>CM060428.1:64936009-65536009 GCA_030545235.1 Helianthus tuberosus | reverse complement strand
CTAATTATCACGTAATCTCTCAAGTTACTCTGACGAAGGTGAAGAGTACCTTTATCAGCAACACCAGAAGCTGTGCGGCTACTCCCGCCCTTCTTGCTTGCCACGTCAGCCTCAAGGTTGATCACATTCTTCCTCTTAGAAGGTTTTTTCTTCTTCTCTTCGGGGTCGATACCCAAATCGCGCAGCACACCTGCAAAGATGGTAGACCAGGAACTTAACTCCCCATTTGATGATCCAACAGACTCCTCGCTAGAAAGATAGATAATCTCTTTCCCAGCAGAAGTCACAGAGCGCAAGGGACGAGGGTTAGGTATACGCGCACCTTCGGTTGCAGTAGGCGGAGCGGCGAATGCATCAGCAACTGGGTACATGAAATTACCCTTAATCTGTTCATACCAATACTCTTCCCCAGCTTGGAGCGGGCGCACGCCCATGGAACCACCAAAGGTGGGAAAGGCAGCTTGATACAGACGCGCCTCTACACGACAAATTATATAAATAAACGCAAAGTTACGAAACAGGAAATCAACAAAACTAAGGGAATTACTAACCTCTATCATCGATCATCAAAATGGGAACTTCATTACTGTCAGGCAGCCATTGATCGCTCATCTGCGCAGCGACCAAGACGTTCTCACCAAACACTCGGTTTGGGGTGGCAGTAAGCTCCCAATACCAAGCTTCAGTCTTGGGGATCGCCAGATCTTCTTTCACAATCGCTTCAGACCAGGCGCGAAATGTCATGGTGATCGGGATCACCTCCTCGCGAATATAAAAGAATTTGGGTTTCCAGTCGTGGAAACTCTTGGGAGGGTTAAGAAGTATCTTCTTTGCAGCGCCTCGACTGGCAAATGAGTAGAACCCCATGTTTCGGATCAACTAATAAAAGACTCTAAATCTTTCCACAGTTGGCTCTATGCCATGAGATCGGCAGAGGAACTTGAAGTGTCGAACCCGGACCATCCCGGGAGGGCTCATCTGCGATATATGAAACCCATAAAACTGAAGAATATGGGCCATAAAATTCGTCGCCGGCAACCGGAAGTTGCCTTGGTGAAAGAAATCTTCAAATAACGTGATATACCCCGGTGGTGCATCAGCGGCCGTCTGGCCCTGACCAGGGTACCTGGCATCCCATTCCGGTGGGAACCAGAAACCCCGTACTATCTGCTCAAAGAGGCCTAAGTCCCACCTGAGAACGGGAACAGAGCCTTCTTCTTCGGGATTTTCTTCTTGACGTTCTTCAGCCATAAGTATCTAACGAGAAAACTTCAAAAATTCTGGAAAAGACGTGAAGATATGAAAAGAGAGTTTGAATGTTTCTTCAAGAAACTTGAAGATCTGCTACTATGTTCTTCAAATGTATGAAGATTCAAAGGATTCGAGAGAGAGAATACAACAGAAGAAGAAAGGTGATTCCTTCTCTCCTATCTCATCGGGTATATATACCCATCGCATTTAATGCGATGGGTAAACGTGCCGGGATCGCCGCGCACGTGACCAATCAGAGGATGACACGTAAGGCGAGAATCCCGGAGTGTCGGTTACCAAGCGCACGTGGAGCTCACTCTCCTGACGGAATGATCAACCGTCAGAAACAACTTGATGACAGCCGGGTAAGTGGTCAACTCAAACGTCACCGTCAATGACGTTTCTCACCAACTTGTCAGAATTCAAATTTCAAAGGTTTTCCCGCCAAAAATCACTACAGACTTCATACAGAAGCTACTAGGGTCGCGCAATATCAACAATGACTTAATAACCCTGCGCGCTTACACCCAAAGGCAGTAACCAACCTGGAACCAAACCTGGTAGTTGCGCGTAGTAACCAATAAAAGTTTACTCGCGCCCCATCCACTAACGTCAAGGAAGCATTTTCTATAACTTTTATTTTTTCTAAATCCGGAGCTCCAACCACTTGCCTCGCGCATGATGTAGCACTGGACTGGGGGGGACTTGAAGGGGTATGGTCCCAAAAAGCTGCGCAATCCTCCTGCAAGGTCGCGCGGGACCATACTCCTTATTCAACAAATTTCTTATTGTCAACTTCGTGCGGGCTACAGCACAATCTGTTTTACTCGGTGCGAGACCTAGACAATAAGAAGCTCCAATAAAAACACTTAGCATACTGAAAGAGCACTCAGACATCCAAACCCCGCGCGATTTAGTTACGTGCCTAGCAAGAATCGCGCAGCGAAGCAGCGTAAGGCTGTTCTAGATAGTACACAAGGTACAAGTGGCAGAAGAAAAGAGCCAATCAACGTCCTTCTGGCCCTGCTCAATCGTGCTCCACGATCATCTGACAGGCAGGAGACAAAAAGTACTTAAGGACGCCTACATGGCTCCAATCATAAGGCAGAGACAACTGCCCCATGATCTCCACTTACCTACTGATGGCAGAAGGACGGCCAGGCCGACAACAGTGACACGTGGCTCCAATCACATTGCGCCAGCTCCAGAAAGCTCCTAGAAGCCACTAACGGTCGACACCAGTGAGACAAGGAGCGTATCCTCCACGTTGTCGCCTTCAGGCCCAAGGCCCATCAGCCCATATCCTCTTACACCACTCCGGCTATAAATAGGAACCTCACTTCACAGGTTAAGCATTCCATTTCCTCTACTCTCACTCTTAATACACACTTATTTCCCTAAAACAGTCGATTATTCTCACGCCGGAGCCCGGTTAAGAGGGAAACCCCCACATTCCCCTCTTAATGAGTAACGGTGTTCTGTTTTGCAGGACTTAGACGTTCATTACGAAGCTCGGAAATCCATTAGAAGATTAACCACTATGGTAGGAACATAAACCAAACTGATTAGTCCCGTAATTAGTTCTGTGTTTCTTCAATTGATTTAAGATCGTTCGTTGTAATATGCTACACTCGTGTCATTAAAGTATATAATCACATATATATTAAGAAAACAAACCTTAATTGAGAGTTGAGATTAGGGTAGAATCTTTAGCTCCAACATTAACATCACTCTTGATATATAGGTAACCTATGATTGCATCATGACATGACTGTTAAAATTAGGGGACTACTTACATATATACTTAACATGCCATTTTATGTACAATATGATTATCTAACTTCTCAATATCATCAATGCTCACGAAAACTAACCTGATTGTAGCAGCCTAAAGATTGGCTGATGCAAAAAAAAAAAAAAAAGTAGCTGCTTACCAAAATACTATCATATCAACGACCGAACCTGAATCAAGAACAAATCAAGGTCTTGAACAAAAGGAACCAATGAAACAATGGAGAAGTACTAGTATTTGGATGTTTTACCAATATTTGGATCGATCATCCGCATCAACGAAAAACCTAAATCTGAATTTTACTTAAAAACGTCATTAATAGCAGAATTTTTTTTACTTAAAAACGTCATTAATAGCAAAAAAGGAACAACTGATATCACATCAACAACCAAACCATCGCTGATTTAAACAGACATGTTCTTGTTCCTGCTCGTTAATCCGAGGACCATTTCGTCTCAAAATCACTGATTTCCAGCAAAATCGGTGCTGTGATTGTATTTATATGATGATACGGTCAAAATCAATGGTTGTATCTATACGGAAATCCCGAATAGTTCCAGCGAAATCTTCAATAAAATAACAAAATCAAACTCATATTGGAACTTTGAAACATAAGTTAATATGTAATTAACGAAACAATGGACTAAAAAGGCTTACTCTAATTGTGAGGAGTTGCGCAAGTCACACACATATGGTGGTTGTGGTTTGCGTAGATATGCGGGTCTCACTAGAAACATATGGTCGTCTCCATCTCTTTGTTGCTCATCACGATATTGATTTAGCAAAAATTAGTTTCATAATAAGGGATGATGGAGGCGAAATATTGTGTAGAAGTAAACAGATCAGGGTTTTGAACTTTTGGGGAGGTAATTAATTTGAGAATTGAGATGTGGGGGGAATCAAAATTTTGAAGGTGGATGAGTGGGAGTTACAAATTTGATGGTGAGGGAAATATAAATTAGAAAATAAAATGTACTATCCAAGTAACATATAATTACGTTGATTTTGCTTTTATATTTAACCAATATTTACTTTTAAGAATATAATACCTTATTTTATATTTAAAAACCACAAATAAATCAAAAGAAAAGAACATTTACCTCTTATTTAAAGTTGTATAATAAATGAAACGAGTTGAGCTTATTTAAATTTGTTTGCGAGCCAAACTCGAACCTAAAAATAAGCTTGTTTGGTAAACTGGTTCAGGACCGAGCAACATGTATCGAGTGCGAGCGTAAACGAGTCTAGTATTTATAGTATTTTTATTTAATATATTAATTAATAGATTAAAACGAACTGAGCCCGAGCCGAGCTCGAGTTTGATAAATTACCAACGAGCCGAGCTCGAGCATTGAAAATAAAGCTCGAACCAAGCTGAGCTCAAACTCTTATAAGTTAATCGAGATCGAGATGAAACCTGGTTGAACTCGGGCATGACTTGACTAGTTTGCACCTCTAATTTTAAACGTGTGATCACCGGATCAAGATTATGAGGCATTAAAAGGATGGAATTTGAACTATTATTGCATTATTATTAGACCATGTGTAGTCGTTCAAAAGTTGGGCATTTTTTTACCCAACCTCGCCTTTCATCCAAGACGAACCGGCGCCACCCGTATTCATTCTTCACCTGGATGCCGCAAAAATTAATGGGTAGAGTGGTAGTCAAACCTGTGTCATAAGAAACCCCAAGTCTTACCCCAACCACTCCACCACCGGCGTATTATCTTTCTATTTTAGATATAAAGAATAATATACTGGGTGGGATGTAAATGCTCTTATAGGTCTTATTGAATTTTATTTGAGTGAGAAATTGTATTTTCTTGCATCGAGTATTAATCACTCCCTAGTTATTTTATCTATAAAAAATTTAAAAGACTAATGGTAAACTTGAGCCAAATAAAAAAAATTTTGAACGGTTAATTTCTTTAATCCCCTGTCATCTATGGGACTTGAACCCGTAACCTTCTCCTTCTCCACCTAGGTGTTTTAAAGACTTTGTCTTTGCCAATGGACCACCACCTCATTGGTAAACTTGAGCTAAATTATTAGATAGTAAAAATCAGTCCTTAATCTTTTCATATATAAAAGAAGTTGAAAACTGAATATCAGTTCCTAATTTGATTCATTATTTTTAATATTAATAACTATTCCTAATTTGATTCATTATTTTTAATATTAATAACTATTATCAGTCTCTAATGTGTTCCATCCATATTAAAGACTGAATATCAGTCACCAAAACAAATGCACCATTTTTCATTATAGGGGGAATGTATTTAGGACTGAAATCTAGTCTTAAAAAAAGTTCCCTCCAAAATTGTATGTTACCCATAAATATTTGTGACTGAAATTTAGTCTCAAATAAGGTTGAAAAATATTAGCGACTAATTATTAGTCACTAGCATATGTTGTACACAAATCAGTCCCCAATATTACCAGTAACTGATAAATCAGTCGCAGATATTATCTATTTGCGACTGATATATTAGTCCCTGATAGTTTAGTCTCTCTTGGTCACTTTTCTTGTAGTGCATTATGATCTCTCTCATCTTTAAGAAATTAATCCTGGTTATTACAAGCTGATTTCATTCATACATTTGATGTGATTTGTTCATTATCATGAGAGCTTCTATTTGGCTGGTGTGTTTAGGTGTCAGTTTGACCACTGAACAGTGGTCAAACTTCAGCAAGAATGTACTTGCTATAGAGAAGGCCATCAAGAAAATGGAGGGAAGGTTGCACTAATGGTATTTTGTTGGTCAAAGATTTTAGATAGGGTGCTTCACATTGAACTCATTCAATGGGCTGATCTTATGGTACTTGCTCCTTGTCTACATCCGGCAAGGTAATATAGATCACAATTCCAATTTCCTACCAATCTGCCATCTTTTCTATAGGTGTCCAAATGGGTGGGCGGGGTATAAAGCAATTTAGTAACACGCATGCTTCAAAATACACTATAAAGGACTTTTGACGAATTGAATCCACATGGCAAAATGATTGAGATGGAAATGTCTCATTAGCAAGATGAGTTGATTGGGTAGCAGGTCAAAATAGATCTGAACAACAAGATTTTACCAAGTTTTATATAAGGGTGTAAGGGGTGCTCCACACGTGGAGAGTAGCCCCCTCTCCACCCCAACCAATCATACGCGTCCATGTCAACTCCCATTTCCACTCCCCATTTTACACTCACACATAAGGAGTGCTTCACTCAAACAATTTTTTTCTTTGAAAAAACAAAAAAATAAATAAATATAAAGTCTGATTGGTTGGAAGAGAGTGGGGCCCATCATTAACCCCCCTCCTCTTCCCTTGCACAGTGACTACTCCCCGATTGTATCCATTTACACCGTGGTGAAGGATGTAAGGGGCAATGTCCTCTTCCCTTTGTGTATTCTGACTCTATTTTATTTCTTTGTGTTCATAGGTTTATTCGTGTTGTTACTATATATATATATATAGAGAGAGAGAGAGAGAGACCGACCCCCTTGCTGATGCCACACCCCACAACCTAATATATCAACGTAACCCGTCCAACGGACGGGTATTAAACTATAGGGTAATGGGCCAGATCTAGATGAAAGTCAGAAAAACACAATATTAAAAACTATGGACCGTTTTATATTTTATTGCCGTTTAAATAATTCAGATTTCAGAGTTTTGTGTCGGTAGGTAGTATCCATATTCCACTTGATTTGTTTATTATCAGTCTATCACATTTAGATATCTAGGTTTTGTTGCGTGTGTATCGATGTAAATATTGTAAATAAACCTTTCAATGAATATACATTCTTTTGTCATTTGAAAAATAATAACACGAAATTTTATTGTTTTTAATTAACATAAATTCCTTTATCATTTTTTCACCGTTAACTAAAATTTTCACTATTTTATAATTATAATATAATGTGTTTTTAAATGATATTGCATGTCGCTGAATAAATACCGTGAAACATATAAGACTACACGGTTTGGAGGAGCTTGAAAAATAGGCGTTATGTGACATGTGGACGACTCGTAAACACGTATCAGAAAAGTGGCGTGGTGGAAAGGGGGTGTAGGGATGAGCGTGAAAGAGGGGTGTTATTCAACACGTGACACATTATTATTGTTGTTAAAATAGCATTATTCGTAATATAATAATTAACAATAAAAACCGATTACATAACTAAAAAATGATTACTTAATTTAAACTAAAAAACAAAACATAAAAAGCCGAAACTAAGTACTGTTATGAATTATTAGCAGACATATAGGCCCCACCCATTTTGTTTTATTTCTTTTGTTTTCTATAAAACATTCATATATTCTCTCTCTATATCAATTAATATCTATCTCTTTGGTGAAAGAGAAAATGGTAGGATATGAGAGGAACGAAGAACTTATCTCCGGTAATGGTCATAAACATGAGATGTAATATGATTGTGAAAGAAGAGAAGAATAGAGAAAGATATATAGAGGAAGTTTTGATCTCAATCTCTTAAGTTTTATAACACGTTATCAGCACGAAGCTCTAGCCAAGGTAAGGTTCAAGCAATCATAATCAAAGTAAGCGTTTGATTAATATATATAAACTATAATTGTTATGATAAACTAATACAAGTGTAGATGTATCTTACGATGAACACATGATTGTTGATGGACTACAAAACGTAATATTTCTTTTATACCGTGGGATTGTTTTCCTTTAGGAGACCCAGTTATCCAGACACTCCTATCATAAAAACATCTAAGTCCCATACTTAATAATAAAAATAAAGAGACCGAAAATCTTGATAGCACTTGTATTTTTATACATCTAACTTTTATTTATGCACACATACTAACATTTAATTTAGAGTTTAAATATTTTAAAAACAATTAGAGCAGAATTTAATTTATTTCATGTGTAAGAATTTCATATATTTAAATATATACATATGTATAGGTTGAAAGCCTAAGGGTGCAACAGTGAGTTGTAAAACCATACACCTTTAGGATAATCTTTTAGATCTCGTTTCTCCTTTATATATATGTATATTTATAATATAAGTTCTGTGATAAATTAAAATTAGTACAGGGGACCTATTGCTCTGGAGATATAATGCATCTAATATTTATTTATGCAATATAACATTTACTAGCTACAGTGAACTGTTTCAAAACGTATCATGGAAGCCTTAACCAAACGTATGGTGTAAGCTTAAATTTTCTTATCTATATAAGAAACTCACTGCTCGAGTTAATCTACACATAAGCTACAACTTCTGATACAATTCAACATATACCCAAAAAAACCCGTACCCAAACTTTTCTTAGTTTCAAAAAAAAAAAAAAACAAATATTCAAATGGCAAATCTTCCAGTAGCATATGCTGAATCTTCAAATGCAGCAAACATTCATCGATTCCTTCAGTTTACTGATTTACCCAATCGTGAGAGGTATCAAAAACTCAAGAATCTTGAAGTTTTTTCTATTAGCGGTATTGATTGGTATCAAATGGAAATGTTTGATCCAAGTGGTTTACTGGCGAGATTACTACCACGTAATACACCCTGGCGTCGTTTCTTCGACATTCTAGAACCGTCATACGATGAACTTGTATATGAGTTCTTGTCCACTTTCTATTTCAAATATGATAAAAGTCTTACTGATGAATCTATTCATTTTCGACTTTGTGGACAATTTCATACTATGTCATTAACAGAATTCGCAGTTCATCTAGGCATATATACAGATGAAGAAGTTAAACAACCTATTTTTACGGAGGCATCAACCTCTTATTCCTCTGAGGAAATGAAAGAATATTGGCTAGGCCATTCATCGAAAGGGTGGTGTAACAATAATAATTCTATGAAATTCACAGACCCTCATTATCAATATATGCATCGTGTTTTAGCCAACACTATCACTGGGCGCAAGAATAATCAACATAGGGTTAGTACTACCGACCTTTTCCATCTGCATAGTATTTTTGAGCAAGTTCCTTGTAATATTGCCCACGAGCTTGCTACATATCTTTTCAATCAACAAACAAATCCTCTGAGAAGTCTTATGGGAGGGTCTTACATTACAAAAATAGCAAAATCATTAGGTGTCTTAAGTGATCAGATTATCCAAGGATTATCTCCACCAAAGGCATCTGGGATTGTAAATTTTAACACTGTTAGGCTAACCCCTGTTCATAATTATATACTAAATCAACCATTCCAGTCGGAGGAAGCTCAAGTTATCTTAGAAAGTACCTCAACGCAAAATTTACAACAATAATTGTTGCAGCTTCCTCAACCGTCTTTTTATCGATTTGATCTGCAACCACAGCTGCCACCCGTACAAGAACATATTACAACTAACCTATCTCAACCACTAGCACCGAACATCTTACAAAACATCTCACCTTTAGTTTTCGAGGAAGATTCAACGATGCAACAAATTTTGTTTGATGAAAACATGATATTCCAAGAGCAGTTAGCATCAGAATCATTTTTGCAATCACCATTACCGCAACAGTTTTCCCAATCACTATTAAACGAAGTAGAACAACAACTGCCACCAATTAATATAACAGAACCATGTATGGTACCTCAAATGAATCTACCTTCAAATTCAATAGGAGTCGAAGTGGCTAGGTTAAACGATCAGATTCGAAATTTGTCTAAACAAATAAAACGGCTGACAGAAAGAAACAAATGGTTGGAAGACATGCTAAAACAAATAGCTAATAATATGCAACTAACTCTACCACATTCACCACCTTATGGTTCTGAGTCTGAATTTGATTCATTATATGATTAATTTCAAATGTAAGTTTGTTCACATCATAATAGACTATCAAATTATTATGATTAAATTGTTTAATACATACATTCTATTTTGTGTTTTTACTTACAAGTAATACATATATGATCATAAATAAGAAGTTTATGAATCATAATCAGTTGGCATGACCGGTTAGACCACACCGAGTAAAATAATAATGTGAAATGTATTGAAGAACTAACAGATCCTTCCAGAAAATTATAAAATATAATTTTTGTTCTCAAGAAAAGTTAATCAATGAAAGTAGGGTGTAAATCCCTAAGTATTCTGGAATAAGCAAAGGATATACATATCCAACATGATACCATTTAGTGTTTTAAATCGATGTATCGTCTAAATGGTTATCAAATCCGCAACCTGAAGTTTGTGTGATTGTGGCTTAGCTAATGTGATAGCAATCATATTATTCCAGATTGATATAATGATAATGATCATTGCAATACACGTAAAACTTCATGTAGTTTTGAGACAATCACTGGATGTGTTTGCTAAGTGTATGATCATGAGAGCAAAAGTTCATGTATCAATTCATATAATGTCAATATATTGAAATATTTTCTCCCCATTATAAATGGGTTTTGGTCAGAAACCAAATATGTCCATTCTAAGACTTTGATTGTGCGAAATATATTGAAATTGATCCACCACGACGCACAAATATGGGACCTTAAAAGGTGATTAGGAATATAGCATTTAACGAAAGAGTTATTTATGGTTCAGTTTATTAACATCCATCTAAATGGACTGACATTCCCAACATTAGGGGAAGATAAAAGCAGTTGAAAAATAAATGAGTTGAAATAAATTATCATTGATCCTTAAAACTGAAAATATGAACTACGGGTTCAAAGAACAACTCATTTGGAAAATAAATCTATTACCAGACTTATTTACTTACAAAATAAAGTGACAAGCTAAGTCATATATATCAACTGCTTATGCTCCAGTTATATTTGTGTCCCACGAGGACAACCACATATTTTTGTAATGAGTTTATTGCACGCCTAAAGCGTGGTAGACTGGTTGATTCCAATAATAAAATTCCTCAAAAATTGGAGCAAGTAATTAAGATGGTCAAGTCAAGGTTATAGTAATAAGATCTCCTGAAGAGATAATAGACATGATGGTTCAAGAAGAACCTCAGGTACCTGAAAATAAAGAGATCTCGATAAGTTGTATCATGTCTAAGATATGTATGGAATCGAAATAAAAATCGACGTCGTTATACTTTTATATATAACATAGCACTAGAAAATAATGAAATAATGAAGATCAAGATTTTTGAATCTACTCATGAATGAATTCATGTTATTAATTAGCCAAATTTGGAAAAAGTGAATAAATCAAAGTTAAAATTCTCTCATGGAATGAAAAGTTTTCAGACCAACCGTTCTTAAGGTAAAGATTTTCTTACACAAATCGAATTAAGTGATACAAAGAAAATTTGGTAACACAAGAATATTGCAAAAACCATTGATTGATTATGAGGAGACACATTCTCCAGTGGTGGATATAATAACTTTCCAATATCTGATTAGTCTGATAATATATTAAGAGAAAATTAACATGCATCTTATGAATGTTTATATATCATGTGGTACTACAAAATACATGAAAATTCATGAAGGATTTAAATTATCAAAATCGTGTAAAGTAAGTTCTCGGGAACATTATGATCATTGTACACAAATTCATATATTGATACGATATAAAGAATTCCCTAATAGATTGATAATGTCAGAAGCTTTGATATCAAAACCTTAAGAACACACTATATCAAGTTCACAAAATAGGTATGGACTAAAATAATCGGGTCGAGTGTTGTACAACTCGAGATATTCGGATAAAGAGGGATATACGTGTGATTAAATTAGCCATATTTTTATCAAAATTTACTTTTAAAAGTTCACTATAATCAAAGTTTACAGTGATGATGTCTACACATCATCGAGAGAAACTACCGAGCTTTTAGAGGGATAATTTTTGAAAGACCTTGACATAATGTAATTATTGTTCGACCTGTAGTTCGGGCATGAGGGTAAGTTCATCTAGAATATATCGGGTCGGTTTTAGTATGAACAAAGCTTATCTTTTACGTACGTTAAAGGTTGTTCAGTCACTTGCTATAACAGATGACTACTTTGATCTCCTACCAAAGTTGAGATTCCGAGTCAAGAAATATTATAGATAATCACAATTGTACACTAATATTTCTTGCTAGCTATACACGCTTATATACATATATATCTTGGATGAATTTATTGGTGTGATATCGCATGTGTCAAGCAAGGAGACATTAGAATGTGTTAAAACAAATATTTTTATACAACAAAGGTATGTAAGTTATGAGATTATATTTTACTAACTCATTGAAACAATTTTTGTTAGCTTTGTAAATGCAGGGAATATAATAACATATAGTTGTGGATCATATGGAATTTGTTTACATGAAGCTCCAGGAATCTCATATAAAGACCATATAACATTGATCAACACAAAGGATTATACACATCAAGGAATGAAGTGGCAAAATATTAACTAAAAGATCTACGCAGAAGGCTTAAACGATACATAATGAAATCAGGGGGAGTATTACAAAGTATCATGGGAGACAACATGCACTGCACTCTTTTTCCCTTAGCTATGGTTTTGTCCCACGGGGTTTTCCTAGCAAGGTTTTTAACGAGGCAGCATGTCAAAGCCAAACACCAAAGTTGTAGAACAACATACCACAAGGAGCTAATGATTTATTCATCAAACAAATAAATGGGCATATGTCTGAGGGGGAGTGTTATAAATTATTAGCAGACATATAGGCCCCACCCATTTTGTTTTATTTCTTTTGTTTTCTATAAAACATTCATATATTCTCTCTCTATATCAATTGATATCTATCTCTTTGGTGAAAGAGAAAAGGGTAGGATAGGATATGAGAGGAACGAAGAACTTATCTCCAGTAATGGTCATAAACATGAGATGTAATATGATTGTGAAAGAAGAGAAGAATAGAGAAAGATATATAGAGGAAGTTTTGATCTCAATCTCTTAAGTTTTATAACAAGTAAGATATTTATTCATTATTTATTTTTTTTCGTTTCTCATACATTTCCTGCTCTTCTCCTCCAAGGTGATCGATCTTCATAGCAAGTAATTCCATATCCGTTCGCTTTTACTTTTCTTCGTAAAGGCTAGAAGTCTTTATTTTTTGAGTGTTTCTATCTTGTTGTAGGTTATTGAACACGACAATTTGTTCTTCAATGCTGGCCAAAGCAGGGAGGTTTTCATCACTCGTAGTATATGATTTTTTAGCCCGCTTTTTTATTTATCTTATCCCGGTGACCGTTCGGCTTCAAGATCTTCGTCGCTTAAGTTGATCTCAAAGTCGATACGAGCATCCGAGCGACTAGTGGAGGAACAACTTTTGGACCTTTTGGAGGGCGATTGTCCCGCTAAAGGTACTGGTACCCATTTTGGCGAGTTTTTCGCAATGTGTCAACAATGAATAAATTTAAAAGTGGCCCCTTTTTTCCTTCCGAATACAAGGATATCGCATGCGCCAACAAGTCGGTGTCCGTTTCACCACTTTTTGGGTTGTTCTTTAGGTTGTTGTAGTGGCCGTTGAAAGCAGTCATGGCATTATTTATTTCATGCCACTTAGACGAGAGACAATCTTTTTTCCGATAGAAATCTCGTCCTAAAGTTTTGTGACAAATCTCGTTAATTCGATTCCAAAAATCGTCACTATATTGGTTGTTACCTATTAAAATATATTATAGATATGGAATATACTTTTACAATAAATATAATAAAAATATACCTATAACCAAATTCTCCGAAATCGAAAACCAAGTTTCGTCAACACCACCTCTTCGTCGTTTGTCCACGGATGTACATGACGACCCTCTTTTGCTTTTTTCCTTCTTGGCCTCGGTTTTCTTTTTAGGGTTTCGTTTTTTTTTTTGCGTAGAGGATTCAGGTGGTGTAGGTTGAGTTTCCCGAACGGATTCGGGTGTAGGGGGAGTTTGGGATAGAAGAGTGAGCGGTTATTGTTGAAACATAAAAGGTAGGTTCGCAAGAAGATGACCGTACGCCAATATGTTCAGATCGGTAAAACATGGTTGGTTTTGTTGAGACTCTTGAGGCGAAATGGTGTTCGGCACTTCACCGAAACCATAGGGGTTGTTCGGATCAAAGTTGCAGTTGTGTGGATGCATTATTTTTTATAAAAGGTTGAGAGATTTATAAAAATGAAGGCTTATGTAGAAGAGAGTTAGGTGAAATGGTGAGTTTTTTATATAGATGGGATGAAACAATTTTTTAAACAAAAAAAACTTTTTTTTTAAATAATGTTGTTGGGGTCCAACGGCTAGTAGCCACCCCAATCGGCCAACACCACGTTGACGAGCATTTATCTTTAACCCCAACCATCAACGTTGCCTACAACTCCGGGGAGAGTGTGGTGTGTGCGGCATGGAAAGGCATAAACGCTGTTGATCCACACCCACACCGTGTGGTCTAAGTTAGTTATCGGCTTTTTCAAAATTTCATCTTGTTTCTATAATTTGTATCTCAACAAGCGGATAACCCGCGCTTCGCAGTAAGCTAGCAGGAATAAAAAGAAAAAATATTACACAATTTAATCTAACTTTTTATTGGGTAGTAGTAGTGCTATAAACGAACAGAACGTTCAGCGAACGATTCGTAAACTGTTTGTCGGGAAGTTCGTTTATGTTCGTTCGATTAGCTTAACGAACGAACACGGACAAAAAAATTCGTTCGGTTAGCTTAGCGAACGAACACGAACACAGGTCTCATTCGTTCGACTGCGTTCATGAACGGTCGGTAATATGTTCGGTTACATTTGTTCATCTTCGTTTACGTTCGTTTGATTATAAAAGAATAATAAATAATAAACATTTTATCTAAACATATTGAAAACTTGAAACCACATTTTTTCTAAGTTAGCTAAAATTTGGACATTCTAGGACTTTTTTTAGGATAATTATGTCTAAGTTAATTAAACTTGATTCATTGTTTGGTGGTTGTAGTAGACTTCTTGCATTTTGATTTATCATTTGATGGTTGTATTTAACTACTTATTTCTAATGTTTAAGGAGGATAATTATGTCTAAGTTAGTTAAACTTGATTCATTATTTGGTGGTTGTAGTAGACTTCTTGCGTTCTTATTTATCATTTGATGGTTGTATTTAACTACTTATTTCCAATGTTTAAAGATAACAATGTTTTTTTTTTCAAGTGAAATGTTTGTTTACGTTCGTTTTTATTTGCTTGCGTTCGTTTGTGTTCGAGACCAGTGTTCACGAATTGTTCGTGAACAACTGAATTTCCCTAACGAACAAACACGAACATAAACTTACATTCGGTATGCGTTCGTGAATAGTTCGCGAACATGTTACTTTCATTAATGAACCAACATGAATATTGACGTGTTCGTGTTCGTGTTCGTTCGATTCGTTTACAAGCCTAGGTAGTAGCATAGGGGGTGAAAAAAAGAAAGAAATTTTGCTATGATGGGATTCAAACCCATGTAACTTTGATGTATGTATGTGAATTCAACCAACTAATTTACATAATTATGTAAAGTGAGTGGCGAAATAATACATATATCCTATTACATTAAGCGCGGAAAAGAAACCCTATAGTGTGGTTGTAACTGTTCATAGCAATTTTGAAAATGTTGTAATGTAATGTAATATAATATAATATAATGTTGTAATATAAATATAAATATAAATATAAATAAATTGAATTGAATGAATGAATGAATAATCCATGCTTCCTGTTGGATATATTATTTGATTGATAGCTATTTACGTCATTCTCTATTTTATTATTATGGTATAGCCCGTGCCATTTCTCTATTTTATTATTGTAGTATAGCCCGTATGCATTGCCTAGTTATTTTTTTCTTTCCAAAAGTCCAAAAATTAGGGTGGATCATGTTATCCGGTTTGATAGGGGCAGTGGCTTCTGTTTTTTGTTAGAAACAAATTTAAAATAGTAGAAGATAAATTACAAACTTGATACATATGATAAGATTTGTTTATTTGACCGTTTTCTATAGGGTCACTAGCATTTTAATTTTATAAAATTTAGAGGTTGACGTAGATTTTATATTTATAAAACTGATGTATATAAAAAAATTGGAAATTTTTTTTGTCTTACGTTTGGAATGTTCAAATTATTTAAAACAGAGACGATTACAGATTAATGGCAGATAGACGAGCAACAAGTTAGTGGTTGGATAAAAATTTATAAAAATTATGTGACAAAACTATTATTTTTTTATAAGAACTGCATGTATATTCTGTTTTATATATAGGTGAAAAAATAAATTAAATAAAATAAATTAAAAAGAATTTAAGTAAATTGCCAAAATCATCCCTGAGGTTTTATATTTGACAGTTTCATCCAAATATCCTTTAACTTAACAAAAAAAGTAAAATAAGTTAGTGGTTTGGATGAAAAAGACAAAAATTGCCAAGGTGAAGGACTATTTGGCACAAAAAAAAATTTACATGTTTCCCTCTCCTAAGCAGCTTTATTACATATTTCCTCAACCCATAAATTTAATTACATATTTTCTCTTCCTAAAGAAGCTTTATTACATATTTCCCCAATCTCTAAATTTAATTACATATTTCATCTTCCTAAACCCCATATATTACATATTTATCCATTTAATTAAAAATACTCTTATAGAATTACTATTTTACCCCTAATGAGTTTATTAAATAAATAACTACAATATATTTCCTAGCTTCACCTTTGAACCCGGATATTTTCCATATGCTCATATTAATAGTAACTATTTATTTATTTAATAGTAAAAAAGTTAGCTTTTTTCGTTTTATTTTATTTCGTTGGCGTGTTTATCCTTTTGTTTTTTTTTATTTTATCGGTTCATTATTTTTAATAAGAGGTTATTTTTCATTTGAATATTATCCTTTTGTTATTTATTTTATCGGTTCATTATTTTTTTTTAAGAGGTTGATTTTCATTTGAATATTTTAATAAGATTTTTATTGTATAGATTCTTTTCTAGTTTTTATAAACAAAATAAAGAAAATTTTATCAAACTAATAAAGTATCGATAAAGCAATGTTAATCATTCAAGTGTGTACATCGATTATTAGAGAAAAAATTGGCCCACATACGATTAGATTAAGAGTAAACATGTATTTTTTTAGAAATCTTAAATAAGAAACCTAAATATCATACAAAATAAAAAAAACTAGTATTAAGGCCCCCCGCGTTGCCGGGGAGGGGGGGGGGGAGTAGCACTAATGATACACAACTACCAGCGACTAATAACACCGGAAAAGCTCGTTAAAATAAAATAAATAAAAAGGAAAAAATAACACCGAACGAAAAGCATACGTAAAATCGTTGAACAACGTATGCTAGTTGCGACATGTTAATGCGAAAAAATAAGACTGAAATGTAAAAATAGAAAAGAATAACTAAGTCGATCTAATACCACGCGTGTTGCGACGAACCTGTCAAACATGGAAAAATAGACGCGTTGTGACGGTCCTGTCAAACGGGAAAAATAGTCGAAAAAACTTTGAAACCCACACATACGTTACGACGTGTTTACTCGCAAAAGTAGAACAATTAAAACGTAAAACGAAAAATTGGAAAAGATGAAAAATACATGGATCAAAGTTGAAAATAAAAATGTGTTGGGGTTATATTCCAAAAGATGAAAACTTTTGGGTTAAAAGTAAAAAAACAAAAAGTTAAATAGCAAAAAATAAAACCTTTGGGTTAGAAATGAAAATCAAAATTATTTTTTGAAATATTCCCCATGCATGAAGTACAAGCCATAATGCACAAATATTTTCCTAATTTATAATTTATAATATTATTAAAATTGTTATAACATTAAGTAGTGATATTGTAGTTATTTATTTACTAAACTCATTAGGGGTAAAATAGTAATTCCATAAGAGTATTTTTAATGAAATCTATTATCTATTATATATAATAAATGAAAGTTATTTGGGTCGTGTCACTTAATTAGGGCATCGTTTTTCTTCTTTTCCCACCCAACAGTACCACTGCCCTCTTCTATTTATATCCTCCCTCATTTACTCATTTAGGGCTTCTTGCTTTCTCTCTCCCTCTGCTCTGCTCTATTCCGATCGATGTTCAGATCCTCTTTCTCTCTGATGTTCACCCGTCTTCTTCTTCTCATAGTCATCTCCTCAACAACGTACGATAGTGGTTACTTCTATTGGATACATCTGCGTTTGAAACCCTAAATCATGTACCGTCGAGTGGTTGAAGAAGAGAGTAATCATGTAAGATCTATTTTTTCATTCAGAAATTTTATTTCGTTTTATCTATTTTCTCATACTCAGCACGATGAACCATTTTGTACCCTCAGAAGAAGAAGCAGATCTCCTAGGGTTTCTTATCGTACTCGATGAATGCTTTTGTACAAGCTCCTCTTAATCGGTGACTCTGGTATGTTCTAATAATCTTTTTATTATTGTATATATCTGAAATTTATAAATAACTCTGTTTGTAGCTTTTGATTTTGTCTTTCCTTTGTTATTGTTTATTCAGATGCTTTCTTTGTTGTATCATGTGATTATTAGTAGATTTATTTTGATATGTTTTGTAGTTTATGTCTTTCCCATGCTTTTTTGTTCATTTATAGAGTTTGTTGATTAGAAGCTACCTCTGCCGGATGGTTGTTGAGGAGATAGAAATGTGAAAGGTGATACCAGGTCTGTTGATAGGTGATACCAGCGCAAAAGTTTAGGCTTCATCCCTTTTTGTTATTTTGGTATGGTATTCCTTTACATTCCGACTTTCAATGAGGTTGTCTTAGTCATGTATTTGATTTTGGTATGGTACTCCTTTACATTCCCACATTTAAGAATGTGCTTTTGTCATGGACATCAAAGTGATTGCACAACACCAAGGTAACTTCAATTGGTGTGATTTATTTTTTTGTATTTGTAACGTTTTGATTTACCGTTTATTGGTGCATTAATTCATTTGTAATCCCTTGCGGATCTCCCGTCATCTCAATTTGAGCAATTAAACGTAGTTTTCTTACTCACCATCAGTGTTTTAATTACTAGCAGTGCTTAAAAGTTTTCCATCGGCTGTTTGACTTAACAGTAGTTTGCGATATTCATTCTAAATTCATCAGTTGTTGTAGGTAAATTGAAGTTTTTCCTACAATAAGCACTGCCCAGCTAAGTTTCCTACAATGACAGTGGTTATAACAAGTTAATATGGCAAAACCCTGATCTGCCTAACAACTGTTGGATATAACGATGGTTGTACATAAAGTCTGATGAAGATCATCCACTGTTCAATTACGAAACCACTGATCAAGACCAAAGCACCTGTTGAAGACAAGCACTGATCAACTAAATGTGAAACATTGTCTAACAACAAAAGTGATTCAGCATCAACATTAGTTATTCTATGTTTGTTTATGTTAACAGTGTTTATATGTAACAGTGTTTTTCACATCAGTGTTTTATAGTCTGTTAGGTTGTTAGATGTCATCACCTCAGTGTTTTGTATGTAACAAATTTTATGACATCAGTGTTTACATGTGACAATATTTATCCCATCACTTCAGTGGTTTGATCTGTACTATAAATTGAGCAGTTGTTTCATCTTTATACTAATAAATAAAATCCTATACACTTGGATGATTATTAAGCTCCTCATCTTGATTGTTTGGGTATAGTATTCTTGAAATTGGTTCAAACATTTGATTGTTCAAAGTTATCCACTGCTGAAATACAACCTCTGTTTCTTCAATCTCCATGTTGACCACTGTCTCACCAAACATCAGTATTTCGAAAACTGGTGGGTAGCCACTGCTCACTTTTACATTGTTGACATCCACTAATATTGACCATCAGCGGTTTCCCTAAAAAATAGTCACTGCTCACATTTTTATTATTGATGTTGTTAATTATTGATATATTGAAATTATCAAATGAAAACTAGAATTACAATCAAATTACCATTTTACCTAATCTTTACATTCCAATGACATAAGAGTTCCTCCAACATTATTTTCATGATAAAATTTAAAGTTAAATTAAAAAATAAAAAATATTCTTGATGTCTATTTGTTCCCAATCAAATCAGTAATTAATGCTAATTTCTTGAGCTTTGGACATTTAATTAAGCAAAATTTGAATTTCAAATTGACGGTTATTGTATCTTAATTAAAGTTAAAATAAAATTTAATAAAGTCATTATGACATTTGCTTTCAAATCAAGTCAGTAGTTACTGATAATATCAGTAATTTTGAAATTCAAAAATGCAAAATGTTAACAGTGTTTTATAGTCTGTTAGGTTGTTAGATGTCATCACCTCAGTGTTTTATATGTAACAATTTTTATGGCATCAGTCTTTATATGTAACAGTGTTTATCACAACAGTTGTTTATATGTAACAGTATTTATCACATCACTTCAGTGGTTTGATATGTACTATTAATTGAACAGTTGTTTCATCTTTATACTAATAAATAAAAATCAAAATACACTTGGATGATTATTAAGCTCCTCATCTTGATTGTTTGGGTATAGTATTCTTGAAAGTGGTTCAAACATTTAATTGTTAAAAGTTATCCACTGCTGAAATAGAACCTCTGTTTCTTCAAACTCCGTGTTGAGTGTTGTCCACTTACTGACCAAACATCAGTGTTTCAAAAACTTTTGGGTATCCACTGATAGGAAAAAATAGACACTGCTCACTTTTTTATTGTTGACATCCACTGATATTGACCATCAGCGGTTTCCCTAAAAAACAGTCACTGCTCACATTTGATTTATTCATGTTGTTAATTAGTGATAGGTTGAAATTATCAAATGAAAACTAGAATTACAATCAAATTACCATTTTACCTAATCGTTACATTCCAATGACATAAGAGTTCCTCCAACATTGTTTTCTTAATAAAATTTAAAGTTAAATTAAAAAATAAAAAAAATTCTTGATGACTATTTGTTGCAAATCAAATCAGTAATTAATGCTAATTTCTTGAGCTTTGGACATTTGAATTAAGCAAAATGTGAATTTCAAATTGACGGTTATTATCTCTTAATTAAATTTAAAATAAAATTTAGAAAAGTGATTATGACAATTGCTTTGAAATCAAGTCAGTAATTACTGATTAGATCAGTAATTTTGAAATTCAAAATATACAAAATGGTAATTTAAAATTGACGTTCTTTCTCTTTATTTTTCCTACTTTGCATATCATTTCTAATATTTAATTACTTTAATAAAGCAGCATATAAGGATATACACTCCTTACCTTTGAAATTACATTTGCCACTGCATTCAATTAAAATTTTTATTGGAGAATCGGTAAGCTTGAATTCCAGTCTTGATATTTTTTTAAGAACATCCATGCTTATTGTATTATCATATTACGTTTAGCAATAGTTATATTTTGTTTATTCTATTTTTTTATATATACAGTCTTCAAATGGAGGTTACAAAGGTTAGCATGCTTAACGATCTTAATACATTCTCAAACAACTATTCTATTAGAGTGAAGATTGTTAGCATTTCGAAGAAAATGATGAATGATAACAAAAATGAAATATATCGTCTTGATATGATCTTCATGGATGAGATGGTACCGTATATATTTGTCTTATAATTTTTTTGGACATATGAATATCCAAATGTTATATAACACGTTTTTTGTTTAATCGGATGTTTCATATTCTTAGGGAACTATGATACAAGCCAGCTGTTTGCATAAGATGCTAGGAAAATTCAAAGACTTCCTTCAGTTGGATGAATGTCTTCTTATCACCAAACCGTCTATTGCTACTAATAAGTCCTCTGCTAAGTATACCAAGAGAAATGACAAAATATCACTGTATTTCTATACTTCTGTTGAGAAATGCCTTGACTGGTCTGGACCGAAATACCGTTTTAATTTCGTTAACCTCAAGGATGTTGTTAAAAATAAAATTGAAGTTAATACAGTTATTGGTATGTAAATCACTACATGATATATATCTATTGTTTTGTCTTTTTTTTTTTTTTTTTTTTTGTTATCTCTTCTTAATGTTGTTTTCTTTTAACAATGTATTTTTGTTTATAGATTGTATTGGTTATGTGGATGTATGTTTCAATCTAGAGGATACATCAAAGAAGGATGGGAGCAAGGGCAAGAGACTTAATCTTAGACTTGAAGAACTTGAGTGAGTTCTTTTTATTAAGTTGTTGCATTTTGACGTTTAAAGCATTACAAGGTTGCTTGATGTTATTATGTTTTATGTTAATATTTTAGAGGCCAAAAGTGTCCGGTTACTTTGTGGGATGGTTTTGCTATTGACATGTTTGCTTACATGAATGATAAGAAACAAGAGAAATATGTTGTTATCCTTTGTCATTTTGGTATGGTCAACCTTTACAAAGGTACAATTTAAACTTAATTAGTTTAATTTTTTTTTTTATTTTTAGTAATTTATCTTTATATTTATTTATATCTTTTAAATTTGACACTATTTATATTGATCTACATTTGTTTTTATTTTTAAATTCAGGCAAGCGTGGAGTTGCAAATGGGTTTGAGCTGAGCAGACTTTTTATTGACACTGACATTGAAGAGATATCCTCTTTTAGGAAGAGGTATAGTTAGTAATATGCATATAAACATTGAACAATATTATTTTGTACTTACATTTAATTTTTACGTTTTAATTTGATCGCATGAATCTGTTTAGGTATGTAGAGAAAATTTCTGCTTCATCTTCATCAAATGAGCATGTTGGTTCAAATGTTATCTCAAGTGTTGAAGATGAGTTTCTTAATAACCCTTATTTCATGCTTATTGGTTTCCTTGGAATGATATCAACGGTGTGTATTTTCTTATAAGTACTCTACATGCTGAGTTTTTTTATACTCTTTTCTAAGTGTTATTATTTTTGTTTGATATTGATAGACAAAGAAGGTTTTGATTCTTGGCACAATCACAGCTATATGCACTGATAAACTTTGGTATTACAATGGTTGTAACCACTGTAAGTCAGGTGTGGAGGAAAGATTTGTAACGAAAGAAAATGCAGATGGTTCATTTGATGTTGATCATGCAAAATCGTTGGTGTGTACAAATGATAAATGTGAAGGAGTCGACATCTATTCTATTCCGCGGTTTGAGATTACAGTTTTATTTCCTTATACAAAATACCAATATGAACCACCCTTTTGTTATTAGTAATACTAATGTTTTCATTTGTTTTTAACTTTGATAGGTTCAAGATACCTATTAGGGTGCAAGACTCTTCCGGTACTGTGTCTTTGACACTGTTTGATTTCGAAGCTTACAAGATTCTTAAGAAAACTGCCAAAGAGTTACTTTCAATCCAAGATCAGGTAACAAATACATGCATTCAGTTATTTGGCCATGTAGTTAATATAATTTAAAATTAATTTTTATAAAATTCTATGTTCTCAATTATGGAATCATTCTGCTCATTGTAATTTATATTAATTTTGATAAAATCATAGGTCGTTAATTCTGGAGAGATACCGAACCCATATCCTGAGATCTTTGACACATTGATTGGAAAGAGGTATGCGTTCATCATAAGTGTTAAAGACTATAACATTGAGCATTAGGTTGAAAACTATGGTATTTCAATGGCCACTAACGATGATGAGATCCTTACCGCGCTTTCCGCCAAATTCAGTCTTAACCAGGTTTAAATCTTCATTATGTCATTATTTTAATTTCATAGTCATATCGTTTTGAAATAGACTTATACTATTGTGTGTATTTTATGTTATTGTGTATTTTGTACTTAAAGCATGAGCAGTCCGAATCGTTGGATATTCCAGATTCCTACAGTTTGTCTACTCTTGTTGACCTTATGAAGGTAATATGAGAATTTGGTTATTTTTACTAAATTTTTTGAAACGTTAGTACTTATTGTCTTTTTATATCAGGATGAGATGTCATGATGTGGTGACAATGTTACCCCTGCATCCCAAGCACTTGTAGGCACTAAGAATCCCTCTTCAGATGAAACAAAACGTAATATTCGTGAAGTGTTCGATGTTGATGATGCATTAGGTTGCTCCTCGACAAAGCGATGCATCAGTGATGAACTGTGTCAGGATGAAGATGCTGGTGTTTCGACGCTTTTGATTCCAAAGATTGAGAAATAGTTTTTTCAGTATTTTCAAATACATTTACGTGTTGATTTCATATGTTGTTGCCATGTTGAACTTATGGTTTTCGTTTTGTTGCTTTTGGGTGTTTGGTGGGTTATGTTTTGGACTGATTGTGTAGTTTTGAATTCCTGAAAACTTATCTGCTTATTATACTGTTATGTTCTAATATTATAATGACTATGACCTTTCTTTGCATATTATAATGTATATTGTTAAATAAATATTTAGATGTTCAATAGTCAATATTTAAGTTTAAAATTTATGTGTATGAATAGGAGCAACAATTTATAATATATATTGTGTAAATCCAAATAACAACTTTTTTATCTACAAACATTTGTAATCTTTAAGCAATTTTAATCTTATTATCTTATCTCATAATTTATATAGGATTATCAGTGGATGTGGTTGTTCTTTATTGGTTTTTACCCTTATCCCTGATGGCTAAGATTTAATAAGTATCCGTCATATGTTACAGTTTATAAAAAATATTTAATTTGTGCCTGTTTCTCCTATTAACTTATTTAAGTAACCAAGTATGAAGCATAAATTCAAATCCATTTTATTTGGTTTTTTGTTCGGTTTATCGATCCACTTTTTATTTTATTTGTTTTGTTTGGTTTATTTGGATAACTGAAAAAAATACAGTTTAACTTAATTATTTATTAAATAAAGATAATAATATTTTATTATAAAAATCATATACAAATAAACCGTAAACCTAACCGATGAACATCCGATTTACATTCCACAAAGATTACAAAATTTGTTGTTAAGTTTTTTATCAATGTAATAGATTGCTTGGAATAATTTATTCAATAATTTGAAACAATTCTATTTTGCTTTTCATGAAATGATTTTTAATTACAAAATGATAAAATAGAATATTATAATTTATTGAGGTTATGTTAATCCCTAGAATTGACATATTGTAATTCAAAATTTAAAAACCATTGTTTTCTTCTTTTTTTTAATGTTCCTGATCTTTTACTCTTTCTTCTTTTGAAAGCATCTCCTTCTTTCATGTATGCAATGTCAAATAATTCACGTTCATCTTCTACAGCTGCTAATTCATCTCAACGAAATTTACATAGTAAGTGAAATTATAACTTCTTAACTCATCATTTCCCAAATCAAAATCAGCTTTCAGATTAAAATCATAATTCTACTTGGTTTTTTTGTAGGTCCTCTTATAAGAACTCTTGTTTCAGATATCTCTAACAGATCTCCTCTTTCAGATATGACAAATGGTAATAGCTCTTGAATTTGATTATAAGTATACTTTTTTCCTTTTTATGTTTCTAAGTGGACTGATTCTTGTGTTTCGTACATATTATACTTTCTTTGTTATTTAGTTACTTCACCGAATGAAAGGCGTAAGCTTCGAAAATTAATACTTGATAATAAGAAATTAAAGAATGCATCGTCATCATCAACGAATGTTCGTAACATCTTTTCTGATAATGCAAATTTGGTCGAATGTTCTGATACTACGGATCAACATATGTGCTCCATTGCGTGTCGAGCAGTTAGAAATGCTACTGGTTCTTTAATTTCAACTACACCAGGTTTGTATTTTGTTTCTTTATTATTTATTTCGATAATACTCCTGTACCTATGCTCTTGAATTTTATTATAAGTATACTTTTTTCCGTTTTATGTTTCTAAGTGGACTGATTCTTGTGTTTCGTACATATTATACTTTCTCTGTTATTTAGTTACTTCACCGAATGAAAGGCGTAAGCTTCGAAAATTAATACTTGATAATAAGAAATTAAAGAATGTATTGTCATCATCAACGAATGTTGGTAACATCTTTTCTGACAATGCAAATTTGGTCGAATGTTCTGATACTACAGATCAACATATGTACTCCATTGCGTGTCGAGCAGTTAGAAATGCTACTGGTTCTTTAATTTCAACTACACCAGGTTTGTATTTTGTTTCTTTATTATTTATTTTGATAAATACATTACTAAACCACATACCGGTACTAACATGAATGTTTTAATATTGGATGTTCATATAACGACATTAACATAGGTACACCTCTAGATAGCAACCGTCGATATTCCATTACTTCTAGCATTATTAGCAGTAACAATCAACCGATATTGGGTAGTAACTCTACGCTTACACGTCTATCTTCTGGTAAACGTAACCTCGAGCGCAAGAAGCGTGATAATACTCCTGTACCTATGCTCTCTTTAGATTCAGATCAAGACAATGTGTTCTTGTGCACTGATGAAGATCCTTATAAACGGATATCTAAAGGTTTTAATCTATTTTATTGTTTTAGGACAATTGTTGTGTTCCACCTGTAATATAACTCTGAATCATTTGTGAACAGATTATTTGGACCATGGTGACCAAGTGCTTACATGTCAGCTTTGTAGAGCAAACTTATGGACATCAGAAGGTGTAAAAGTTCATTTAACTTTAAATAAGCTATGTTATAGTATGTGTTGTGGGTATGGTAAAGTTCAGCTACCGTCTTTAAAGGATGCACATCCGTCTTATCAAAATTTGTTTTCTTCCTCAAATGCAAAAAGCAAGTTCTTCCTGAAGAATATAAGTCGATACAACTCTATGTTCTCTTTTACATCTATGGGTGGAAAGCTTGATTCTAATATCAACAAGGGCAATGCTCCATTTATATATCGTATCAGTGGCCAAAACTATCATTGCATGGGAAGTCTCAAACCTCCAGCTGGAAATGAAGCTAAGTTTTGTCAGCTATACATACATAATACTGAAAATGAAATAATAAACAGACAGGCATTATTCAGGTACGAGTGATTTCTAAGTTCCATTTTTATTCTATTAAAGAACAACCAGAAATTTAACCATTTGTAGTTCACTATCAGTTGTTAAGTACCATCACTTAATCCTTAATCACTGATTCTCTATCCACTGATTACTACAACAGCAGTTGTTAACCATTAGTAGTTCACTATCAGTTGTTAAGTACCCTTAGTGTTTTAATCACTAGCAGTGCTTACAAGTTTTTCATCAGCTGTTTCACTTAACAGTAGTTTCACTTAACAGTAGTGTCACGGCCCCCGTCCCGGTTTTACCCGGTCCAGAAGCCGCAGGACAGAAAACCCGTGGTATTTATTAATTTGAGTTGACAGCGGAAGATTTAAACAGGGTCTTTTTAAAACTTGAAATGCCCGATTATTTTATTTCATAATTCGGGATAAACCCTGTAATTTACTTTAGAGGAATTTCTCAAGGGAATTCCCTGATTTACAAAACATGTTTATTTATTTATTTGAGCCGCTACTTCAAGCTTTTTTAGTGCTCCATAGCACTTTTCCTTGGTTCACAGTAGTCACCTGAAACATGTTTTGAAAATATTTTATCAGCGGGGAAATACTGGCGAGTCACTCAAATTTGATAAAACGACAAATAGTTATAAATTACAGCATAAGAGCGATTACAATGGCTTCTATCTTATTTTTATCTGGCGCCGTGTCACCTCCTGGTGACGATGGTCATACCACTATTGGGTCCTTTCACCCAAGTAGTGATGATTATCACTGTTAGGATTTATTAGCCTAACCGTGAGAAATTAGTAATGTGCACAATACCCCACTAGCCAGTGATTAAGATAACCATGACTTAATCCCTGTAATTATAACCTTTGAAAATAACTTGGAGTATTGTAAAACATTATTGATAAAAAGAGAATGACTCACATTGCAGATTTAAACGGGCAGAGTTTAGCCTACTGATTAGCCTTGTAACCTAATTTAAATAACAATGCACACGAACTAGGTCAGTAACTAATTCAACATTTATGATAACTCACGAGATTAAACCCTCACAACAAATGACGAAGTGCAATACTTAAACATCCATCGAATTCACGACGAATAACAAAGTATGGCCCTAATGTGGGCAACACTTAAACATCCATTGGATAGTTTCAATCGATCGAACATTGAATCGTAGTAGCGATTGAGTTAAAACCCTGTATCGTAGCATCACCTACCTATCTGAAATTTCAAAATTGAGCAGTGAGACTTCGTTTTTGAGAATTATTTTCGACACCACTGGACTGCTCTTGATCAGTTCTATTTATAGCTGAAATTTAGGTCTGTCGCGGCCCGCGTGACCCTTAGGCCGATCCTTACGCGGCCCGCGTGGGGGTCTAGTCTACGTGTAGGTTTGCTGGGTTACGAGTAGGGTTGCCAGGTGGATGCCATGTGGCCCGGATGCTTATCAGGTCAAATGTTGAGTTGACGTGGCCCGCTTAAGCTTCACTTATAGCTTACGCGGCCCGCCTGAAACCCAAAAATCTTGATTTCTTGATTTTTCATGCACAGTAGGGTTTCAGGGGTCCGGGTTTTTACTTATGGGTCGTTTTGGGTCATTTTTGAAGGTCCTTACATACTCCCTACCTTATTTAAAATCTCGTCCTCGAGATTTACTAGAATAAGTGAGTATATTTTCTCTTCATCTCCAATTCTAGCTCCCAAGTGTATTTGGGTCCTCTTTTTGAATCCCACTTGACTTTGACTAGTACCAGTCTTTTGTGTTTGAGAAACTTAATCTTTCTGTCTTCTATTTGTAGTGGCTTCTCAACAAATTTTAACTTCTCATTTACCTCTACATCTTGAAGAGGTACTATTAAGGATTCGTCAGATAGACATTTCTTGAGATTGGATATATGAAATACGTCATGTACTCCAGCTAGCTCTTCTGGTAGTTGTAAGCGATAGGCAACTGGTCCTATTCGCTGTATTACTGGGAATGGTCCTACGTACCTTGGACTTAGCTTTCCTTTCTTACCGAATCGAACTACTCCTTTCCAAGGAGAAACTTTTAACAATACTCTGTCTCCAACTTGGAATTCTAACGGCTTGCGTCGATTGTCTGCATAACTCTTCTGGCGATCTCGAGCCGTTTTCAGTCTTTCTTTGATTTGAGTGATCTTGTCGGTGGTCTCTTGCACAATTTCAGGACCTGATAGTTGACTTTCTTCTATCTCTGCCCAGCAGACTAGAGTTCTGCATTTTCATCCATATAGTGCTTGGAATGGGGCAGCTTCAATGCATGAATGATAACTATTATTATAGGAGAATTCGATTAAGGGTAAGTGGTCATCCCAATTTCCACCAAAATCTATCACACATTCCCTTAGCATGTCTTCCAGGGTTTGGATCGTCCTTTCACTTTGTCCGTCTGTTTGAGGATGATATGCAGTGCTTAGATTTAGTCGGGTTCCCATTGCTTCCTGGAAACTTATCCAGAAGTGGGAAGTGAAACGACTATCCCTATCCGATACAATGGAGAGTGGGACTCCATGTAAGGATACTACCTCGTCTACATACAACTTTGCTAACCTTTCCATGCTGAAGGTTTCTTTCATGGGTAGAAAATGAGCTGATTTGGTTAATCGATCCACAATTACCCAAATCGCATGATTACCTTTTCTGGTTTTGGGCAACTTAGTAACAAAATCCATTGTTATGAGTTCCCATTTCCATACAGGCATTTCTAATTGTTGTAGTAGACCTGAGGGTTTCTGGTGTTCTGCCTTAACTTGTAAACAAGTAAGACACTTAGATACATATCTAGCTATGTCTTTTTTCATTCCTATCCACCAGAAATTATTTCTTAAATCTTGGTACATTTTATTGTTACCAGGATGCATGGTATACCTAGATTTATGGGCTTCCTCTAAAATTTTATTTCTTAAGTCTCCTTGCTTAGGTACCCAAATTCTTCTTTCATGGAATCTCCAAATTCCATCAATTCCTTGTTCTAATTCTTTTATTCTTCCTTTCATTCCTTCAGCATCATCCTTGATTGCTGTTTCTTGAATGTTCTTCAGTTGTTCCATTAAATCTAACTGTAGATTTAATCTAAGAGCACGAACTCGCCTTTGCTTTTCATGATACTTACGACTTAAGGCATCTGCAACTATGTTTGCTTTTCCTTCGTGATATTGAATATCACAGTCGTAATCACTTAGGATTTCCATCCATCTTGTTTATCTCATGTTTAATTCTTTTTGCCCAAATATGTATCTTAAGCTCTTATGATCAGTATAGACAGTAAACTTACTTCCATACAGATAGTGTCTCCAAATCTTTAGGGCAAAAATTATAGCTCCTAATTCTAAGTCATGAGTAGTATAATTTTCTTCGTGATTTTTCAATTGTCTCGAGCCATTTGCAATTACTTTCTTGCGTTGCATTAGCACACATCCTAATCCTAGCTTAGAAGCATCACAGTAAACTTCAAAATCCTCTGTTCCTTCTGGCAATGCTAGAATTGGGGTGTTTGTTAGCTTTTGCTTCAAAATCCTAAAGGCCTCTTCTTGTCTAGGTCCCCATTAAACTTAACTGCTTTACAGGTTAGCTTAGTTAATGGTACAGCTATTTTGGAAAAATCCTTAATGAATCGTCTATAGTAACCAGCTAGCCCTAGAAAGCTTCTAATTTCCATAGCTGATTGTGGGACCTTCCATTTGGTGATTGCCTCTATTTTGGAGGGTTCTACGTGAATACCTTCGTGATTCACCATGTGTCCTAAGAATTGTACCTCCTGAAGCCAAAATTCATACTTCGCGAATTTGGCGTAAAGCTTCTCTTTTCTTAACAAGGTTAAGAGTGCATGCAGGTGCTGACGGTGTTCATCCTGGCTTTTGGAATAAATAAGTATATCGTCGATGAAGATAATTACAAATTTATCCAAGTACGGTTTACAGATTCTATTCATCATGTCCGTAAATGCTGCAGGAGCATTTGTTAACCCAAAGGGCATGACTGTAAACTCGTAATGACCATACCTAGTTTTGAAAGCAGTTTTAGGTATGTCTTCTTCTTGTACTTTCAACTGATGGTATCCTGAGCGTAAATCTATCTTAGAAAAGTATCTAGCTCATTGCAATTGATCAAAAAGATCATCAATCCTAGGTAATGGATATCGATTCTTAATTGTAACCTTATTTAATTCCCTATAATCGATACACATTCTCATTGAACCATCTTTCTTCTTTACAAACAACACTGGAGCTCCCCACGGTGAGGAACTAGGTTGTATAAATCCTTTGCTTAGTAATTCATCTAACTGCTTTTTCAATTCTAGCATTTCGGTGGGTGCTAACCGATAAGGTGCCTTGGCTATCGATGTAGTTCCAGGAATTAGATGAATTCAAAATTCGACTTCCTTATTGGGTGGTAATCCTGGTAGTTCTTCTGGGAATACATCTGGGTATTCTGCTACTACAGGAATTTCTTTAAGTTCCTTACCTTTCGTGTTAATGATTACCGAAATCATATACACTACTTCTCATTTTCTTGAATAACTGGCCAACTTCATTATTGAAATGAATTTCAGTGGCTTTCGTGGCTTATCTCCTGTAATCACCACTAATTCCCCAGTGGGTGTATGAATTTCTATGGAATTTTTATCACAAAGAATTCGAGCATGGTTGGCTACTAACCAATCCATTCCTAATACGACATCAAATCCAGCTAGAGTCATAGGAAACAGGTTTGCAGAAAATTTATGACCTAAGAGTTCTATATTTTCTTCTCGCAACACCTTATCTATTTTAACAGCATTCCCATCTGCTGTTTTGACTGTAAAAATCTGCCTAAGGTTGGTTAAGGGTAAGTTAAGAGCTTGGCAGAATGAAGTATTTATAAAACTTTGGTTTGCACCAGAGTCAAATAATACTTTTGCATAAATATTGTGAACTAGGAACGTACCAGCTATCACGTCAGGGATTAGTTCTGCTTCCTGAGTAGTCAACTGGAAGGCTCTTGCATTTTTCTTGGTAGTTCCTTCTGCAGGTTTGGCTTTGTTATCAACTGGTTTGACTAGTTTCGGGCAGTCTGGCCTAAAGTGTCCAGCTTCTCCGCAATTATAGCAGATTGTTGCTTTCTTCTTCCTGCAATCTTCCTCTTGATACCCCGGAATTTTACAAAAATTGCAATATCCTTTGCATCTTCCAAAATGCTTTCGTTTACAGGCATTGCAAAATGGAACAGTGGAGGATTGCCCAGTTCCCTTTTTCTTGAAATTACCACGGTTACCCATGCGGAATCACTGGGTAATCTTTTGGGCCACTTCCTTCTTTCTATTTTCTTCGCGTGTATGTACCAGTCTGTCCGTCAAAGTGTTGGCTAATTCCACAGCATCATCAATAGTGCGAGGTCTCGCAGCTTTAACGATATCACGGATTTCGCCAATCAATCCCCATATATAGCGGGAAATAAGTACCGGTTCTGGCGAAGCCAGGGTTGGTACAACTCTAGCATACTCGAAGAATGTCGAAGTATACCCTCGACAGTCTACATCCACCATCCGGTGGCTCAGAAATTTATTCGCCATTTGTTCTTTCTCATATTCGGGACAGAATTTTCTTTCCATTAACCACTTAAATTCTTCCCAACTCATGGCATAGGCCACGTCGCTTCCCTTGGCTTGAAGTACCGTAGTCCACCATTCTAGCGCCCCTTCTTTGAAAAGATTCGACATGTACATGACCCTGTCTTCCTCAGTACATTTACTTATTTTAATCACTGCCTCGGTTTTCTCTAACCAATGCAGTGCAGCAGTCGCCCCTTCGTTGCCTACAAATTCAACCGGTTTACAGGCAAGAAACTCCTTGTAAGTGCAACCAGGCGTTGCAGCTTTCATTTTCTTAAGGAGTGGGGCTTGCATCCCATCGTTGTTGTTATTAGTTTGGTTGCCGCCTCCGTTTACACTATTACTGAAATTATCGATGTGTGTACGTTTGCTAGAAATAATTTGTTGAGGTTCAACTGGATTTCGGGCAGCAGCAAGGATTGTTGGAATAGCATTGGCTATTCCCTGAGCAACGATATTCTCGATATCTTGCCTATTCAGAAATTGATCTTCATGATTTTGTTCAGATTGGTTAACTTCATTAACGGGTTCATTACCAGCGTGTTCCATCTGGTAATTAATATATATAAGTGATTAGCAGAAATAATTAATCAACCAAACATAATAGAACAATCGCACATAATTATGTCAACAAGTATAGCCAAAATTTTCGATTTTTCGACTTCCATTTATATATATATATATTATAATATGCTTCCGTACACACCTGTTATCTTACACAAGTTTTATTGTTTAAGTTATTTTACATGCTTATATTTTGATTATTATATTATTATTAAACACATGCTTCCACATACTATTCCATCAGCTGACATTTTCAGAAACGACGTTCCCTCTCATCGTACTTCCAGGAGATCTGTTCTCCCACCTCCCGAATTCGATTCCCTGCATCCATCAGCTCCTCGCCAAAATGGCAGAGTTCAACCAAGTTCTCATTGCTCATCGGTGGGTTTGGTGCAGGTTCTGGGTCAAACTGAGGGAAAAAGGTATATGGGTTATTTAAGAGATTCTGGAACTGCCAGTCATTGGTCCACCATTCTTCCATTTCTCCTAAAGGTCGGGTGTTGACAAGAGGATCTGGGATGGCCGGTTCCAAATTCATTGGGAGTTGGTTTCAGCAGGATAAGTAAAAAGGTTTTCATTGACAGGTTTAAGGATATCGCAGTCTGCTAGTTTGCGGTCCAATTCTTCCCACAAGGGCATTTCCTCGGCTTGCTTGGAACTTTCTCCAATCTTTATTCCGTTTCCTTTATCAATTGGATCCTCTGTCTTGGCAACTTTCCGAGTTACTGGTTTCCTTCTGCGCACACGCCTCCAGCCCACAATTCTCCATCTCTTCTTTGGCTTGGGTTTCTCCGGAGGCTGGGTTTGAAATTCCATAGGCTCCTCCATGTCGGCACAATAACCGGTAAAGTCTCTGGAAACTTTCACATTAACAGGATAGAGATTGAGACTCTGAAGAGATTCAGACAACTCATTCATGCTGTTAGCAGATATGAAGAAACACACAAAATTCTAGGTTAAAATTTTGTAAATTGAATAATCACATAATCACAAAAAGGTAATCAGAAAAAGTAAATTACAATACTTATACTAACAGATTGATTCAAACAAAATATTGTGATTTATATTTATTACAACGGAAATTTAAAATATACCAGAGATTGCATTCATAATTTATTTTAGTCTATCTTTTCTTACTAAGTTGTTTATTTAATGGGCAAGTTTCTGGCTTTTGGGTGATATAAGTGCTAGTACTGGGTCAGCGATTCAATTATAAGTTAACATTTACTGCTACAGTGGCTAACATGTAGAGGTTTGCCCATTGTTCATCTAACTCATCTTCCCATGGTGGGTTATCACATGTTCCTGAGTTTCTTTATTAATCATTACTCCTTTTGGTTATAACTTCTTTATTTTCTCTTGACGTTTTCTAATAATCCAACTTCTTTTATTAGGGGTAAGTGGTTTCTCAAACTGTGCTTTACGGACAAATATTTCTTCCTCAGTATTTGCTGAGTATCTTGAGGAATTTGACGGGGACGAGGTTCCCTTATCTTTTGGTGTACTATCTAGTTGACGATAGATGTCCGAAATTCTTTGCTTTCCCATACTGTAACTAACAAGTAGTCAGTTAACAAAACACATAATCACAAGATGGTAAGCAGGAAAGTTAAGTATTTCTAAATACTTAATTGGCTTAAATCAGTGGCTCTGATACCACTTTTTTCTGTCACGGCCCCCATCCCGGTTTTACCCGGTCCAGAAGCCGCAGGACAGAAAACCCGTGGTATTTATTAATTTGAGTTGACAGCGGAAGATTTAAACAGGATCTTTTTAAAACTTGAAATGCCCGATTATTTTATTTCATAATTCGGGATAAACCCCGTAATTTACATTAGAGGAATTTCTCAAGGGAATTCCCTGATTTACAAAACATGTTTATTTATTTATTTGAGCCACTACTTCAAGCTTTGTTAGTGCTCCGTAGCACTTTTCCTTGGTTCACAGTAGTCACCTGAAACATGTTTTGAAAATATTTTATCTGCGGGGAAATACTGGTGAGTCACTCAAATTTGATAAAACGACACATAATTATAAATTACAGCATAAGAGTGATTACAATGGCTTCTGTCTTATTTTTATCTGGCGCCGTGTCACCTCCTGGTGACAATGGTCATACCACTATTGGGTCCTTTCACCCAAGTAGTGATGATTATCACTGTTAGGATTTATTAGCCTAACCGTGAGAAATTAGTAATGTGCACAATACCCCACTAGCCAGTGATTAAGATAACCATGACTTAATCCCTGTAATTATAACCTTTGAAAATAACTTGGAGTATTGTAAAACATTATTGATAAAAAGAGAATGACTCACATTGCAGATTTAAACGGGCAGAGTTTACCCTACTGATTAGCCTTGTAACCTAATTTAAATAACAATGCATACGAACTAGGTCAGTAACTAATTTAGCATTTACGATAACTCACGAGATTAAACCCTCACAACAAATGACAAAGTGCAATGCTTAAACATCCATCGAATTCACGACGAATGACAAAGTATGGCCCTAATGTGGGCAGCACTTAAACATCCATTGGATAGTTTCAATCGATCGGACATTGAATCGTAGTAGCGATTGAGTTAATACCCTGTATCGTAGCAGCGCCTAGCTATCTTAAATTTCGAAATTGAGCAGTGAGACTTCGTTTTTGAGAATTGTTTTAGACACCACTGGAGTGCTCATGATCAATTCTATTTATAGCTGAAATTTGGGTCTGTCGCAGCCAGCGTGAACCTTAGGCCGATCCTTACGCGGCCCGCGTGGGGGTCTAGTCTACGTGTAGGTTTGCTGGGTCATGAGTAGGGTTGCCAGGTGGATGCCATGTGGCCCGGATGCTTATCCGGTCAAATGTTGAGTTGACGCGGCCCGCGTAAGCTTCTCTTATAGCTTACGCGGCCCGCCTGAAACCCAAAAATCTTGATTTCTTGATTTTTCATGCACAGTAGGGTTTCAGGGGTCCGGGTTTTTACTTATGGGTCGTTTTGGGTCATTTTTGAAGGTCCTTACAAGTAGTTTCACTTAACAGTAGTTTGCTTTATTCATTTTAAATTCATTATTACAATTAAAGCCAACATAAATGCACACTTGCATTATGTTAAACATACAATACGGACACAAAACGTCATACCAAGAAAGATAGAAGGATATCCAACTTGGTAGACTTGACGGAACTTACAGACTCGATAACAAAAGACCGTAACATACAACGAGTTTTCGAATTTCTTCGTTATGAAAACTCAAGGAGTGAGTGGTGCACTTCGGAATGTAGCTGATAACCCCCTTTAGTGTAGCTCTTTGATTTTCCTTGAAATTCCCAAGCTCGCTAATTTCATATCTGCCACTGGGGTTCAATTCATTCATATGCACCAATCAGCTTATCATTTAGCAATTGATCGTTCTGATCAATCACTTCCTTATGTGCACCGCACTAACTTCTAGGAGGTTGTCAAGTATTCTCGCCAATGTTTTCGTAGTTGGTGTTTTGCGTATCTTTACATCCGCAACCATTCTGTACAATAAAAACATCCATAGTAAGACGGCTGATACAGTACTTTCATAATGCATATACGCATACATATATGATGAACCCAATATGAGGAACCCAAAACACAGTTGATCTCATATGAAGAAAATACATTCAAAAGACCAATACGAGGAACCCAAAACATATAGTCTTTAACCATTTATATGAGAAACAAAGCAACAACCATACCCAAATTTCAGCATGAACAGCAGAGACTTAAGAAACCCAGATTTCAACATTAACAGCAGATACTTAAGAAACCTGACCCTGTTTTAATCGATTGTATATTTTAAACATTTCAAACAAACTATAACACAAAAACAATCTTAGATTAACGCCAAAACCAAAAACCCAGTATTAATAAACAGAGAAAACCATAAACATCACAAACAAACCTTTATAATAACCAAAACCTAAACCTCTGTTTTGATACCCGAGCCAAAAACCCACAATAATCAAACAATATTTTCACACAAAACCTGTTACATTCTAGCATATCAAAAACATATACAGATAAGAAATGTAAAAACATCAGTGGTGAAAATGAAATATCATCAAACATCATTAAACATCAACTTACATAGGGTTACACAAGCATCTAACAAGAACAGAGGGTAAACCATAGTGTCGATCATGTTTTAGGTATGTGATTTTACCTTGGATTGTTATAACAACAAATGGTTGGTGAGGAGATTCAATGAAGATGAAGATGACGAAGATGAAGATGAAGATGATGATCGGTGTTGGGAGAAGAGATTTTCAGATATTTTTGAGAAGTGTGATCGGTGTTAGGGAATTAGGGATTATATGTGTTTATCATTAAGGGTATAAAGGATATTTCACAATTGTCAAACAGTCAACAGAGGGAAGTGTGACGGAGGGACTTAAACTATTATGAATTTATAAGATCAGGGGCTCAAAAAACCAAAAAATGAATTTAGGGGCTCAAGTTGATGTTTCACACATACCACAGGGACGCAAATTGCATTTTTCTCTAAACTTAAATGTTACTTTTTCTCAACATATTTTATAAATTTTGGGCTGATATCAGCAGATGTTAACCACTGCTCTTCCTTAGCACTTAATCCTTAATCCCTGCTTCTGTATCCACTGTTTACTGCAGCAGCAGTTGTTAACAATCTGTAGTTCACTATCAGTTGTTAAGTACCATCAGTGTTTTAATCACTAGCAGTGCTTAAAAGTTTTCCATCAGCTGTTTGACTTAACAGTAGTTTGCGTTATTAATTCTAAATTCATCAGCTGTTGTACGTAAACTGAAGTTTCCTACAATAAGCTCTGCCCAGCTAAGTTTCCTACAATGACATTGGTTATAACAAGTTAATAAGGCAAAATACTGATTTGCCTAACAACTGTTGGATATAATGATGGTTGTACACAAAGTCTAATTAACCCCATCCAATGTTCAAGACTAAACCACTGAAGAAGACCAAACCACTGTTCAAGACTAAACCACTGAAATGTTACTTTTTCTCAACATACTCTAAAAGTTTTGAGCTGGTATCAACAGTTGTTTACAAGGTTTTCATCAGCTGTTTGACTTAGTACTAAACTGTTTTTCCTTAACACTTAATTTATTAATCACTGATTCTCTATCCACTGCTTATTACAATAGTTATGTTATGTTAATATTTTATTGTTTGTTTTCTTTTAACAGCAAAAGAACCAAACCTTCATCGCCTGCTGATAAAGAACTTGATGTTGAAATGATAGAGTATTTGAGGGCTTTATTAGATTCACAAAATATGTTGGTTAAGACATATAGGATGGTCAGAAACCATTTTCACCAATCTCCAGATGCCAACCTTAGTCTGCGACTAATTTATAGAAGAGAAAAAGACGGCAGGACATATAACTTACCCACCACATCTGAAGTTGCTGCTTTGGTTGTCGGAGACATAGATAAAGCTATAGACCATCGTGATATTGTTGTCGAGACTCAGTCGGGAATGCTGCAGCGTATTAGCGAATTACACCCATCGTATCTTACTCTGCAATATCCGTTACTTTTCCCATATGGTGATGATGGTTATAGAGTTGATATTCCTCATAGAGATTTTATGTCCACACAAAAGAAAATAAAACCAAAGTGCATAATGAGAGAATAGGATCCAAGATAGAACTTATGGCTTTTCCTTAATTTTAAATGGGCGAAGGTTGTTACAACAGTTTTTGGTTGATGCGTACACAATGATTGAGAGCGAAAGATTAAAGTACATCCGTAGGCAACAAGCGAACCTTCGCTCTGAAACATTTGAGAATCTTTAAAAGTATAAATCTAAAGGTAAGGAAGTTTTAACAGATACTGGAAAGCCTGTTATACTTCCTTCTTCATTTACTGGTGGTGCAAGATTCATGCAACAGAATTACCTTGATGCAATGGCCTTATGTAAGTGGTATGGGTACCCTGATTTCTTCATAACTGTAACATGTAATCCTAACTGGCCTGAAGTAAAAAGATGTCTAAAAGATTCAACCATCAAAGCCGAAGACAGGCCTGACATATTGTGTCGATTGTTTAAAATGAAGCTTGATTCCTTACTCAAAGATTTTAAGGATTCCAAGTATTTTGGTGAGATTAACGCTGGTATGTTATTTTGTTTTCACATCTTATCCTCTGATGTATATTTTGTAATCAAGGTTATTAACTAATAAATCTATTTATTTTTCCTTTTTATTTAGTTGTTTATACAGTAGAATTTCAAAAGCGTGGTCTACCTCATGCACATATATGCTTATTCATGAAGGTCGATCACAAACTTCCAACCATAGATCACATAGATCCATTTATTTCTGCTGAGATTCCTGATAAAAAAGAAGATCCTGAACTTTATTCTCTTGTGACTGATTATATGATTCATGGTCCGTGTGGGAATGCTAATTTGAATTGTCCTTGCATGGTTGATAAAAGATGTTCAAAAAACTTTCCGAAGAAATTCACACCACATACAACTATTGATTCAAGTGGTTTTCCTGTATACAGAAGAAGAGATTCAGGTCATACAGTTATAAAATCTGGTGTTAGATTAGACAACAGAAATGTTGTTCCTTATAACAAAAGGCTTTTGAAAAGATATCAAGCACACATTAATGTTGAATGGTGTAATCAAGCCGGTTCAGTAAAATATTTGTTCAAGTACATTAACAAAGGTCCTGATATGGCTACTACGGTAGTTTCTGGTGATACAAGTTCAACCATCAAAGAAAAGACAAAAGACGAGATCAAGGAGTATTATGATTGTAGATATATTTCAGCTTGTGAGGCATCCTGGAGAATATTCTCTAATGAGGTTCATTATAGGTATCCTGCTGTTATGAGGCTTCCCTTTCATTTGCCCGGCCAACAGAATGTTGTGTATGGTGCGAATGACGATATTGATAATGTTTTAAGCAAGCCTTCTGTTGCTTCTTCAATATTTGTGCAATGGATGAAGTTGAACGAGACAAATGAAGATGCTAGAAAGCTGACTTATGTTGAGTTTCCTTCCAAATTTGTTTGGATACTTAAAGATAGATGTTGGCAGATACGTAAGATGTACCAGTGTGTTGGCCGTATTCATTTTGTATCTCCTGCATTGGGCGAACCTTATTTTTTGTGGATACTACTCAATAAAGTTAAAGGGCCTAGATCATTCGAGGAGATACGTACAGTTAACGGTCAATTATTCCCGACTTTTAGAGATGCTTGCTATGCGATGGGACTCTTAGATGATGACAATGAATACGTTGAGGCCATTAAAGAAGCAAGTTTTGAAGGACATGCTGGGTATCTTCGAGTGTTATTTGCTACCCTGCTTTTGTCAAATACTCTATCTCGGCCAGAATTTGTTTGGGAGAATACGTGGAAATATTTAGCTGATGATATTGTTTATAGACGTCAAAAAGAAACAAATATTTCAGGTTCTGGTCTATTTTTTTATTTCACATACTACATTTTGATTTTTTATTTAATAATGTTAATTTTTTGATTTGCTAGGTTTAGTGCTTCCTGAATATCAGATTAAGAACCTCACTTTGTTGAAAATTGAAAACTATTTAATTTCCAATGGTTCAACATAACGAAGGTTTGTCACTATGCCGTACCCTGATGACGATTCCTTACGTGATGCTTCTAATCGTCTGATCAATGAAGAGCTGTCACATGACCTAGATGAGGTACAAGCTGAGTTTAACAGGTTGCATCAATCTCTTACAGATGAATAACGAGCGGTTTTTGATGAAATAATGGAAGCAGTTGTAGGGCGTAAAGGAGGCCTTTTTTTGTCTATGGTTACGGTGGAACTGGAAAAACCTTTTTATGGAAGACTTTGGCTTCAGCTGTTCGATGCAGAAATGGAATAGTTTTAAATGTGGCTTCAAGTGGTATTGCTTCATTATTACTTTCCCGTGGAAGGACAGCTCATTCTCGGTTCCATATCCCCATTAATCTAACAGAAGATTCAATGTGCAATATTAAGCCAAATAGTGATATTGTGAGATTATTAAAGGAAACCCAATTAATCATATGGGATGAAGCACCGATGGTACACAAACAGGCCTTTGAAGCTTTAGATAGGACAATGACCGACGTATTTTCGGAAGGTAGGAGTATTCATTCGGATATTCCTTTTGGAGGTAAAGTTATTGTATTTGGTGGTGACTTTAGACAAATACTACCTGTTATTCCTAATGGTACTAGACAAGAAATTGTTAGTGCATCTTTAAGCTCTTCATACATATGGGCAAACTGCAGACTCTTACGGCTGACTAAAAACATGCATCTAACTATTGGAGCTGAAAATTCGAATATGAAGTCTATCAGAGAATTTGCAAAATGGCTTATTGATATTGGTGAAGGAAACGTTGGAGATGATAATGATGGTGACGCCATTATAGAGATACCAGATGATTTACTACTCACCGATATTTGTGACCTGATACAAAGTTTAATTGACTTTGTATATCCTTCAATTATTGAACAATTTAGGATTCCTGGATTTTTTTCTGAGCGAGCAATTCTAGCACCCAAAAATGAGGTAGTTCATGAAATTAATGATCGATTGCTTTCGTTATTTCCTGGTGATGCAAAAGAGTATCTGAGTTCTGATAGTATATGTCAAACTGAACAAATTCTTGATTCTTTTCAAGAAAGCTTATACTCAACAGAAAATTTGAATGCTCTTAAGATTTCTGGCTTGCCTAATCACATATTAGTTCTTAAAGTTGGTGTTTCTGTGATGCTTCTTCGAAACATTGATCAACCGAAAGGGTTATGTAACGGTACAAGGCTTCAAATTACTTTTCTTGGTAAATGAGTTATAGAAGCTGAAGTTATATCTGGTGGGAACATTGGCACGAGAGTTTTTATTCCAAGGATTAATATGATCCCGTCTGACAAAAAAATACCTTTTCAATTTCAACGAAGACAATTTCCGTTATCAGTTTGTTTTGCTATGACAATTAACAAAAGTCAAGGACAATCGTTATCAAAGGTTGGTCTTTATTTGAAAGATCATGTCTTCACTCATGGTCAGTTGTATGTTGCATTATCAAGGGTCAAGACCAGAGAAGGCGTTAAAATACTAATATTCGACGCTGATGGAAAACCAACAAATAAGACTTCTAATGTTGTTTACAAAGAAGTTTTTACTAGCTTGTAATCATTGTGAGCAATGTTAAAAAGTTGTTTGACCAAAGTCAAGCTACTTATGTTAAAAGCTAATTATAATAGATAAAACATTGTTTAAGCAATGTTAAAACGTTGTTTGACCAAAGTCTGTTTGACCAAAGTCAAACTACTTTTGTTAAAAGCAACTTATAACAGATAAAACATTGTTTCAGCAATGTTAAAACGCTGTTTGACCAAACTCCAAAGTCTGTTTGACCAAACTCAAACTATTTATGTTAAAAGGTACTTATAATAGATAAAACTAGATTTTCACCCTGCATTGCTTCTCGAGGTCATGAAACTAACTTATGTTATAACCTAATTATGATTAATACATGATTTAAAGCTTTGAAAGTATATGATATGTTAATGGTTTTGCTATAAGAAAAATTATTTTTCTTTGTTAATTTGAATACCAAATCAATTCAACTAATCATCTACTTTACTCTTGTATCTCAATGTAAATGTAAATAACAAATTCAATAAGGGGTGTATGTGTAAATATTTTTCATCAGTTGAAAATATGGGAAGAGAAAAACACAACCGTCATTATTTCTTCATCATCATTACACATCAAACATCTATCATCTCTTCTTTCAAAAATCTCTTCTTTCCAGTCATTTTCTAGGGTTTCAATTTTCTCATCCTCCGTCTTCTACACTTCAATCACCTGAGGTTTATTATTTTTTCTTCAGCAACTGGTATGTACATTTCTATTGTAATGAACTTTATATTGTTTAATCGATCTTAATTTAAATCCTATATTGCTACTAATACGATTTTAAATGTTTATTGCTATACATTCAAGAAGGGTTTACTTATGTGTTTGAATCATTTGTTGAGAACATGTTAAAATAATTATTATTTGCAGAAATTTTTTAACTCATACTCTGTTTCTATGATTAATTTCACTACATACTCTGATAATACAAAAACTTAATGTTCATTTTCGAAGCCAACTTTTTAATTACAATCTTTTAACATCTTTACTGATTCAGGTTTTATAATGTATACTACATTTGTTAAGTTTCTTGATAACCCAGAATCTTTGAAACTGGTATGACATGTTTTTACATACATTATTTATTTTTATTGAGATATATATTTGACAGTTCTTATGGTTTATATTTTCTTACACTTTTTAAAAATTATATACAGGATGTACCTATATTCTTTGCTAATCAAAAGTGGGGAGATTGTTGGCAAAAAAATAGGTTGCGAATATATCATGAGTCTGGTAAAAAAATGGGTTGTGAGGGTAAGAACAGAAAATTCAACGCCGATAACAACTGACGGTTGGGACAATGTTGTTAAAGATCTCAATTTGCCGAGGGATACTTTGTTGGTTTTCAAACCGTTAGGTGATTTTGGACTTGAACTTTCATGTTATGTTAATGGCATGTGTGGGGAATCTTATTTCACCTTTAATCGTTATGTAAGATTTGGTTTTACGGTATGAGTATTGTTCTTAACTTCAATTCTTTTGCATCTTTAACGTGTTAACACTTATTCTCATAAGATACATACTTCACGTATAGTATTCATTATTTTTAATTTTATGCAGGTAATTGAAGACTGCTTCATTAAACAATTTTACGTAAACAGCCCACCAAGTGGCAAATTTCAAATCTGTTATAAGGGTTCCTACTGGAATGTTGAGGCGTCTAAGGTTGATACCAACTTTGTATTTTCTAGATGGCCGGAAATGTGCAACGATGTTGGGATACTGGAGGATGATTTGCTTGTGTTTAGCAGAATTGATGATGTTGTTTTTGAGGTAGTAGTTTATAGAGATGAGACTGAGATTTGCTTTTTGAAGAAACCTGAATCTGATGATGATAGTGTACTTGAGATATCGAAGGCTGATTATGTTGATAATGTATTCAAGGTACGTAAGTATTTATCATTAGCAATAAAAGTTTTAATTTTTTAGCATTATATTAATTATTTCATTAATGTTGACCAGGACATCTATGAGGATGAAGAAGTTGTGTCTGTAGGTGAAGGTACAACCGTTACTCAGGTACTTGCTAAATTATTAAAATTATTTATTTTTAATTTAACACATATAAGAATTTAATGTTTTTACAACTATTAGTAATGCTGTTTACTGATGTTATATTTATCCAATAATGTATTATTTACAAGAACTTACCAATCAATGCCGAATGCACGTCGAAGAGACGCATGTCTTCACGATTGAACAAAACCCAAGATGTAAGTTTTCCATCTTAAAGATTTTTATATTTATTGTTATTAAAGTTACTCTATGACAACAGGTTAAGAAGAAAGGTAAAGTTAATTCTGAGAGAAAGGAGATGGTCAAGAATAGGACTAAGGGAAATGTTGCCTTACCTGTCGACACAAGTGATCATATTGGAAGTTCTTCTTCTGTTCATAAAGTTAAGGTATCTATACTTGCCAGTTAATTAGTATATGTTATATAAACTTTTTTTTGTGCATATATTCAACATTCCTTTAATTCACATGTATATGTTTACTTTTTCATCAAGGGGAAGAGAGCCGCCAACGTTCAGAAAAAGCTTAACCGTAGAAATAAGATTGCAAAGACTGCAAAAAAACATTCTGGACATCCTCTCGACCCTGAGTTCTTTCTTTTTGATCGCAAAGGAGACTATAGGCTGGTATACCATTTTTATAACAAACTAATGATTTATGTTTATTTGTCTGACTATTATTTTTTTCCACACAATACATGTAGCGTCTTCCTGCTGAAGTTGCCAGACGAGCAGGTCTTTCTCTTGATCTTCATCCTTTGAAAGTTCAAAACATGGTTGGAGTTGTGGAGTTTTATGATGTTAAGTCGGAGTTAAATGAATTGAACCCACGTTATGCGTTGGACGGTTGGCGAAAGTTTATGACTGACAATAACTTGAGGTTTGGTGATATGTTGCACTTCACATATGTGTCTTCGCAACAGAAGATTGTATTAAATCAAGTTACATCAGTTTAACAAACACATTTAAGTCTGTTCTGATATCAGATACTATAATTATGAATTTTTTGATGGTGATGTTGTATGTTTTTTTTTTAAATTATTAACTTGATGATTTGTTGCTATGTATGGCTAAGATGATAAAACACTGTTATTATCACTTTATGTTTTATATTTGCCCAATTAGATTATGTGTTAAATTATAGTTCTTTAAGTCATTGTTTCATTTTCTTTAATTCTATCTAATTTTGTAAAAAAGTTCAAAAGCAAACAGTGGTTTGAACATCTGTTTGCCTTTTGGTCAATAGTTAATAGAAACCCATGTTAGGTTGAACAGTCTTTTTAAGAGGAAAACAGTGTGAGAAGATAGTAGATCTTAGTAAGTTAAACATCTGTTAAGGCTTAAACAGATGTTTGGCCTTTAACAGATGTTTGGCCTTTTATATCAGTTGTTTGGACTTAAACAGTTGTTTGACCTTAAACAGATGTTTGACCTTAAACAGATGTTTTACCTTAAACAGATGTTTCGCCTTCTATATCAGATATTTGGACTTAAACAGATGTTTGACCTTAAACAAATGTTTGGCCATAAACAGATGTTTGGCCTTAAACCAAACATCTGTTTAAGCTCAACATCTGTTTGACTATTTGTCAACATCTGATTGACTTTTGGTCAACATCTGTTTGAAATTTGGTCAACATCTTATTTTATAAAGAAGTACAAAAACAAAGATTTTTACAAAATCCCAAATCACCCTATCATGTAAGTGCATTAAAGTAAAAGTGGAAATGATATTATTCATATGGTCCTGTTGTACTTTTGTTTGTCCTCTAATATGAGTTCATGATCTAATCCGGTGATTTGAAGACATTGTTGTTGAATCGAATGAGATGGTTGATGTAATGTGGTTGTATTAGTAACAAATCATGAATAATTTAGTTTCTTTTTAAATAATTTTTTTCTCATTCATTTGTTTTCCAGATTTAGGACGATATGCTACACGATTGTATGTTCGTCTATGGCTCCATGGACTCTAGCGGGGTTTAAGATCCTTTGACGGTAGTACATATTGGCAATGGTCCATCTTCTAACTAAATGACTAAAGCAATTTATTCAAATTAACTTTTGACAATGTTATTTTATTGAAAATATCAATAATGATATTTCATTGGAATATGCCTTTGCCTTTAGCATGGAAAGTGTTTTTGGTTTCAGTGATATGAACCAAGCCATGAGGGAGAAGAGGAGCCATAATGATATTTCATTGGAATATACCTTTGCCTGTACTAATTTTTTTTAGTAAAAATTTAATTTTAATATATTGTGGTCGTATTAATAACAAATAGTAATTAATATAACTAAGTTTCTCGAGCCCGGGAAGCAATCCTGGGTAAAAACCTAGTATATAATAAATGAAAGTTATTTGGGCCACGTATCACTTAATTAGGGCATCCTCAGTTCTGTTTTCCCGCCCAACAGTACCACACTTCCATTCCTTTTATACTCCCTCCGTCTCCTTTTTTACTTTTCAAAACCCTGAATCTGAATCTTCTTCTCCTTTCCTTCTCCTGTACTCTTCTCCTTTCTTAATCAAAGATCAAACCAAATCATCTCATCATGAATCATTCAGCCTTTGTAATTTTCATGTCTGATTATACCATGAAGAGGTAATATCTGGCTTTTGTAATTATCATCCCGAGCTATAGTTGGGGAGATTCTTTCATCTTCTTCGTCTGCAAGGTTCTTCCATTTGAGGTTTGATTTCTATGTTTATAGATGTGTGTTGATTTCTTCTTATTTTCATACAAAGTTTTAATTAAACCCTAATTTCTACTCGTAATCTCATCATATGGTTCCAGGGTTGTTGTCATCGATGGTCATCAAAGTTGAAATCCGCTTACCTGCGGATAGATTTCTGCCATGAACTGGTATGTTTGAATATGTTCAGAAACTAAGGGTTTTTTTCTTAACGGTGATGATATGAGTACAACATCTGTTGATTATTGATCTTTGAGTATGTTCAACGATTATTCTTTTTGAAATTAGGGTTTCATTTCCAGTTCCCGAGGTATTATCTGTTTGTAACAGCAGTGGTTCAGCATCTACAGTGGATTCAACATCAGGTGTTTGCTATTATTGTTTGATGTTGTTTGCTATTGTTGTTTGATGTTGGATGGTTTTATTAGTTTTATTTTGGGTATTTTTGTAACAGCAGTGGTTCAGCATCTAGAGTGGATTCATCATCACATTAATGGTGAGTACTCAAGAATATTGGATGGTTTTATTAGTTTTATTTTGGGTATTTTTGGATGTAGTTGAAGGCATCATTTGAGTGAAATGAATGTTGATTTATCAGATGATGCAGTTGAAGTTATCTTAAATAAGGTAATAATTGTATTACATCCCTGTTGAAAAATAGAATTGATAAATTTAGGGAAAGTGAGGTTGAAAGATGTTAACCCAACAGTGGAGATCTCATTCTACAGGTTCGATAAATTAAGGGTATTCTCATATAGTTCTTCCTCGATGCTTCCAATGAAGCGGCACTTTGGACATTTGTTGTCTTCAAACTTCTATTATCTATTATCTATTCTATCTATTATATATAATAAATGAAAGTGATTTGGGCCACGTGGACCAAATCACTTTCATTTATTATATATAATAGATAGAATAGATAAAAGATAATAGATGTTTGAAGAACAACAGATGTCCAAAGTGCGGATTCTTTGGAAGCAGCCAGGAACCATTATATGAGAATACCCTTAATTTATCGAACCTGTAGAATGAGATCCTCCACTGTTGGGTTATCATCTTTCAACCTCACTTTCCCTAAATTTATGAATTCTATTTTTCAATAGGGATGTAATACAATTATTCCTCTCAATCAAATAGACCGACCCTTGGTTCCTCTCAAAGTGTTATGGAATGGGTATAACAGCTGATCATGCTAAGGACTGTTATAACTAACCACTGCTCCTTATAAAGACTGATGGACTTAAATACTGATGAGGCCTATCCACTGTCGAAGACAAATCCCTGTTAAAGTTCCATGTGTTAAGTACTGTTATAACTAACCACTTCTCCTTATATAATCATTGTTCCAGTATCATTGTTCCAACATCGTTGTTTCAATGAAGCTTCCCATCACACATCAACCTTTCAATATCGATGTTGCAGTATATTTGTTGCAAAATCGTGAAAAGTTGCATATGCGACCTTCTTTGATGGGAGAGTTGTAAGTTGAACGGACGATATGTATCTCTTCTTCTCAATACTCGGCATTTGTTCGTAAAGGATAAGAGCAAACTGAAGCTCTCTCTAACCCATTTTCAGAAAAAAAAATTTGTTGATATGTGGTTTCCCATGATAATGGTATGTGTTTTTGTTTTTGTTTTTGATTTTTACTGAAGTTTTGTTATATGAGTTGTGACTAAATGATGATTGTGAATGATCTGCTGCAGATGATGATGATGATGATTGTTCTACGGTTGTTTCCAGTATCATTGTTCCAACATCGTTTAAAGTATGTGTGTTTTGCTACTCCAATTTTGAATTTTTCAGTTTTTTATTTTTAAGTGATATACTCTAATTCTCGCTTTATATTGCAGTCTAATCACAGTGGTTTGAAATTGATACACTCTGCTGCGGGTTTTTATAGGTTTGTATTAAAGAAGCATAAAGTTAAATTAAACACAAAGAAATATTTTTAAATCTACATTTATAATGATTTTTGCTGGTGACTAAATTGATGATTATATGTGACTATGGGCAGATGATGATGATGTAGAAGCCGCAGTAGTTCCTACTAAACGCAAGAAAGCATCTGCTATTGCTGTAAGATAAGGTTTTATCTTACTAGAGTAATGGTCTTTCCTGCCTTTTTTGTATTTAAAGAAGCATAAAGTTTGTTTTAAAGCAGCTCTTTATGAACAAAGTTAAGTAATAAGTATATGAGGACAGGGCTACTCTTCCACAGCTGAAGAAGTGTTTTCATGTACTGCATGTTGGTCTGTTCACGAGAGATCAGGTTTCTATAAATCCTGCTGTTGATGCATTGAGTACTTCCACGGAGTTCATGGCAATTGTCGAAGATATACTTTGATGGAGTTTAAAGCTGAAAGCACTAAATTTTAAGCTAAAAGCACTAAATTTTTGCTGTTAGGTTCGTAAATTTCTCGGTGTTGTTCTTAGATTTTAAATTGTATGTAATTTTGTAAAGTACAATAACAAACAGTGGTTTGAACATCTGTTTGCATTTTGATCAATAGATAATGGAAACCCATGTTAGGTTGAACAGTGTTTTTAAGAGGAAAACAGTGTGAGAAGACAGTAGATCATATTAAGTTAAAACATCTGTTCAGTGTTAAACAGATGTTTGGCCTTTTATATCAGAGGTTTGGACTTAACCAGTTGTTTGACCTTAAACAAATGTTTGCCCATAAACATATGTTTTACCTTAAACATATGTTTCGCCTTCTGTATCAGATATTTGGACTTAAACAGATGTTTGTCCTTAAACATATGTTTTGCCATAAACATATGTTTGGCCTTAAACCAAACATCTGTTTAAGGTCAACATCTATTTCACTATTGGCCAACATTTAATTGACTTTTGGTCACCCTATCATTTAAGTGCATTCAAGTAAAAGTGGAAATGATATTTTTCATGTGGTCCTGTTGTTGTTTTGTTTGACCTCTAATATGGGTTCATGATCTAATCTGGTGATTTGAAGACATTGTTGTTTCATGTTTATACTAATAAATAAAAATCAAGTACACTTGGATGATGTTTAAGCTCCTCATTTTGATTGTTTGGGTATAGTATTGTTGAAATTGGTCTGTTTTTGCAAACAGATATTTATGGGCAAATATCTGTTTATGGCCAAATTTCTGTTTATGGGCAAACATCTGTTTAAGCTCAGACCTTTGTTTATGTTAACAGTGTTTATATGTAACAGTGTTTTTCACATTAGTGTTTTATAGTCTGTTAGGTTGATAAATGTTATCACCTCAGTGTTTTATATGTAACAATTTTTATGACATCGGTGTTTATATGTAACACTGTATATCCCAACAGTGTTTAAATGTAACAGTATTTATCAAATCCCTTCATTGATTTGATCTGTACTATAAACTGAACAGTTGTTTCATTTTTATACTAATAAATAAAAATAAAGTATACTTGGATGATTATTAAGCTCCTCATTTTGATTGTTTGGGTATAGTATTCTTGGAATTGGTCTTTTTTTGCAAACAGATGTTTATGGGCAAACATTTGTTTAGCTCGAAGATTTGTTTAAGGCCAAAAATCTGTTTATGGCCAAATTTCTGTTTATTGGCAATCATCTGTTTAAGTTCAAACTTTTGTTTAAGTCTAGACAACTGATATATAAGGCGAAACATCTGTTTAAGCCCCAACATCTGTTTAAAAGCCTGTTACAACCGCTGTGTTGGTTGAAACAGTTGATTCTTAAAACTTATCCACTACTGAAATACAACCTCTGTTTCTTCAATCTTCGTGTTGACCATTGACTTACCAAACATCAGTGTTTAAAAAACTGTTCGGTATCCACTGATAAGAAAAAATAGCCACTGGTCACTTTTTTATTGTTGACATCCATTGATATTGACCATCAACGGTTTTCCTAAAAAACAGCCACTGCTCACATTTTTATAATTGATGGTCTTAATTAGTGATATATTGAAATTATCAAATAAAAACTAGAATTAAAATGAAATTACCATTTTACCTAATCGTTACATTGCAATGAGATAAGAGTTCCTCCAACATTGTTTTCGTGATGAAATTTAATGTTAAATTAAAAAATAAAAAATATACTTGATGACTATTTGTTGCAAATCAAATCAATAATTAATGCTAATTTCTTGAGCTTTGGACTTTTAAAATATGCAAAATGTGAATTTCAAACTGACGGTTATTGTCTCTTAATTAAAGTTAAAATAAAAATTAGAAAAGTCATCATGACAATTGCTTTCAAATCAGATCACTGATAATATCAGTAATTTTGAAATTTTGAAATTCAAAATATGCAAGATGGTAATTTAAAATTGACGTTCTCTTTTTTTTCCTACTTTGCATATCATTTCTAATATTTAATTACTTTAACAAAGCAGGATATAAAGATATACATTACTTACCTTTCAGTTCCCAATAAACATCATCACAATTGCTTTCAAATCAAATCAGTAATTACTGATAATATAAGTAATTTTGAAATTCAAAATTCAAACCATATATATTTTTATCCCATAAATAAGATATAATTATCTGATTTCACATTCAAATCGCGCTCGCTCATATATGTGAGCGTATCTTTCTCTCTCAAATGCATCTTTGTTCGAATGTTTGTTGATAATGTTTACATGTTATCGTTCCAGTATCATTGTTCCAACATCGTCGTTTCAATGTAAATTCGCATCCCACATCAACCTTTCAGTATCGATGTTGCAGTATCATTGTTGCAACATCGTGAAAAGTTGCATGTGCTACCTTCTTTGATGCAGAGATGCAGCTTCAACGGACGATATGTATCTTCTATATTGAAAAGTTACATGTGCTATCTTCTTTTTTATTTTTGTTAAATCGAAAGTCAGGTTTTGTTGCGCCAGGAAGATTTTCTTCTTTTACAGAAAGTATAGATTCGTCCAATATCGTGAAAACTCAGATGTGCTACAACAGTTGAGAAGAGACGTTTGCATTTTAGGTTAGTTTCTTATTCTTATTTGGGTTGTCAGTAATATAGAGTGTGGTGATAGAGACGTGCAGTTCATGGCGATGCTGAAGGACATACATCGAGAGGTTCAGCAATCGATGTAGTTGAAACTAAAGTTTATTAATTCTTGCTGTTATTCTTAGATTTGAACTTTAATATTGTTCAGTATGTCATGTTATTATTGGACTTTTAGTTTTAAGGTCATGAATAAATGAATAAATTTAATTTTATGAATCTATGTTGTGTTTTATTTTTACTTATTATTTAGTGTTTCAGTAATATCTATATTATGTTGATGTTGAATTGTGTCTGAAGATCTGTTTGGTAAGTCAACAGAGGTTTAATAGTGTCAAGGATTTGTTTGATGGTCAACCTCTCAAAGGGTTATGGTGTGGTTATAACAGCTGATCATGCTAAGGACTGTTATAATTAACCACTGCTCCCTATAAAGATTGATGGGCTTATTGACTCATGAGACCTATGCACTGTTAAAGGCAAAGCCCTGTTAAAGATAAGCACTTATGGTGTGGTTATAACAGCTTCTACAGTGGATTCAACTTTAGTATTTATGTATCAGTGTTTCTTATGTAACAGTGTTTAGTGTAGCAGTGGTTCTGTATACTTTATCTCTCGAAACAAACCAATACAAACTCAAAGACGAACCACTGCCCAACAACAAAAGTGGTTCAGCATCAACAGTAGATATTCTATCTTTGTTATTATATGTCCAAACTGTAGATATTATATCTTTGTTTATGTTAACAGTATTTAATTTCAAACATCTGTTTATGTCCAAACAGATGTTCAACAGTATTTAATTTCAAACATTGTTTTCATGATAAAATTTAAAGTTAAATTAAAAAATAAAAATATTTCTTGATGACTATTTGTTGCAAATTAAATCAGTAATTAATGCTATTAGAAAACTCATCATGACAATTGCTTTCAAATCAGATCAGCAAACTACTGCCCATAGCCAAGAAAGTATAACTTAGCAGATGTTTCCTTTGGCAAACATATACCATAGCAGTGGTTTTGTAATTGCCGGTAATTTCAAATTCAAAATGCCTTAGGATATGTACTTTGCAATTAATGTACGTTAAGCAATCACTTCTGTCTTATGGTAAAGGCGTCTTATAGGTAAATGAATAGGTTAATTGTAATTATAATAACGTGTTTAATTTTATATTTTTCCCATGTAAATGCATTAAAAGCCTAATGAGTGTCGCATCATATTCTTTGGTCTGACGATGTATTTAGTCATAACCTTCTTCATTAGGTATATAAAATACATTGGGCAGAGGTTTTGATCATTACCGTTTTCATCCATCTACTCAATCATCTTCAAAAATTTTGTTGACGAGATTTTCACAAGGCTCTCTGTAGAATGGAAAAATTTGGGTTTCAAGTGATTGTTGACGAGATTTTCACAAGGCTCTCTGTAGAAGATATTTGCCGTTTCAAATGTCTTTCTAAGAATTTTTATAGGGAATTATCAAGTCATGCATTTCAGATGATGCATGCTCTCCGAAGTGGAGATTCAGTACAAAAGAAACTACTATCCTTTAAAGACACGATAATTGTCATTGATGACGTAGTTAGTGGTAATTTGGATGTTGTTAGAAGCAAAACCTTAAGTTTTCCTAACAATGTCCACCCTAGCTTCTTACGTATTCTATCTTCATTTAATGGGTTGTTGTTAGTTTCCAATGAAGGGATTTCCTGTCAGTTGATTCTTTGGAATCCAACTATCAGGCGGTATAAGGTTTTGTGTGATGACTACTTTAATTACAATCATCATTGAAACTCTGATACTGGTGGAATTTATTTTGATCAGTTCAATGATCTGAAAGTGTTGAACATCAGATGTTACCGTAATGTAACTGTTGCTCGTGTTTACTCACGACGTCGTCAGTCATGGAGAACAATAAATTTCGGTATCGTAAACAATTATGGTTCAAGTTGTTATTCATGGTCTACTGGAGTTTATGCTGATAAAACCATATATTTTATGGTTTCAAATTATTGGTGTCCACTAGGTGAGAGGAATATCGTTGCTTTTGATGTTCTTAGTGAGACTTTCAGAATGCTTCATTTTCCAGAGAGTATTGTAGTCAATCCTTGCCAAGGGCATTTTTTGACAATCGCAAAGAGGTTGTAGGATCGTTTTCAGACTCGAACGAGTCGATCAAAAGAGTTTATCTCAATACAAGTGGCGGAAACAAACGTATCGAGTTCAATTCAGCTAGATTCACACTTTAAACTGTCCGTATATTGATTTCAGATCAAATACAAGGCTGTGGACACTTCGGCAGCACTTCGTTACACTAACCGGAAAGAATACAAATGATTTCGCTTGACACCCTATATATAGAGCCCTGATTTCGCTTGAATGTGCCACGATGTCAGTTCAAGCGGAATCTCAACATGTTGATTTCGCTTGAAACTGACCAGACCTCTTTCAAGCGAAATCATCTCCTTCAAGCGAAATCACCTTCAACATACCCTAAAATCTCATATTTTCTTGTATGACGCATCCTGATCTATCATACTATGTACAAGACTCGATACAAGACGAAGTCGACAGACGCATGCACCAACAGAGGTTGCATTTGATTGTTATTGGAAAGTCTGCTGAGCTAACTGCTGATTTGCACAGATATGAAGAAGAAGGCTGGAGGAAGATGTTTGTTTTCAATAATCCTCGTGTAGTTGATTATGTAGATACACGCCGGAGTACTAATATAATTGAAGACAACAAGTGGCTGATAACAAGCATCTGGGGGAATATGATTGAAGTTGATCTGACCAACGAACTTCTGAAATACCTCCAACATGTTGACAACTACAATGGTCCGAAAGGAGCTTTACTTATCGAAACTACTGTTTCACCAATAGATTAGGAATTAGGATCCTGTATTTTATTGAATGTTATTTGCTGTTTTGACAATTGTATTTTTTATATAATTAGTTGTGTTAAAATTATTAATCATGTTTGTTATTAAAATTAAGTAAATGAATATTGATGTTTGAGAGTGTAAAAGCTTGTAATATTGGCAAAGGTCTATTTAAATGATCAAAGCTCTGTAATTGGGAAAAGATGTTTCAAAATTAAACAGTGGTTGATACATCTGTTGACTTGGGTCAACAGATGGATGAACTTTGTATGCTGTTTGACACTTGTAGTTTTTATATAATTAGTTGTGTTAAAATTATTAACCATGTTTGTTATTTAAATTAAGTAAATAAATATTTAGGTTTCAGAGTGTAAAAGCTTGTAGTATTGGCAAAGTTATGTTTAAATGATAAAAACTCTGTTATTAGGAACAGAAGTTTGAAAATAAAACAGATGTTTCGAGCTACTGTTAACAAAACTGTGTTTGAAACTACTGTTTCTTTAAAATGGTAGTTTAAAACCACTGTTGGGTTAAAATTGTTTTTTGTGGAGGTTGAAGGGGATTGAAACGACTGTTGGGTTAAAATATAGTTTTTTTGGAGAAGGAACATGCTTAAAATGGTGGTTTAAAACCACTGTTGGGTTAAAATAGTGTTTTGTAGAGGTTGAAGGGGATTGAAACGACTGTTGGATTAAAATATAGTTTTTTTTGGGATAAGGAACGTGCTTGAACTACTGTTTATATAATGACTGTTGTTAAAGCTCAGTGTTTTAATCCACTGATAGTTATAGTCAGCTACTGTTTTCATGAAGATCACTGTAAACTACTGATATTGATTCATCAGTGCTTTCCTAACAACTATCATCCATTATTCAGCAGAGGTTGTAACGTGGACAGTACTTAGCCGTCAGATCTTTGTATGCTGTTTCGCGCATTGATTTGGAATTAGTATGTTGTATTCTATTGATTGTTGTTTGCTTTTTTGAACTTTGTTTATTATATAGTTACCTCTGTTTTACACTTGTAGTTTTTATATAATTAGTTGTGTTAAAATTATTAACCATGTTTGTTATTTAAATTAAGTAAATAAATATTTAAGTTTGAGAGTGTAAAAACTTGTAATATTGGCAAAGGTATGTTTAAATGATCAAAGCTCTGTTATTGGGAACAGATGTTTGAAAATAAAACAGTGGTTGATACATCTGTTGACTTTGGTCAACAGATTGATGTCCACAGATGTTTGGAACTACTGTTCAGAAAACTGTGGTTGAAACCGCTGTTTGGTTAAAATGGTGGTTTAAAACCACTGTTGGGTTAAAATAGTGTTTTGTGGAGGTTGAAGGGGATTGAAATGACTGATGGGCTAAAATATTGTTTTTTTTTTTTGGAGAAGGAAGATTCTTGAATCATTGTTTATATAATGACTGTTGTTAAAGCTCAGTGTTTTAATCCACTGATAGGCTATTCACTGATAGTTATAGTCAGCTATTGTTTTCATTTTCAGCACTGTAATATTGGCAAAGGTATGTTTAAATGATCAAAGCGATACACATATCTATATATTCTGTCAATATATGTTATGCATGTTAAATATCTTTTATATTTACTTATAGTTGTCTTTTAGCTATAAGAAATAACACGTTTTGGTACAATATCTATACACATATCTATATATTCTGTCAATATATGTTATGCATGACTTTCTAATAATCGAGCTCTGTTTGCACCCGGGTCTTACCGCTTCAGTGGTTGAAACACCAGTTGTTCCAACAACTGTTAGTCAGCAACTTTCCACTCAAATCACTACCACTCAATCCATCAAAACAACCCCAACCTCTCCTAAACCCAAAAGTAGAAGGGTAACCAATGTTGTCCTAGATGATGACACTTTACCACCACAAACAACCACAAAATCACTGCCACTTGTACCTATTCCAATGTTTTCCTAGATGTTAAAATATGTGTTGAAAGCATTTCTCCAATGTTTTCCATTTTAATTCTGCTGCATTACTTGTTCATCTTCTTAATTCTTAAACAAAAACACAATCAAAAAAGAAATTCAGATCTTAACAACCTCTAATATGGGTTCATGATCTAATTCGGTGATTTGAAGACAATGTTGTTGAATCGAATGAGATGGTTGATGTAATGTGGTTGTATTAATAACAAATAGTAATTAATCTAAATAACTTTCCCGAGCCCGGGAAGCAATCCCGGGTAAAAACCTAGTGGATAAATATGTAATATATGGGGTTTAGGAAGGTGAAATATGTAATTAAATTTAGAGATTGGGGAAATATGTAATAAAAATTTCAAGGTTGGAGAACTCGCTAGTCGCTAGCGGGTCGGTGAGGTAGGGACTAGCGACTACTCGGGATTACTCGGGATTACTCGGGATTAATCGGGATTAATCGGATCAGACTTTTTATGTATAATTTTAAGTTTTTATACATATATACATATATTTTTATACGTAATTTTTTTAAGTGGACACGTTTTGACCGGAATGTGGGAGGTTTTGGCCGGAATATGTGTTTTTTTTCCGATTTTTTCTTATTTTTTTCCGATTTTTTCTGATTTTTTCTATTTTTTTTCCGATTTTTTTTTGTTTTTTTCCCGATTTTTTTTCCATTTTTCCCGACCGACTAGTCGCGATTAGGGCCGACTAGGGCCGATTAGGGCCGACTAGGCCGAGTAGCGATTTTTTCACTGATTAGTGAAAAATTACTCAGTAGAGGTCCGACTAGCGACTAGTCGCCGATTAATCGCCGACTAGTCGCGATTTTTACAACACTGAAAAATTTAGAGATTGGAGAAATATGTAATAAGGCTTCTTTAGGAAGGAAAAATATGTAATTAAATTTATGGGTTGGGAAAATATGTAATAAAGCTGCTTAGAAGGGGGAAATATGTAAAAATCCCAAAAAAAAAAGTCATTTTTAATGAAACTGATAAAGAGACCTAAACATGAGGGACGATTGTGGCAATTTACGCTTTTGACTATTTTATTGACTTATGTTTAGATCTATTTCTAAGCCACAAAAACTCAATAGACTTCACATCTCCACTTGTAATCCCTTCCTTTTCAATTATGTTTTTTTTTTTTTTGGAAAAACATTTTACTAATAAAAACTATTTGTACAACCATTATTATTACACGTTATTTGTTTCAAGATTCAATCTAAAAAGGTTTCGTAATAAAATGTTAGGTTTCATGTCATTTTCAAAAGTAAAGACATGCATGACCGTCTTGAAGGGCATAAAATTCAAAATATTCTCGAAAGTTAGACAACCAATCAACAATTTGTCAAATTCCCAAAATGTCAAGCTTTGCAAGCTGTGTGTTCAAAACCAGAAAACATGTTTTTTTCTAGCTCAAGTACTCTTGCAGGTTTTGTAAAAGGGTCAATACCTTTTTGTAAAATTTTGATTTGTTTTACAAGACCATCCAATTAGTTTTAATTTTGTTTCAGAAACCTTAAATATCTTTTGTAAACTATTAAGTTTTGCAAAATTTCTTTTGATTTTATAAGACTATTTCATAAACAAGTTATTATATAAAATATCATTCAAAATTCGTAAGAATTTATCAAGTGATAATCATCGTATGTTTTTATCATTCTCATTTCTCATCTCAGTCTTAAGCATCTTCATTTTATTTTTAATTTTTCTTTGAATTTGAACCGGTTAAATAGTTTGAAAGATCAAAGTCCGCATATTTTATTGATTGTGCCTTTCATGGTCGATCCATAATCGAGTCATACATCAACCTTGAATATTATATATAGTGATGAGATCAAATACAAATACGTTCAGCTCAAAGGCGCGATCGGTCTAGTGTCGATCCTTGTATAGACCCCTACGTCTTCTATTTATGTATTTATCGACTATCGTTGTTTGTATGACTTTATGAGGGTGTTTGAGATTCTTTCTCCTTTTAACTTCCCCTTTTCAACTTTTTTTGAGAAGTCACAAAACTAACTTCTCTTTTTCAACTTCTTAACACATAAAAACTTCTTTTCAAGTTGTTATTCAAACACTATAAAAACAACTTATTAACTTTTATAAGTCAATAAGTTAAAATTGTTCCAAAATAAGGTAACCCAAACACCCTTTATGTTTATGGCATCAGCTTATAACAATATTAATAATCTGAAAACAGTTTAATTTATAATCTGAAAAACAGTTTTAATATTAATAATATACAATTGACATACTAATTTTCTTTATCTATAGCTACAAAATACATGAAGGGGAATAGTGTCAGTTAGTTGCCTGACACTTCACCATTGGTTTACTTAAATTATGATTTTACCCTGTTTAAATTTATAGTTTTGCCATTAGTTTTGTTTTTCCCCTCCCAGCTAAATTACGATTTTGCCCTCAGTTCAAGTTTACAGTTTTGTCATCGTTTTTGTTTGCTTTCGTCGTCAAATTACGATTTTGCTCCCAATGTAAAATTACAGTTATGTCATCGATTTAGTTTTTTTTTTTTTTTGACAAAACAATGGTAGTGTTTTGTTTTAATTGGTTGACTCGGTGTATTTTTATTCGTGCCAGGCGGCTGCTTGGAACACGCTCATTTGTCATGAAAAATTACAATTTTGCCCCTAGCTTAAAACTATAGTTTTTCTATCGTTTTAGTTTTTTTAGCAAAAGTTTGGTAGTGCTTTATTTTAATTGGTTGGCTCAATGTAATTGTTTTGAGATCCGGAATCGAGCAAAGGCACAAGTGATTACATGGGAACAGTGGTGCGAAATCGATTTGTCTTGTATGAGTTTGTAATTTCTGTAATGGTGGCGTTTTTAATTTTTTTGTTTTGTATGATGGTGTGAACTTACGAGTTGTTAGTTTTATTGATGAATAAAATTTTGTTGGCCGTTCAAAAAAAATTGTTTTGAGATCATGTTATGAGTAGTATGTATAAATAACCCAAACACAAACATACATGTTATGAGTGAAAGATATTAGGCTTAGTGTCCCGCAAGACGAGCGGGGCAAAAACTAGTATAATATAAGATCCATGTGCTTCCTCCGTTCGCACTAACGATGACATTTTGTCTTCTGCATTCATCTGTCGCATAGATGATTTGTCAAACCATATTGATTGGTGCAACTTATGAATTAAACATAAATCTTGAACTATGGGTCCTTTGACTTTATTGATAACATATCCTAAATTATATACCTTTTTATTGTATAAACATGTTCTCGGATAACTAACATATCCTAATTTTCATACTTTTTTATTGTATAAACATGTTCTCGGATGACATATCCTGATTTTCACGTTTATTAAATTGTAACAAAAATTTATTTACAAAACATATCCTAGTTATTTATTGATTATTTGATTGTATTAAATATTTTTCTTTCTGGATTACATATCCTTAATGAGAAATTTGGGTTGCGAAGGGGTATGGTCTCAAACAGCATGTGCGGACGCACACAAAAGTGACCATACCATAGAAAAAATGTCGTCAAAGTAGAACATGAACGTTGGTAGACAAACCTGGCAAAACACGTGGTTTATTCCCGACGATGATAGGGGATAGTACATAAGACAGCTAGCACAAAAGGACGACACGTCGCACCAACCATTGGTCCCCAATCCTTGCTGCACGATCCTCAAAGGACGACTGGCGACAACCCGACAAGAAGTACTGAGAGACGCAGAGGTGGAACGAGTAAAACCGTGCCTCGTTAGCCCTAATCCTGATTAATGGTCATGTCCTGCCAGAGGAGACCGAACGGATATTCTCCAGAAATGAAAGCTGGCTAAGGCCCCGCTGGCTCCTACCTCATTCCCAATCCTTCGACTATAAATAGAGAAGTTCACTCTCAGGTTTAAGCATCGCACTCTTGCTCTCTTACTCAATACACACACATATCATCCTTAAAACAAGCGTTTATTCTCCCGTCAGACGGTGGTTACAAGGAGAACTCCCAACCTCTCATCCTTGTAACGAGCTTCACGGCATTGTGTTGTTTTGCAGGACCAGATTCGGATTATTCAATCATTGGGCGAGGAAAAGCGGAAAATTAACCTTTATAACAAGACTAACCCCCAAAGTTAACCTCATCCGGATTAACTTGATGTTTCTTCATGTTTTCTTTTATATGAATGAACTATTGTATATTTCACCCCAAAACGATTAAGGTGTTTGTTTTTTTCTGAAAAGCTCTGCGCAAGCTCTTCTGACACCCTAATATATTTTAAAATACCCCTATATGTCCTAAAATACACCCCGTATGTGAAAACCGAGCCCAAAATATGAAATATCATTAAAAACAAAATAAAAACAAGAAAATTAAGGCTGTCGCGGGGCGCGTTGCCTTTGGATACTGCCTACGCGGGCCGCGAGCGATAAAAAACGAGGCAACACCCGGTGTTGACACGTGGCAGCACGTGTTGGACCTATACTCGTGACCCGGATCAGCTACGGCCTAGACACCCTACTACGCGGGCCGCGAAAGACGACCCTTAGGTCTACGCGGAAAGTGGGAGCTCGGGCCTTCAGTCAGTTCGCTCATTTCTTTTCTTTCTTGCGAATTTCTGAAGAAGATAACATAATTTCCGGGCATAATACCCCTCTAATTAACGAAGTTCTGCCCCGTTGTAAGTATTATAACCCCGGTTATGTATTAGATACGCTGCCCGATTGATCCAGGGTTCCGTAACGACTGTCGTGGTTCTGCTCGACGTAGTCGTTGGAATGTCGTCTTGGGGAGGGTATCGTTAATATAAATAAAGGGTTATTATACTAACATATGTACATTTGTATAAATTATAGATAATCACCAAGGAAACCTTAGAAGAAATCTAAGACAACAATGTGAGTAATCTCCTTTTTGTAAATTGTTTTATAAAACCGTAAATGTTTTACAATGTGATTAAGCAGTGATTGAGTCTTTGTAGTTCTTCAATTACTGCCGGCATGTTGGGGTTTTGTATACAAAATGTGGAACACGTTACCATTGGACAACGAGTTAGCCAATGGGTAATATGACCCACCAGTCAGGATTGACAATACTGAATGAGTAATTGTGTATAAATAAACAATGTGATAGCTCTCAATACTGTTAAAGGATAAAATTCTTCTTGATTAATCTGGGATTCACTCACCAGTATTTCCCACTGACAAATGTTTTTAAAACACGTTTCATGTAACAAAATGTAAAAGCCAATTAGAAGAAAGCCAGCTGGAGAGCACTGGCGGCTTGGAAAAATGTGGCTATAAAAGTTACCTAAAAGACGATGTTTTAAATTCAATAAAATAGGGTTTATCCCTATAAACATGTTGTAATAAGAAACTTAAGTTTTTACCCATGTGGTTATTAATATAAAATATGGTGGTTTTACTCTGATAAACATTTCCTAACTACGGTCCTGATGAAATTTCCGCTGCCAAAATGATAAACAAATGATACCACCGACACTGGTGTTCGCGGCCGCCCGTTCCCGGGACAGATAAGGGGCGGGGGTTTCGACAGAAGGTGGTATCAGAGCTAAGCCACTGATTCAACCACAGAAGTGTTCTGCTGACATCAATATATTATCCAAATTGTTAGGAAATAAATTATGAAAATATGTGCATATCTGTATTTTATTGTTATGTGTTATTTGACTATTTGTTAGTTTACAGTATGAGTGATCTAGGACCCTCAGACGTGTATCGTCAGTTGTCCAATTCACCTAGGTGTGAAGGTACTTCTTCCCAGCCTATCCTCTCTGGGTATTCAGCTGATCAGGAAGAAGGGATGTTTGTCTTTAAGGCTCAGTCTGAAGAGCCACTCCCTCAGAAAAAGAGAGGATGGTTTAGTAAGGGAGCATTTGAACGTAGGAAAAGAATGTGAAAGTTGCAACAGCAAAGAGTCCTAGCAGCCGCTAAGCGAGAGTCCGATGCCCATACACAGGATATGCTTAATAGGAGCTTAGCCAATTTTCATATCCTAGCAACAACTGCTGCCGACCTAAATCTGGCACAACTAGTAGCCCCACAACGCTTACCTTTGTTCCCCAAAAATCAAGTAGAAATGCATGATTTCAATCCTGAGGAGAAACCTAGGATACCAGCCCCTAATCCCTTAGATCCAGATTATGATCCATGGTTTGATGATCATAGGGATTATGTGTCACGCTATCACCTAAACGATGAACCCATGCCGAACTTAGCCGCCTATCCAAGTCTGGACCCTCTAGATCCCTACTATGACAACGATGAATACATTAGGGATATCTTAGAGAATCCGTACCCTCGGGAGAATCCCATGCCCCAGTACCCAGACCCAGTACCAGCACCTGCACCCCCAATGAGTGCAGAAAATGTGCACGAGCTCCGAACTTTCGGAAAAGAGATCTTAGAGAGTAGTGAGAGGATGAGACAGGTAGGAGAGCGACTCGTCTGGAAATATGACGAGCGCAATATGGATTACTGGATGAATCCAGACCAGTGATGGTGGAGTTGGTAATAATAATAATATAATAATATATAATATGTTTGTATAAATATATATATATATATATATATCTTGTAGTTGTTTTGGTCAAAAATTACCGAAGCAATTAAGTGATCAAATTAGTTAAGTGAGGTAGTGTGCTAGAAATTTGTGTTGAAGATATGCTGGTTTAGTTGTTTGTAAAAACAGTTTTCAGGACACGGCTCAGGATACAGAGCTGTATCAATGATCAAACAATGAGCGAAAAATGTAAGGGGTGACACGAGATATACGAGGAAAGCCCTTGATCAATCTAGATCGCCGGCATAAAACCTCGGGAGCTGACAATCGCAGCTGCCTTGTTCTTCTATTGCTTCAAATATCAGGATACAGTGCAGGATACGATGCGGATCAACTAGGTGTTACAATGTAATTTGAGTACAAGTGTTGGTGTGTAGTGATTGCTTGTAACTAGAAAGTAAAGTGTGCGAATGAAGTGAGTGCCTTAACTTGATCTGATCATACTATTTATAGCTAACCGAAAACAACTAACTTTCCTAATAAACCGAGAAGCTCCGAATATTCCCAAATAACCGTTGTAGTCCTGGTCTTCTGGGATCAACGTCTCTATTCCAACTGATTTGTTCGAGTCTTGGGGGAAGAAGTCTTCTTGAACGTTGGAGACTTGTTACTCTCAATCTGCACGTGATCAATTCAGTTAATACCAGGATGTTATCAATATCCTGATCCGGTATCCTGGTCACAAGTAAACAATCAAGAGCAGAATATTAGTCAGGATATATATGCTCAGAAAATGACCCATAACAATTGTCCCCAAATATATCTGTTGGTATACCAATCCAACGGATATATTTCAAAAACCCTGTCTCGCGAACCAAGGCAATTAAATCAAGATGACGGTCAAGGTTACACTATACAACTTCCAACGCGCTTTTAACTCGATGGCCATCTACAACGCTCCTATATCTTCTCTCTTCTTGTTTGAAAACCAGATATCATCAACGGAGTCTCCAGGTAATTCCTTACTTCTTATTCATTTCCTGTCAATCTCTTTTCCTTTACTTGCAATGGCTACTAGAACTTTTTCTCAAACCGGCGAATCATCCGAGACCTTCATCCAGCAAAATCTTCTTAAAAATCCCGAGAAGGAGATCTGTGCTTTTGATAACGCTGACATTGCAGCATTGAGAGCATCTGGTGCTTTCCCCGATGGCACGGTCTTCAGACCATTTGATCGATCAATTCGATCGGACGTTTCTTCTGCTGATTGGGTCTGCTTCCCGGCATACCCTTTCTCGCTAGGTCTTCGGTACCCGTTTCCCGAATTCATGATGCAATTCTTCCGGACTACCGGTATTTCCTTTACCCAAACCATGCCCATGGTCTGGAGAGTATTAATCGTGCTCAATCAAATTAAAAATCTTCACTATCCCGACCTCTGCATCGAAGATATGCCAATCGCTTACCGCCTCCGATCCCACGGTTCCAGTCGGTTCCTGCTCTTTTCAACTTCCAGCAAACCCCTTATTCTTAAAGCCACCAAAAACAAAGACGGATGGCAACGCAAGTTCTTCTTCATCAAACGAGACTCCATTCCTGAGGGTGCTAGTCTTCCGGTGGAGTGGTTAACCACCGGTAGGATCATGAATGTCCCCATGTACTTCTAAACTTCTATCTTGTGCTAATATCTTCTTATTTGATCTTTTCGCAGTGAATTTTAAGGAAGTAGCTCCCCCTACCGCGGAATCAGAAAAAAGAATCAAAGAAGTTTACCAATTATCTGCAAGCGACAGGAGTTTTACCACACATATCCCGAGTTCCAGCCAATATTCATCATCTGAAATGTCTGGTAAGAGTTACTTTTGAAATGACTAATTAACGTAATATAAAGAGTAATAAGGATGGAGGACTTTTCCCTTTAAGCAGTACCAGCCAAGATCCCTGAGGTTTTCGACCTTGATGAGCTGGACAGTTATTCTGATCAGGTCCAGATCAAGAAGGAACCTAGTCCCAAGGCCACAGCTTCATCCAAGCCCAGCAGCTCCAAGGCCATCATCATTCCCAAACCTTCGCCAGCTACTAAGCCCCGGAGTTCAAGTTCCCGTAAAAGGAAAGAGCCTGATTCTCCTGTTATCTCTGATACATTCCCCTATGAAAATCACGGGTTCATTGAGGCAAGCGGATTCATGACTTCTTTTCTTAACCAGGTTAATATCCTCGATCCATATCCTGCATCTTATACTGCTTATAAGTATTTATTAAAACCAATACCTGTCCCATTACTTTGCAGGGTCTCGAACGTCTGGTTCATTTATACCAAGAATCCTGTGGGCTCAACAAGACGCTTGAATCCAAGTTGAAGAAGGCCGAGGTTGCCATTTCTGATCAGGGTATGATAACAGCCGCCAAATCTCGGCATAACGAGGACAAGTTCAAGGCTATGACCCAAGAACACCAGGCCGCCCTCAACAAAGCTGCTCTCCAGGCCCAAGCCGATCTTGATGCTGCCCATGCTCAACACGAACAGGATATGATCAGCTACCGGGAGAGCCTTAAAAGTTCCGTCATCACTTCCCTTCTCCAGGCCAAGCTAAAGATGGCCCACAAAGCCAAAGCACTGGGCTTCGAATGTCCTTCTTGGGACATCAATGCCTGGGAAACAAAGCTAAAGAGTCTCGGCGGCACTTCTGCTAAACCTGCAGCTGAAGGATCTTCAAAGGCAGTCGAGAAACCAACTGATGCTGATAGGGATGCTCAGGTTGATACCGAGACGGATGCTGCTGAAAATGCCACGAACGAAGAAGGCGCTGCCTCCTAAAACTTATTTCCCTTAAATTTAAGAGTTATGCTTATTTGAACAATTTTATCTTCTTTTTCCGTCAAACCATTTTATTTCCTGCAGTAAAACAATTTGATAACCAAGGGTGGATGGGTCCTAGGTTTTAGGACGAAGCCTTTGGTTATCGGCTGGCATCGTTTATTTTTAAATAATACCATCTTCCGACTTATTTGTTGTTGCCTTTTAATTTTTTGTTGTTTAGTTCGAATTTCGATTTTGCAAAATACCTTGACCAGGATACTCAACCAATATCTTTAAAACATTTTATTCTACAAAATTTCGAACAATAGGGTTTTTATGGTTTGCTTAGAACTTATAAACCTTGTTTTGATAGCATTTTTAACTCTGGTTTTTTTAAAATTCAAGTATTGTATCCCAGATATTCTAATCAAATGTCCCGAAACGTATCCCAAAAACACATTTTGAAGATATATCCTAAAAATATATCCTTATCAGGATATTTTGAGCCTTAAACAGAGTTAAACAATTCATGTAAGGTTCACAAAGGAAAGATCATACTAGGAATTGAGTGTAACCCTAGTATTAAACTCCAACCCCAGTCCAAGACACTTAGCCCAATTTTGATCTTTTGAGCTTCACCCAATTGCTTTAGAAGGAATGTCCCCTGTGCATGAAGTCTATAAACACTTAGAAAATTTTTTGAATATCAGTTCCAACTGTTTAGACAATTCTTGTGTTACAGGGGTTAAACCCAAAAATATACTGGAGATAAATCCTTAGTATCCTGGGGAGAATCCTAAATTTTCATGCGCTACAGGCGGGAGTGTATAAACTCCAAGACTTAGAAAGGTGAAAACCTTTAAACCTTAGAGAGTATGAAAATACCCTTTCATGAGAGAGGGTGATCAATCCTCATATACCTTTAGGATTCAGGATATAGCCAATAGTAACGAAATTGTCAGCCACTTTTACATGAACTGGTCCCGCCACCTTGAACTATTCCCGAATAACTTGCACTCCAGGCAGGGTGTTTAAACCCAATTCGGAAGAAAGGTGAATACCTTTAAACCTGTGAAGGGATCAGGATCCCTTAGACGTGAGAGAGGGGGCCAATCCTCTAATCTTTCGAAGTATCCTGAGTGTGTATCCTGGTGCTATATCCCGAAGCGTATTATGCAAAACACTTATAAGCTAAGGTGGGTGTTAGCCTGGCTAACACCCCTCCGATGCTTAAGTCAGTAACGGGTTCAAAACAGTAAATAATATTAAAATTTAATAAAAGACACAGAATTCATACCATCCTGAGTTGGAATTTAAATTCCATACTCACTAGAGTTTTAGATGTATAGCATTCCAGGATCTCGGTAGCATATCCCCCTCCATATTCTTGAGTCGGTATGCTCCTTTTCCTGATTCTGATTCAACCTCATAGGGTCCTTCCCATTTTGGAGCCAATTTTCCATCAGCAGGATTAGTAGTATTCTGAAAAGCCTTTCTCAACACCCAATCTCCAACTTGAAATCTCCTAGTCCTTATATTCTTGTTATATGCTTTAGATATCCTCTGTTGATATGTTGCCATCCTTAGCCTTGCAGCATCTCTTGTCTCATCAATACTATCCAGCTCCTGGCATAGGACTTCAAGATTCTGCTCAGGATCCCGGAGGTTGGATCTCGTTGTAGGTATCACCATTTCTGTCGGGATCACCGCTTCTACTCCAAATACCAAGGAAAACGGGGTTTGGCCAGTCGCACTCTTCACCGTCGTCCTATCAGCCTAAAAACAAAGGGTAACTCTTCTGCCCATCTTCCTTTCTTAGCCCCTAGTCTCTTTTCAAGTTGTTGACAATGATCTTGTTCGAGGATTCTGCTTGTCCATTTGCTTGAGGATGTACCGGAGTAGACGTGAACATTTTGATTCCCCAACTCTTGCAAAAGTCAGTAGTCCTTTTACTTATAAATTGAGATCCATTGTCACAAACTATCTCAGCTGGTACTCTAAACCTAGTCAGGATATTCCTTTTTATGAAGGATACCACTTCTTGATCTCTAACCTGAACAAATGCTTCAGCTTCGACCCACTTAGAGAAATAATCGGTCATTACCAGCATGAAGACCTTTCCTCCTGGAGCCTTTGGCAATTTTCCTACTATGTCCATTCCCCATTTCATGAATGGCCAAGAGGAAGCTATAGGATAAAGAGGTTCGACCTGCTGATGTAATATGTTACTGTGTCTTTGACATGCATCACATTTTCGATCATATTCTGCAACATATTTTCTCATCGTCGGCCAATAATATCCTGTTCTTAATACTTTTGAGAACAATGACCTGCCCCCAGTATGGTTACCACAATCCCCTTCGTGTATATCCTGAAGCACTTCCTTAGTTTCGGGATCCTCTAAGCACCTCAGATATGGTCCTGCAAGAGATTTCTTATACAAGACATTATTATAATAGTGAATCGTGATACCTTCATTCTAAAGGCCTTAGGATTCTCATCCTTTGGGATGTGTCCTTCCTTGAGATATCTTAAAATTGGAACCATCCAGGACTTGGGATCCTTCTCAGGATACTCATCAAGATCCTGAATACTTAGTACTTCCGTATCCTGAGAATTCATCGCAGGATATAAGATGTGTAACATTGGTATTCGGGTTCCTTCCGGTATCCTGACTGATGATCCTAGATTCTCCAAGGCATCAGCTTCAGCATTATCCTCTCTTGGTACCTGTTCAAGTGTGAAAATATCGAAATATCCTGCTAATTTTTTGGGAATTTTGAGATACTCGATTAACTTCTCACCTTTAACTGCATATGATCCATTAAAATGATTAGTGATTAACAAGGAATTAACATATATTTGCAAATTTTTAATATTCATATTTTTAGCCAACTCTAATCCTGCAATTAAAGCCTCATATTCTGCTTCATTATTAGTAGCAGGAAATTCACATCTAATAGCCTGGGGTAATATGTCCCCCTGTGGCGATTTTAGTAGTATACCTAGACCTACACCTCTTACATTAGATGCACCATCAGTATATAGCGTCCAGGATTCCAAATTTTCTCCTAACTGTTGTACTTCTAGATCTACTTCATTTTGAATGTCACTACTGAAATCAGCCACAAAGTCAGCTAAAGCCTGAGACTTTATGGCATTTCTAGGCTCATAAACTAAATCATAGGCACTTAATTTTACTGACCACTTAGCCATCCTACCCGACATCTCGGGTTTCCTAAGCACATTCTTAACAGGATAATTAGTTTTAACATGAATCCTATGTGTCTCAAAATAATGTCTAAGTTTTGTTGATGCCATAACTAGGGCTAATATCAATTTTTCTAGATGAGAATATCTAGATTCAGCATCTAATAAATTTTTACTAACATAATAGACAGGATATTGCTGACCTTCATGGTCTTTTATAAGAACGACACTTACAGCATTCCCTGATACTGTGAGGTATAGGGACAGTGGTTCACCATTTTCAGGCTTCATCAATAGAGGTGCACTTGAGAGATACTGCTTCAAATCCTGCAGGGCTGCTTCATGCTTCTCTTTCTATTCGAACTTCTTGTTTTTCTTCAGGATATCATAAAATTCCTTGCATTTCTCGGAAGATCTTGAGATAAATCTGTTCAATGCTGCTACTCGCCCTGTTAACCGTTGAACATCCTTCATATTTGAAGGTGATTTGATATCCAAGATAGCTTTAATCTGATCCAGGCTTGCCTCTATTCCCCTTTTAGTCACCATATATCCTAGAAACTTTCCTGCCCCCACTCCAAAATGGCACTTGGCAGGATTTAGTTTCATATTGACTTGTCCAGGATATCAAATGCTCCTTTAATATCCTGGAGATGATCCTCAGCCTTCTTAGATTTGACTACCATATCGTCAATGTACACCTCCATGGTGTCCCCCAGTTTGTCTTTAAACATCATGTTCACCAATCTCTGGTACGTTGCACCTGCATTTTTCAAACCAAAAGGCATATTAATATAACAGTAAATACCTGTTGGTGTCATGAAAGCAGTATCCTCCTGGTCTAAAAGTTCCATTTGGATCTGCTGGAATCCTGAGGATGCATCCATGAAGGTTAACATCTCATGACCGACAGTGGCATCCACTATCGAGTCTATATGAGGCAGAGGGAATGGGTCTTTAGGACATGCTTTATTCAAGTCTGTGTAATCTACACAAACTCTCCATTTCCCATTCTTCTTTTGAACCACGACCACATTTGCTAGCCATTTGGGAAATTTGACTTCCCTGATCATCTTGGACTTCAATAGTCTTTCAACCTCTTCTTGAATAATTATGTTTCATTCTGGAGCAAACTTCCTTCTCTTTTGCTGGATAGGCTTGAAAGACCTGTCAATTCCAAGCTTGTGAGTTATAATATTCTTGGAAATACCTGTCATATCCTTGTGTTTCCACGCGAACGTCGACATCCTGCATTTTAGAAAATTAGTCAATTGATTTTCAATATCCTGAGGGATATTGGTTCCAACGAGCACCGAGATATCCGGATTATCCTGATCCAGGATAACTTTCTTTACATCCTGCTCCGAAGCCTCCATGATATCCTGGGCCTGCATCTTTATTTGCTATGCTTAAAGGCTTGGTTGAGGATTTCATTGAGGATGAGTAACATTCCTTCGCCTCCTGCTGATCACTATCAACCTTGACAACCCCCCAAGAGGTAGGGATCTTGATGCACTGATGATAAGTCGAGGGCACAGCCTTCATATCATGGATCCATGGCCTGCCTAGTATGATGTTATAGCAGGATAGGGAGTCCATCACACAGAAACGTTGTATTGAGTTGACCCCTTCAACATATACTGGTAATTTTATCTCTCCTACTGTGTTCCTGGCTTCTCCACTGAACCCAACAAGCACGTTGGATTTTGAAGTAATATCCATTGGAGTTACATTCATTCTTTTCAAAGTTTCTAGTTGGATTATGTTGACGGAGCTGCCATTATCCACCAATATCCTGCGTACAAAATGGTTAGCCACGTATAATGTTATTACGAAAGCATCATGGTGAGGATCCTAGACAGTATCCCTGTCATCACTGTCGAAAGTGATCACTTTATCAGTTGTGAGGGTAGTCATCCTGGCTGGCTTATATCCCCTCTCGGCCTTAGCTTCCTTTGCATGTCTCTTGGCCGCAGAATACGAAGTGCCACAAATGTCGGATCCTCCTGAAATAAAGTTGATTATTTTGGCATCGGCAGGAGGTGACGTTGCTTGTTCAAGATCCTTCTCAGTATCCTGACCCTTATTCTTCTTTCTTCCTAAGAGATCCTTCAGATATCCCTTGCTTAGAAGATAACTTATTTCCTTTCTTAGAGCAATGCAATCCTCAGTTACATGTCTGAAATCTTCATAGAAGGCACACCATTTGGATTTATCCTTCCAATCGGCTTTTTGTTGATTCTTTCGAGGCCACCTAGCTTTGTCTCCTAAACCCTGCATAGCATACATTAACTCAGGTATGTTAACAGAAAAGCAATATTCAGATAATTCAGGATATTCTTCAGGATCCTCGTCTTCAACAGCATTCACTTTCTTGTTGTCATTTCTGCCATATGGCTTTGAGCGATATGGTTTATACGAGGATTCTGATTTCCTGTTGGTTGATTCATAGGTTGAGGTGGAATTCATCCTCTCTTGCATCTTCGTATCGTCCTCCAAGCGAATATATCTCACAGCCCTGTTACGAGCTTCGTCGAGATTCCTGCAGGGATTCATTACAAGATCCTGATAAAACTGAGAATCTTTTTGTAATCCCATCTTAAAAGCCTGCACAGCTGTTGCAACATCAAGATGTGGGATATCTAAGGATTCCCGACTAAACTTGTTCACATAATCCCTCAAGGATTCCTGAGGCCCTTGAGTTATCATGTAAAGATCACTGGTTAGTTTCTCAAAACTCCGGCTACAAGAAAACTGACTATTAAATAAATTAACCAAATGACCAAACGAAGTAATTGAGTGATGTGGAACATTTAACAGCCATTTTAAGGCTGATCCTGTCAAGGTAGAACCAAAACCCTTGCAGAGACATGCTTCCTTGAGATCTGGAGGGATAGGGTTGATCTCCATCCGTTCCCTATACTGGGCGATATGCTCTTTAGGATCCGTGGTTCCGTCATAGAGTTTCATGTTGGGGGTTTGAAATCTTTTCGGGATTTCAGTATCACAGATAGGATGCGCAAACTGGGATATCCTGTGACTGTCTTGGGACACTTCTGGAATCGGCTGGACCACCCCAGGCACACTGGATATCATGTCTTTCAGCTTTTGGAGTTCTCTGGAAAATGCCGATGTGATACCTGCATCCTGCAAAGATCCAACACCATTAGTAGCAAGAGTGTTATTATTATTAGATACATTACCAGTCTGGGGATTCTGGCCATATCCTGAAGCATATACTGAGCTTCTCACAGTTGATACTCTTATTGAAGAGGGTTTCTCAGGAGTATGATTCTGGGAATGACTTGGCATGATATTCCCTCGATTATCCTCAGTGTAAACTGCAGAACTGAAGTTCAAAGCCCTGGGTTGCAAGGGAGTAACAGTTTCTTTAGCAGGCCTACTTGGGCCGGATTTCAAGAGTTGTATCTCTCTCATCAGCATCCGATTAGTTTCCTGCTGTTGCCTCATCTGTTCCTGTACACTACCAAACAAATTCAGAATTTCGTCATTAGAAGCCAAAACAGGACCAGACCCCTGGGCACTGGGAGCGGGGATAACATCCCGAGCCACATGACTTTCAGCTCCTTGTGAAGAGGCTTGCATTCTTGGAGGAGGAGGTGGAAGCACCGAACCAATTGTTGCAGAGGTTGTAGCAGACATGGTGGAAGAGCTCATGTTTGATCTCGAATCCATTGAAAACAATGTAGCAAAAAGTTTTGAGAATAGAAAACCAAGTAACGATTTTACAAAAACTGTTAGTTGAAATAGCACCACTTGCCCCACGGTGGGCGCCAAATTGTTTTGGTAAAAAATTACCGAAGAAATTAAGTGATCAAATTAGTTAAGTGAGGTAGTGTGCTAGAAATTTGTGTTGAAGATATGCTGGTTTAGTTGTTTGTAAAAACAGTTTTCAGGACACGGCTCAGGATACAGAGCTGTATCAATGATCAAACAATGAGACAAAAATGTAAGGGGTGACACGAGATATACGAGAAAAGCCCTTGATCAATCTAGATCGCCGGCATAAAACCTCGGGAGCTGACAATCGCAGCTGCCTTGTTCTTCTATTACTTCAAATATCAGGATACAGTGCAGGATAGGATGTGGATCAACTAGGTGTTACAATGTAATTTGAGTACAAGTGTTGGTGTGTAGTGATTGCTAGTAACTAGAGTGTAAAGTGTGCGAATGAAGTGAGTGCCTTAACTTGATCCGATCATACTATTTATCGCTAACCGAAAACAACTAACTTTCTTAATAAACTGAGATGCTCCGAATATTCCCAAGTAACCGTTGTAGTTCTGGTCTTTCGGGATCAATGTCTCTATTCCAACTGATTTGTCCGAGTCTTGGGGGAAGAAGTCTTCTTGAACGTTGGAGACTTGTTACTCTTAATCTGCACGTTATCAATTCAGTTAATACCAGGATATCAAACCAGGATGTTATCAATATCCTGATCCGGTATCCTGGTCACAAGTAAACAATCAAGAGCAGAATATTAGTCAGGATATATATGCTCAGAAAATGACCCATAACAGTAGTATAGACCACTTTGTGGTTAGCGATGCATAGTAGTATTGTAATTTCAAAATTTCAGTATCAGTTTGTAGTAGATGTATAATAGATAAGAAAGAGTAAAGTCGCAATGCTCAACGTTTTTGATCAAGATGAGTGTCATGTGATCGATCGTCTTAAGATATTATCTTGTGATATTAATATGTGGTAAATGTTTAAAATTCAGATGGCCGACCAAGTGAATCAAGAGAATCCAGATAATAACCCGAAAAACCAGAATAACGATAACCAGGGTAACAATAACCCGAATAACGAAAACCCAAACAATAACAATAATGGAAACCAAGTGGACAACAGTGCCATCCAACACGTAGTGGCACAAGGAATAATAGATGCAATGTCATATATTATTCAAACGGTTAGGGAAGCAGAAAATAAAAGTAAACATGATAACAAGCGACCTTCAGAACCTGAACACAGCGTAACAATGGACCCATACTTCAAGTGCCCATTCCCAAAAGAAGAAGAACCGTGTCTTATGGTTGTTATTATAAAGAATTCTGGTCTTGTAAACCGATGGAATTCTCGGGCAATGAAGGGGCCGTTGCATCTCTACGCTGGATAGAAAAGATTGAGGCAGTCTTAAGAATAAGTAAATGTGCGGAAGGGGATAAGATAATGTTTGCTTCCAATCTGTTTAAGAATTTAGCCTTAGAATGGTGGAATACGATCCTTCAGTCTAGAGGAAGTGATAGAACTTGCAATATGGAATGAGAGGAGTTTAAAAACATGGTAGAAAGGAAATTATGCCCTCCTAATGAAAAAGAACAGATAGCAAACACAAGTTCCGAAATCATAGAATCACTGGTGTGGATAGTAAGGGGTATACTAAGTTATTCTTTGAATATGCCTGAATAGTACCAACCCTTGCTTCACCTGAACCAGTATTAATCTCCCGTTACATCTGGGGATTAATTGGAGAGATAAGACATGTACCCAAGGCAGCTAGACCCCAAACCATAGAAGAAGCTGTAGAACTAGCCAATACCTTGACAGATGAATTAGTCCGTACACGAGAAGAGGATCAAAGGAGGAACCTAACCCAGAAGCTTACACAAGAATTCTGTTCTGGAAATTCTAACCGTGGGAAAAATATAGGCTCTACCTCTGCATCCTATTGCAAGTATTGCAATAGGAAGCATTCAGGAAGATGCTCCATATACTAACCGTGGGAAAATTGCAACTGATGATGTTGGAGGAACTCATGTGCACAACAGATACACAATTCAGAGATAAATGGGGAAGAACAAAAGGTGACTGATGAAGAAATAGCTGACCAATTGCATCCTTTAGACATTCTGTTCATGAAGGATCATTATGAAAAAGAGAAGAGAAATAATCAAGAGGTCAGAAGGGCATTATATGGCATATCAAAGGCTGGAATATTGCTATTTGAAAGAATAGCTTTCTCAGACTTTTATCTATGTATCAACTTTGAGCATGTACACAACAAAAAGGTATATGTCAGATCACCAAAGACAAAAGTTCCCTCAGAAATATTGGAAGATGCAAGATCTGGAGACAACATTATGATGACAAATAAAAATGAAGAACAGGAATATGGTGTCATCTTCAGAGATCATGATAATAACAAGGCTCTATTCAGAAGTGTTGACATCTGTAAATACTCAAATCAAACTCTGAGGTATATCTTGAAAACCATGAACAGAAGACAAGAACATCTTCAGAAGATAGAGAAGAACTTGGAGGGAAAAAGAAAAGAAATTGAGCAAATGATTGAAGAATAGATCCAAGCAAGAGAATGGTACAAAGACATGTATGTCAGCTGCAACAAGTATATCTCCTACAAAAAGAAGTTAAAGGAAGGAGATGTGCACAAAAGAATGAAGCTGAATTGAAGAACTTGTTCATCTGAATTTTCATCTTTTATATAATTTGTTTTTCAAAAACGTCAGTAACTGTTTTGTTTAAATTTTGCATGTATTATGTTTCCACTGTTTGGAAATTTTCTGTTCAAAAGGTAGTTCATTTTCTTACAATACTTAGGGGGAAACTGTTAGGAAACTTTACTTGTAAGTATTGAAGAAAATCACAATCAACTGGATCTATGAAGAGATAACAGTCCTGAAGATCACGAACTAGAAAAAGAAGATCAGATGGGACAACCGGAATGTATAGCATCTACTTCAAAGAATCACAAGTTGATCAAGTGCAGAATTGGATTATCAGAAAAGGTCACTTCTGATGGATCTGATGATATTTCTGATGAAATATCATCAGTTACTGACGATTCTGATCATCAGGATTTTTCTGATGATTTGTTCATCAGAATTTCTGATGAAGTGGTTTATCAGAATTCTGATGAAATACCCCACTTGTCTGAAATTGGCTATGTCCTGCCACACTTACCGAAGCAAGTTGACATTAATTGATATCATGATGAAAAAGGCAACTTGAACGTTGGATTCAATGAATATGTCAATTGGGCACTTTTTGCAGGACTTATTGCATGAATAAATTATTGTTTATTCATGCACCCAGCCTTCTATAAATACAAGGCTCAACCAGGAGAAGCAAAGTGAGTTTGAAGCTTATCATTCATACATACATCAAAACTCCATTGCCCTCTCACCCACAAAATTCAAGATTCGTTTGTACTAGATAATAATCTTACAATCACCTTGTAAACCTTTTTGTTTCAAAGTGATATAAACTTGATAATTCTGTAGGTCTTGTTTCTTGAAAGTCTGATTTCCATTTTCGCACATCTTTTTCACATCTACTGAAATCACTTGCCATATTACGTGAAAAGAAGTTGTTTTAAGGCCAAACTGGGTCCAACAGAGGAAGATTGCAGGAAAAAGATTAGCAACAGGATATGCTACAACTGCGAAGAACAAGGTCATATCAAGCCTAACTGTCCAAAGCTAGCTCCAGCTATGAACAACAAGAACACAAAAAATGCTAGAGCATTTGTTCTTACTGCAGAAGAAGCAAAGATGATCCCGGATGTGATCGCCGGTACGTTTTTAGTTAATGATGTTTTTGCTAAAGTATTATTTGGCTCTGGTGCAAACAAAAGTTTTATTAAAACTTCATTTTGCAAATTACTCAATCAACCATTAACTAAACTCCTACAAGAATGTCTAGTAGAGACAGCAAATGGGGAACCCATTAAAATTTCTGAAATCTTGCAGGGAGCAAGAATAGAAATTTTAAATCAGAAATTTATTGCAAACCTCTACCCAATGAATCTGGCAGGATTTGATATTGTATTAGGAATGGATTGGTTAATAGCCAATAAAGCCAGTATTTTGTGTGATCAAAAGTCAATCCAAGTAAATTCACCAAGGGGTGAAAAGATCACAATTAAAGGAAATAAAACCCTTAAATCCACAAAGTTCATCTCTGTGATGAAAACAGCAAGTTACATAAGAAAAGGGTCATTAGTGTATTTGATTTCCATAATCACTAACACTAAAGGAAAATAATTAAAGGATATTCCAGTAGTATCCCAGTTTTCAGATGTATTTCCAGAAGAGCTGCCAGGGCAACCTCCAGATAGAGAAGTTGAATTCAGAATCCATTTAATACCAGGGACAACACCAATTTCCAAAGCACCTTACCATTTGGCACCCGCATAAATGCAGGAATTAAAGAAACAATTAGACGAATTGTTAGAAAAAGGATTCATACAACCAAGTTCATCCCCATGGGGAGCGCCAATCTTATTCGTTAAAAAGAAGGACGGATCAATGCGTATGTGCATTGACTACCGTGAATTGAACAAAGTCACGATTAAGAATCGGTATCCATTACCAAGAATAGATGATCTGTTTGATCAATTGCAGGGAGCACGATTTTTCTCTAAAATCGATTTAAGGTCAGGTACAGGAAGAGGACATTCCTAAGACCGCTTTCAGAACAAGTTATGGCCATTATGAATTTACTATCATGCCATTTGGTTTAACCAATGCCCCAGCTGCATTCATGGACATGATGAACCGAATATGTAAGCCATATTTGGATAAATTCATAATTGTCTTTATAGATGATATTCTCATTACTCTAAGAGTAAAGAGGAACATGCAAAGCATTTGCACGCACTTCTAAGTTTATTAAGAAAAGAAAAACTTTATGCTAAATTTTCGAAGTGTGAGTTTTGGTTAGAACAGGTACAATTTCTTGGACACCTAGTTGATCATGAAGGAAGTCATGTAGATCCCACCAAGATCGAGGCGATAACCAGGTGGAAAACCCCTGAGTCACCAACCGAGGTTAGAAGTTTCTTAGAATTGGCCAATTATTATAGAAGATTTATTCGAGATTTTTGTACAATAGCCATTCCCTTAACTAAGTTAACCTGTAAATCCGTTAAGTTTGAATGGGGACCAAAACAAGAAGAAGCCTTTAGAATCCTTGAGCACAGATTAACCCATACACCCATACTAGCGTTACCAGAAGGAACTGAAGATTTTGTAATCTACTGTGACGCTTCTAAATTAGGTTATGGATGTGTGTTAATGCAACGTCAAAAGGTTATAGCACGCTTCTAGACAACTTAAGAGTCATGAAGAAAATTATTCAACCCATGATTTAGAGTTAGGAGTTATAATTTTTGCCCTTAAGATTTGGAAACATTACCTATATGGTAGTAAGTTTACCATTTTCACAGACCATAAGAGTTTAAGGTATGTCTTCGGGCAAAAGGAATTGAATATGAGACAAAGACGCTGGATGGATATGCTTAGTGATTATGATTGTGATATCCAGTATCATGCAAGAAAAGCAAATGTAGTTGCTGATGCTTTAAGCCGAAAGTATCATGAAAAGCCAAAAAGAGTACGTCACTTAAATTAAATCTGCAAGTAGATTTAAATGAACAGATTAAAAAGGAACAAGAATCAGTAATCAACGATGATACTGAGAAGTTAAAAGGAATGATTAAGGAATTAGAACAAGGAATAGATGGAATTTGGAGATTCCATAAGAAAAGGATGTGGATACCTAAATTAGGAAACCTACGTTACCGTATATTAGAAGAAGCCCATAAGTCTAAGTATACGATGCATCCTGGAAGTGATAAGATGTATCAGGACTTAAGAAAGAATTTCTGGTGGATAGGAATGAAAAAGGATATAGCAGCATATGTTGCAAAGTGTTTAACCTGTTCACAAGTCAAAGCTGAACATCAGAAACCTTCAGGGTTATTGCAATAGTTAGAAATGCCAGTTTGGAAATGGGAATTAATAACAATGGATTTTATTACTAAATTACCCAAAACCAGGAAAGGTAATGATACAAACTGGGTGATTGTAGACAGGCTAACCAAGTCAGCTCATTTCCTACCAATGAAAGAAACTTTCAGTATGGAACAGTTAGCTAAATTGTATGTAAATGAAGTAGTTTCTTTACATGGAATTCCTCTATCAATTGTTTCTGACAGAGATGGTCGTTTTACCTCTCATTTTTGGACAAGTTTCCAAAAAGCAATGGGAACCAAGATAAATCTAAGCACCGCTTATCATCTTCAAACGGACGGACAAAGCGAAAGAACCATTCAGACACCAGAAGACATGCTTAGAGCTTGTGTAATTGATTTCGGAGGTAATTGGGACGATCATTTACCATTGATAGAATTTTCTTATAATAACAGTTATCACACAAGTATCAATGTTGCACCATTCGAAACACTTTATGGACGAAAGTGTCGAACGCCAGTCTGTTGGGCAGAAATTGGAGAAAAGCAACTATCTGGACCTGAAATAGTGCAAGAAACAACAGACAAAATCATTCAAGTCAAAGAACGACTGAAAGCAGCACCTGATCGACAAAAGAGTTATGTTGATAACAGAAGAAATCCGTTGGAATTTCAAGTAGGAGATAAAGTGTTATTAAAAGTTTCTCCTTGGAAAGGAGTGGTAAGATTCATCAAAAGGGGAAAGCTAAGCCCCAGGTATGTCGGACCTTTTGAGATTATGAGAAGAATAGGACCTGTAGCTTATCATCTACAACTGCCAGAGGAAATGGCAGGAATACAGGATGTATTTCATGTATCTAATCTCAAGAAATGCTTAGCTGATGAATCACTAATAGTACCTCTTAAAGATATAGAGGTAAATGAGCAGTTAAAATTTATAGAGAGGCCTCTACAAATTGAAGATAGGAAAGTCAAGAATCTCAAGCACAAGAGATTAGTTCTGGTCAAAGTGAAGTGGGACTCCAAAAGAGGACCAGAATACACATGGGAGCTTGAATCAGAAATTCAAAGGAAATATCCACACTTATTCCAGTAGATCTCGAGGACGAGTTCTAAAACAAAGTGGGAAGGATATAACAATCCTCCTGAATTTTTCTGACACCCTAATATATTTTAAAATACCTCTATATGTCCTAAAATACACCCTGTATGTGAAAACCGAGCCCAAAATATGAAATATCATTAAAAATAAAATAAAAACAAGAAAATTAAGGCTGTCGCGGGGCGCGTAGCCTTTGGCTACTGCCTATGCGGGCCGCGAGCGATCAAAAATGAGGCAACACCCGGTGTTGACACGTGGCAGCATGTGTTGGTCCTATACTCGTGACCCGGATCAGCTACGGCCTAGACACTCTACTACGCGGGCTGCGTAAGACGACCCTTAGGTCTAAGCGGGCCGCGAGAAACCCGATTTCAGGCCCTATAAAGTAGGAGCTCGGGCCATCAGTCATTTTGATCATTTCTTTTCTTTCTTGCGAATTTCTGAAGAAGATAACAAAATTTCTGGGCATAATACCCCCCTAATTAACGACGTTCTGCCCCGTTGTAAGTATTATAACCCCGGTTACGTATTAGATACGCTGCCCGATTGATCCAGGGTTCCGTAACGACTGTCGTGGTTCTGCCCGACGTAGTCGTTGGAATGTCGTCTCGGGGAGGGTATCGTTAATATAAATAAAGGGTTATTATACTAACATATGTACATTTGTATAAATTATAGATAATCACCAAGGAAACCTTAGAAGAAATCTAAGACAGCAATGTGAGTAATCTCTTTTTTGTAAATTGTTTTACAAAACCTTAAATGTTTTACAATGTGATTAAGCAGTGATTGAGTCTTTGTAGTTCTTCAATTACTGCCGGTAAGTTGGGGTTTTGTATACAAAATGTGGAACACGTTACCATTGGACAACGAGTTAGCCAATGGGTAATATGACCAACCAGTCAGGATTGACAATACTGAATGAGTAATTGTGTAGAAATAAACAATGTGATAGCTCTCAATACTGTTAAAGGATAAAATTCTTCTTGATTAAACTGAGATTCACTCACCAGTATTTCCCACTGACAAATGTTTTTAAAACGCATTTCAGGTAACAAAATGTAAAAGCCAATTAGAAGAAAGCCAGCTGGAGAGCATTGACGGCTTGGAAAATGTGGCTATAAAAGTTATCTAAAAGACGATGTTTTAAATTCAATAAAATATGGTGTATCCCTATAAACATGTTGTAATAAGAAACTTGGGTTTTTACCAATGTGGTTATTAATATAAAATATGGTGGTTTTACTCTGATAAACATTTCCTAACTACGGTCCTGATGAAATTTCCGCTGCCAAAATGATAATCAAATGATACCACCGACACTGGTGTTCGCAGCTGCCCGTTCCCGAGACAGATAAGGGGGCGGGGGTTGCGACAATTGTCACGCGCAGACTGTTTGTATTTTCAAAGACGTTTCATTAAAAATGTCTGTGCGAGCTCTTCTTGGTCAGACTTGTCCCAGCCACTTCTAAGATCTTCTAAGGTCTGTAGAGAGTTAAACACCACCACTCACCACCATCGCCCATCACCACCACCACCACAGTTCACCACCACTGTCCACCACCCACTACCGTCCATCACCACCACCATCGTCCACCATCCATCACCGCCACCACCGACCATCACCACTGTCCCATCACCACCACCGTCCACCACCCTCCACCACCGTCTACCACCATCACCGTCCAGCGCCACCACCACTCACCACCACCGTCCGTACACCACTACTAGATTATTTTAGAAGTCTGCATATGTAAAAAAACAATCTTCTTCTTTCAGACTGCAGAGGTTTGGTCCATCTTTTCTGCTACATATGTCTGCAAATGTGGTCTGTAGACTGCAGGCATTTTAACTCTTAAAAAACAAACATCACCTAAGTTATGTAGATCTATAAAATAGTTCTTATAAAATATTCCAACTTCACCAAAACAAACGTAAGTAAACGTTGGTTATCACCGTTTTGTATTTAATCAATTTAAATTTGAAAACATTTCATTTGTACCAAATTTATTCGAAAAACATTTAAGACTTACCAATTTATTAGAAAACATTTATTTTTTACCGGTTATTCAGGGACTGTTTGGTAACTTCTGAATGGTTAAGTGCTGAACCAGTAAGAGGCCATTAAGTGCTGAACCAGTAAGAGGTATGAGCTATTAAGAACCTGTATAATGCTTAACCGTTCAGAGGCAAATGTTTGACCAATTCAGATTAGAGGTCTTAACCATTCAAACTCTGTATAATGCTTAACCATTCAGAGGCAAATGTCTGAACCATTCAGACATCTGCTCGTGAAACAAACAGTCTGAAACATTAAGAGGCTTATTAAGAGATAAACAAACAGCCCCTCACTCTCAATCCAATAATATACATATACTGGTATTAATTTAATCAAAAGAAGATTAGCAAAATAGTCAGTTGTTGATATTATACTCATTACATAGAGTCATCTCATGTATCTACTTTACTCATACATTGTAAAAAGAGTAAACTGCCATTTTGGTCCCTGTGGTTTGGCCAGTTTTGACACTTTAGTCCAAATCTCAAACTTATTACATCTGGGTCCCTGTGGTTTGCATTTTGTTGCCATTTTAGTCCAAAATCCAAAAACCCTATTTTTTTGACTGTTGCAACCTCTTATTTTGTCCTGTAGTGCAGGGGCATTTTGGTCCATATTAATTTATTATAACATTTCAATAATTAATAACATCATCTTCAAAACATTATCAAACATCATCATCAAAACCCAGAAAATCCAGAAAATCAAGAACATCTTCAAGAAAATAAAGAACCCAGAAAATCATCATCTTCAAGAACATCATCAAAACCCAGACATCGTTCATCTTCAAACATCATCATCAAAACCAAGAAAAATTACAAAAATCAACAAACGATTTCTGAACAATTTGCTTGTTGAATCCATTGCTAATCGAGTCATCATCAAAACCCAGCAAATTTATTGTTTTCTCACACATATGAACACTATTAAACAAAACCCAGAAAAATTACAAAAATCAACAAACGATTACAAATCCAATTTCTGAACATCCATTGTATTTATGAACATCATCAAAACCCAGAGATGCAGATTCAAGTAACCACCAGATTCAAGTAACAAAAACCAATCCAAAAACACAAGATAAATTACCTAATGTAACTTGAATCCGATTCGATTTCTGAACAATAACACTCTTTATCTTCAAACCCAGTACCCTCATCACCATCTCGCCAAGCACCACCACCTGCCACCACCACCTCCCTCCTCTCGCCGCCAAGCACCACCACCACCGCCGCTGTTCTTGGCGTTGTCGGAGACGGCACCTTCGTTTGTCGCCGCTGTCGTGCCCATCTCTCTCCTCCGATTACTCTCTCTCTCTCTCCTCTCTCTCCTCCCCTGATTTCGTTACCGCCCCCATCTACCACCACCGCCCCAAGAAACCATCATCATCAACCATCAAACACCACCCCACTCCACTGACCACCATCTTCGCAATACACCAACCTCCGGTAACCTGCAAGATCTCCGGCGACCTGCAACATCTCCGGCGACCACCACCTCCATCAGTATACCAAAATCACTGACCAACCTAGAGGATCACGCACACACTCACACTGTCACACACACAGTGCAGCAAAGAAACAAAAATGAGCAAGAAAATGGTACTGCTGTCACCACCCACCAACAAAACGACGTCGTCATCATCACCACCACCACCGGCGGCGGCGGTGGTGGCAGAACAACAGTGGCGGAGTTGGGAGCAACTATTTAGGGTTTTGATGTAATTGGGATATGGGGTATTTGATCTGGGTTGGGTTTTAATAAGAGAGAGAGAGCTGATTATATATATATATATATATTAATATTAATTTTTGAATTAAGAAAATGTTAAATGAAAAATTAAATGACCAAAATGCCCCTACACTACAGGACAAAATAAGAGGTTGCAACAGTAAAAAAATAGGGTTTTTGGATTTTGGACTAAAATGGCAACAAAATGCAAACCACAGGGACCCAGATGTAATAAGTTTGAGATTTGGACTAAAGTGGCAAAACTGGCCAAACCACAGGGACCAAAATGGCAGTTTACTCTTGTAAAAATGATAACGTTTATAGAAAACACCGCACATATATGAAATTATAGTAGATACTTGAAACTATATACGTGAAAACACCAAAGTATACACATAATAGTAAATGTAAAGCCGACAGGTATAATACCTTCAAATATATTTTCATGATATTAAGGGGGAAGAGTTGCAACCCCAAGGTACCCTAGAACCCTCCAATGCGGTAGTGTCACCTAATTAGGGATGAGCATTTGGTGTTGGGGAATTATCGATTTGTCGGATGATCAGAGAGGTGTGATGTCACTCTCAGATCAAATTATTTCGGTGGTTCACCCGAATAATTCAATCGGATACAACTCTGATTTCGAGAATAGAACCAGTGTATGTTTGTCTGCGAAATTGATTGAACCAGGAGTTGTGACAAAAAAAAACTGAAATGCGAATTTTGGGGTTGGAGACCATTAACTGCCCTTAGGCAGTTTTCTCAATTTTTTTAAGACATAACTGCCTCTAAACTGCCATAATTTGAAGTTTCGAAATTATGGCATTTTCCATAAAATAAATTTTTTTGATGCAGTTTTATTAAAGCAACTTAATCAGCTCGACCCCAGCCAGGGGCTCTGCCCCTTGGACCCTGCTCCCAGGGGCGCTGCCTCCTTGGAACCCCCGTACACTTCGAATTATAATAACTCAAACAAACGTGCACTCCCGCACCTCCTAACTTGCTTGATGCATATTATTATTTGCTTTGATCACCAAGTCAATCCCCGATTACACTAAAATATCTAACATTTGGTACCGAGTACCGCTACCAATATCGAATTTTCCATACCGAATTATTCAAAATAAATAATATTAAGGGGGAAGAGTTGCAACCCTAAGGTACCCTAGAACCCTCCAATACGGTAGTGTCACCTAATTAGGGATGGACATTTGGTACTGAGTACCGGTACCAATATCGAATTTTCTGTACCGGTTTTTTTGGTATCGATTCGGTACCCACTTTGTGGCATTTTTGGTACCGGTACTTTTGCTACCCGTTAATACTGGTACCGGTTTGGTATGGTACCGGTTAAATAGCGATTTTTACCTTTAAATACCGGTCCCGTAGCATACCGAACATTTACAGTGCCGGTACCCAATTTTGACGATTTTCGGTATAGTATCAGTACGACGCTTATCCCTACACCTCGCTCCCCCATTCATTACTCTAAAACACCTTATCTGGTGGTACTACTACCCTAAAATCTTATGTTATTTTTTGTTTATGTTTAAAAATAAATTAACTTTCTAAACAGGCAATTAAAATTTAAACTGGCAATGATTAAAGTTAAAACTAATACATAAATAATAAATTAAACATTTAAACAGACAATTAAATTAATACATGGACGGTAGACTTCAAAAGCTAAAGGATTTGAAGGTGGGGGGTTTATTAGTTGAGAGTTTTGACGGTTGAGGGTTTGCATGTTGACAGGATGATTGTCGAAGGTTTGAAGGCAGAAGGTTTGCACAACGATGGGATGATTGCCGACGGTATGAAGGTCCCACGGGTTCAATCCGGTACGGATAACCACCCCCATGAAGATCAAATCTGGTATAATTGATTGAATAGAGATGATGAAATTGTTGTAAAAAAGTTATGGTGAAATGGGTTAAATAGAAATGACGAAATGGTTTAAAAAGAGATGGTAAATGGTTTAGATAGTGACGATGAAATGGTTTAAATTGATTAATTTTTTTTATTAAGATTAACGATCAAATGACCGTTGGAAACAAAATCCAACATTCAAAACATCGGTCTCCATCACCCGTTGAAGGAAACTACCTGCAACCCACTACCCGGGACACTGCAGGGGCATAACAGTGTTCCCCGCCGGGTAGTGGGTACCCGATTACAATTCGGGGAACGCACCTGGCACCCTTAGTTTAATTAGAAAATTAGTAAGTCTTTTATTTTTTTCTTTGATATTGATGACGGGGGTAGCCCAAGACCAAATAAAATGACTTAAATACATGAATGCTCAAAAGGTTAAACGATTCAAAGGTTAAAAAGCTGGGGAGATGAAGTAAAGCAATACGGGAACAGTAAATGGTCACATCTCTGGATTGCTTCACTAACTCACCAGCCGCAAAAGTAACACGGATCCACAGAACACACTCTTTTACCCGCAGGTCAAAGCCTTCAACCCCCAAAAATGGGCAAAAACCCCCCACTGCAAGCATGTTCACTAGTCAACACATTCCTCTTTGAGCAATGTCTTTTCCTATAAATTAGACACTTCATTTACTGAAGAGGACATTCCTTGCCAGCTCTGATTCCTGAAAACTCTGGTCATTCATCTCGAGTACTTGCTTCATGCAAGATACTTTCTTTCACATTCAACACACACATTCCTTTTGCTCATACATCCGAATCTGTACACACTTCAGAGGAGGATCTTTAGCAAACAACAAAATTAATCTAGTGAACCTCTCTCCACGTCTTGCAAACGTGGGGGGACCCCACGACCTGTGTTAGGCAAAGTTGAACCCTTCAACTCTTTTGCCTAACCAGCCCAGCTACAATCCTTGGTCTATTATTTGTTGCATCAACAATTTGGCGCCCACCGTGGGGCTACGCCACTATTTTTCTTCAAAAGACCTAGTAGTGTAGCTCCATTCTCTTGAAATTACCATGTCAGAAGTGGATCCCCGGGAGAAGTGAATCAGGTTCCTAACACTTCTACCCCAGGTACTAGTCAAGCTCATGTGGCTATACCAACTTCTTTCTCGACACCAGGAGGCACTGCTGAGTTCCTGACTTTCAGCACACCTACTCCCTCCAGATCAGGAGTCCCTTCCCCTAATGTCGGTGTCTCTAGCACCCCATCACGTGTCGAGCTCACCCCTGAGGGGGTCGCCAACAATTTCCTTGAGTTGAGGTCTCTCCTCAATCAATATGTGAGTAGGGAAAGGGACAAGGGAGTAAGGATTAGTTTAGACTATGACGAGCAAGAACCAACACTATCTCCTGGACCTCGTATCTCTCCTTTTGCATCTAGGGATGAGGCTGGTCCCAGTAATCCTCCAAACCCTAACCCGTATCTGTCTGTAAAGCCGAATCCTACAGCATATCCTCTCTTCTCATCCCAACCAGCTACAAGTGGTGCTCCTCTGGGCCATGAGCTGACCCTTGACCAGCTCCTACAGTCTCCAGTGACAAGCCTTCAACCCTCAACAACAACTTCATGGGAACAAGCTTTGTTCGTGCTCCCCTGGCACGAAGTGCTGTTATGAGCACCCCTTTGGGAGTTAGTTGCCCAGTAGCACCCGAAAGCCTTCAAGGCTTCAACCTTATGCCCCAGATGATGGCCAGCTTCTCGTGGCAGCACTTTATTAATCAGGTGCTGGCCTCTCAAGGGAACAACAACAACAGCAGCAGCAGCAACGTGGGTGCAAGGGTTGAAGAAGATTTGGCCAAGCCTTACAAGCCGAGTAACCTCTCATGCTTTTCACAGCAAATAGCCGATTATGATTTTCAAATGAAGATCAAAATGCCATCCCACATCAAAACATATGATGGGACTGAAGACCCTGAGGACCATCTTTAGATCTTCACTGGTGCCGCAAGGATAGAGAAATGGTCAAACGCTGAATGTTGTCTAATGTTCATGCAAACCCTTGTCGGATCAGCCAGAATCTGGTGCAATGATTTACCTTCTCGGAGTGTTTGAAGCTTCGATGACCTCAGCAAGGGATTCCTGGCCAATTTCTCCCAACAAAGGCGATACGTCAAAGATGCAACAGTGATCTTTCAGATAAAACAACGAGATGATGAAAGTCTTCGAGAGTTTTAGAAAGATACAAGAAGGAAGGTCTAGCATATGTAGGGGCAGACGAAGAAATGAGGGTGGCCGGTTTTATGAATGCCATCACCTCAAAATACCTCACAAGAGATTTCAACAAATCCCTGCCCAAGACCTTGGAAGAAGCTCTCGAAAGGGCTGAAGCCCATATCCGGGGAGAGGAGGCAGTAGATATTAAAGAGCAGAGGAAAAAAGGATCCAGTTGGCGAAGTAACAGTCCAGCCAGGAAAAGGGGGAACTTTAACTCTTATGACAGACGCCAAAAGGGTTCTGACCATCGAAGGCCGGAACCCTTCTGCCAGGGAGAAAGGCATAAGTTTCATACCCCTCACAAAGACTCCTCAAGAAATCCTTGCAACGTAAGAAGTCAAGAAAAACTTTCGGCCTCCTAGGCCTCTCCCCAAAAGCAAAAAAAAACGAAAATTCCACACAATACTATGAATTTCATGAAGAAAAGGGACACCATACCAATGATTGCTTCTAACTTAAAAAGAGGATCGAAGAAGCCGTGAGGTCCGGGGAACTTGCTCACTTGGTAAAGGGAGTGAGGGACAAAATGGCTAAAGGAAAGGGCAATGAATTCAATATGGTAGATTTTGATGGAAGGGTTCCACACAAAAGGCAGCGGTTGGAAGCTTGGGAGCTTCAGTGTGTTTGCTTCCCCCCAACTGAGAAGGACCCTCTTTCAAACCCTCTTGTGGTTGAGGCTACTATGGGAACATTGCAAACAAGTAGAGCATACATAGACACTGGTGCTGCCACTGAAATCATGTTTGAAAAGTTCTTCAACCGTTTGAGCAATGAAGAACGTTCAAGGCTTCAACCCTCCGGGACCTCCATAAAAGGTATTGCCGATATACCACTCAAGCCTTTAGGGAAACTGACACTTGATGTTCGTTTCAGTGAAGGTCAGAAGGAGAGAGTCCAAACACTCACCTTTGGGGTTATCAATATACCTTCAAACTATGATGTGATCATCGGAAGACCGGGACAGTGTGCATTTTATATGGCTGTGTCTGTTGGCCATGGCACTGTCAAATTTCCCACCGAGAGGGGAATAGCAACCCTTCAACCTTCTCAAGAGGCCTACATGGTTGAAGGTGAAAGTTCCAAAAGTGAAGAAGACAAGCAAAGGCTAATCATAAATCCCAAGTACCCCGAGCAGAAGATAAGGGTCAATCCAAGCCTTTCACAAGAAACCCTCTCATATCTTGAAAAGTTGTTAACGCATTATAGTGATGTCTTTGCTTGGTGCCCGGAAGATATGACGGGCATCCCTCGAAGCATTGCTGAACATGAGTTGAAAATACCACCTGATGTCAAGCCTGTTGTCCAAAAGAAACGAAGTCTAGCCCCTGAAAGAAGCTTGGCCGCATGCCAAGAGGTTGAAAAGCTTGTGTCAGCCGGCATTCTCCGAGAAGTCAAGTATCAATCCTGGGTTGCAAACCCGGTCATGGTTCGAAAGCCAAACAATTCGTGGAGAATGTGCATAGATTTCAAAGACCTTAACAAGGCTTGTCCCAAAGACTGCTACCCGTTACCTGAAATTGATCTCAAAGTTGACTCCCTCACCGGTTACCCGTTCAAATGTTTTCTTGATGCCTACAAAGGTTATCATCAAATCCTCATGAAGAAAGAGGATGAAGAAAAGACCGCCTTTCACACGGACAAAGGGATCTTTTGTTATCAAAAGATGCCTTTTGGCCTCAAAAACACTGGAGCAACCTACCAACGCCTAGTTGACAAGGCCTTTTCAAGTAAAATTGGTAGAAACATGGAGACATATGTCGACGACTTGGTGATTAAAAGCAAAACGGAATATCAAATGCTCGATGACATCCAAGAAACTTTCAAGAACCTATGGAAGGTCAACATGAAACTCAACCCCGAGAAATGCTCCTTTGGGTTTGAGGAAGGTAAATTCCTTGGGCATATTGTGGGAAAACAAAGCATTAAAGCCAATCCAAACAAGGTGAAAGTTGTTCTAGAAACCAAACCACCAAGAAGCAAGAAGGAGGTTGAAAGCTTAAATGGGAAGCTTGCAGCCTTGAAGCATTTTACCTCCAATTTGGCTGAAAGTTCTTTACCTTTTTTCAAAACGCTCAAAGGTTGCTCCAATAAGAAGGACTTCAAATGGACTGAAGAGGCCGAAGAAGCCTTCAACCAGATGAAGCAACACCTAGCTTCCCTACCTGACATTGCAGCCCTGGAAACGGGAGAACTGATTTCGGTATACCTTTCAGTTGCTGAAGAGGCCATAAGTGTGGTCCTCACCATTGAACGAGACAAGGTTCAGACCACCAACAACGAAGCTGAATACGAAGTATTGATCGCTGGCCTAAGACTGGCTAAAGAAATGAAGGTCCAAAAGCTTGAAGTGTTCACATATTCGTTGCTGGTCTCAAGCCAAGTGAACGATAGCTACATTGCAAAGGAGCCCAACATGAAAAGATACAAAGAAAAATCCAAAGAGCTAATGAATACCTTCCAAACATGCAACATCAAGCAAATTCCCAGGTCCCAAAACAAGAAAGCGGATGCCTTTAGTAAGCTTGCATCTCTCACTTTTGCCCACCTTACCAAGAAGGTATTGGTAGAAGTGTTAAAGGCTCCATCATTCGATGAGTTGGAAGTTCAAGATGTGATCACCGAAGAAGGTCCAAATTGGATGACTCCAATCAAGAAATTCCTCAAAACGGTGAATTGCCTAGTGATCAAACAGAAGCTGAAAGGGTTAAGATCAAGGCAAGGTAGTACATACTACAAGGTGAAACCCTCTACAAAAAGGGTTATCTTGCACCCTTGCTAAGATGTGTTGGTCCCGAGCAAAGTCAGTATTTGATCAAAGAAATTCACGAAGATATATGCGGAGCTCATTTTGGAGCTAGGTCGGTGGTTACCAAACTTATGAACCTTGGGTATTTTTGGCCCTCAATGCACCGGGATACCACTGAGCAATTAAGGAAATGTGATGCCTGCCAAATTCACGCACTAATCCCAAAAAGTCCCAAGCATGATCTTGTCCCAATAACCTCAGCATGGCCATTCTACAAATGGGGGATGGACATTGTCGGTCCATTTCCCCCAAGCAAAGGTGGAGTAAAATTCTTGTTGGTGGCCATAGATTATTTCACCAAGTGGCCTGAGGTTAAACCACTTGCAAAAATCACGGGCAAACAGGTCATCCACTTCGTTTGGGAAAACATTATTTGCCGTTTTGGATTGCCGGGAGTACTTGTCACTGACAATGGAAAGCAATTTGCTGAGAAGCCTTTCAGCGTTTGGTGCAAAGAATACAGAATCAACCAGGTTTTCAGCTCAGTGGCATACCCACAATCAAATGGTCAAGTTGAAAGGACGAATCGAAGCATAGTGGAAGGTATCAAAACCAGATTAGGAAGGTACGAAAGCAACTGGCTTGAAGAATTGCCTAGTGTTCTATGGGCCATAAGAACAACCGAAAAAACAAGCCACAAAAGAACACCCTATAGCTTGGTATTTGGATCCGAAGCCGTGATCCCGGCTGAAGTAGGAGTTGTAACACAATGAGTTGTCAACATGGATCCCGAAACAAACCAAAAAGAGACCATGTTGAACTTACAACTCCTAGAGGAAGCACGAGACCAAGCCGCAATTCAAGAAGCCAAGCACAAGCAACGAATGGAAGCCTACTACAACAAGAGAGTCAAGAATGAACGCTTCAAGCCAGGAGACCTGGTGCTTAGAAACAATGAAGCTAGAAAAAAAGAGAACCAAGGAAAGCTTGGCCCAAAATGGGAAGGCCCATATACCATCCTTGAAGCACATAAGGGTGGATCGTACAAACTAGCATACTCAGATGGTAAAAGGCTTCCAAGACACTGGAATAGTAAAACCCCCTGAAAAGGTTCCATGTTTAAACAAGAAAGATTGTTTTGTATTTCACAAGTTGTATTTCAAGAGTAGCACTATGAATACCTTTTGTAAAAACAAGTATCTCTTGAATGAATGATGTTGTTTTATCAAATTTGTCTTTCTATCCTAAGATCAGGTTGAGAACCTAGCAAAAAACTCCCTGGCAAGGGCCATGTAAGGGGATGAGCTCCCAGGCCACATCGCTCAATTGGTTCAAGGGTTGAATGAACCTATATAAGGGGTGAGTTCCTAAATCAATACAACTCCATGAGACTTATTATTGAAAACAAAGTTGTCTCATAGACGGGTTTGAACAGCCTACACCAAATGTTCCTTAAGCCTTAGAAGAATATTCAACAAACAGGCTTACGAAATCAAATTAAAACAAGAAAATAAATAGGATAGGTGCTATGTCTTCTTGTTAAAAATACCAAGGCTAAGTGACTGCAGCACTGAACCCTTTAAGGTATAAAAAACATAAAGGCAACACAAACTTGACAACGACAAAGCTACAAGAAAAAGAAATGACCTAAGGAATAATGCAAAAACTTGAACAAAAAGCTATAAAAAACTCAAAGATGCAAACCAAGCCAAGTCACAAAACTAAGAAGCTTCAAGGCTTCAAGCTACATACGTGACAACTCAAAAACCTTAAAGGCTTCAACCTACATACGGGATAGCCAAAAAGCTTGAAGGTTTAAGACCAAGCAAGCTGCCTTAACGAAATAAGCACAAGTATAAGCAACACAACACAGGACAAAATAGTTAAACATAATATCATAACAAGGAAAGTCTTAATAGACTTCCAAGCAAAGTTAAAAGCAAGATCTGACAACTTGCAAGTTCAGAAACTGTTCAAACGGCCATAGAGGCCCCACCACAACCACAACCACATAACAAGTGATGTGTGTAAAATGCAACATATAAATTACATCAAATGAGGTATAAAACTAATCCTTTTTTAGTACTAATATTGGAAAAAGAGTGTTTTTGTCTTCCTTTTGTATTTTCAGGATTAAATGAGCTCAAAAACGCAAAAGAAGCAAAAAGACAGCTAAATCCAACATAAATACAAGAAAAGGAATATTAGTGGACTGCCCGAACCCTCAACGGCACCTTCCAAAGCAAAATAGAGAAAACAGAAGACTGAACACGCCCCGTGCTCAGCCAGCACGGGGCCGTGCCCAAGAAGCAGCAGAAAAGACAAACCTATAGAAGCTTCTATTGCCCATCACGGGGCCGTGCTCAGCGGACACGGGGGCGTGTCGAAAGTACAGCAGGCGCATTTATTGTAATTGCGAATTACAATTAATGAGGAGAGAGAGTGTCAGACGGACACGGGGCCGTGCCCAGCGGACACGGGGCCGTGTCCAGCTCTCTGTTCAGCCTATAAATAGGAGTGCTTGGATTCATTTCATCTCATCCCTTGGCACACCACCTCTCTCACACTTCATCCACCACCCACCACCATCACAACACCATCATCCACCACCATCATCCATTGTCCATCATAGAGTGTGTGAGTCGTCTCGGGATCCAAGATTGATCGTAAGAGTTCTTGACAATCAAGGCCATGTTTGCCTAAGTCTCTTACATCACTTGGTGAAGACAAAATGTCTAGTATAATACTTTTTATTTCTAATCTTTTGCACTTTTTATTTGGTTTTGTATTAATGACTTTAATAACTAGTTACTTATGTTGAAGGTGATCTTTCCTTATCGTTTGTCCGTGGTGTCTTGGCATTATTTTACTGTCTATATAAAATAAAGGATTTTCACCATTCATATCTCCACGGTCTATATGGAGATATGTTGGCTACCTGGTAGGGGGTTAAGGGAACGGTTTGGTAAAGGTCTTGCCATTGTTCAGCGTTTAGAGGTCCTGCAATGGACCTATATGGATTTTCACCATTCATATCTCCACGGTCTATATGGAGATATGTTGGCTACCTGGTAGGGGGTTAAGGGAACGGTTTGGTAAAGGTCTTGCCATTGTTCAGCGTTTAGAGGTCCTGCAATGGACCTGGGTCAAATTTAGTAGGACCTCCTTCAATACTTCACGGTATTGGATGGCGGGGGTCCAAACTCTTTGACCCCCTCATAAGTTAACTACTATTAATACTATAACCCGGCTATTTAGGACTGTATCCCTGCTGACTCAGACTACTTAGCCGAGGGTAACGTCACCGCCAAAAGCGGGGCCTACCACAATACTGCATTAATAACTTAATTCATTATCTTCCAATAATCCACCATTTTAGGATTGTATCCCTGCTGACTCAAACTACTGGGGTGAGGGTAACGTCGCCTTCAAAAGAGGGGCCTACTACAATAACTAAGATAATCTCTTAATTATGTGCAAAAGTGCGGAAATAATCAAAGGTTATACTAGATACGAGTCGGAACCAAGTGATTCATCTTGTCTATCTGTTTTTATTTTTATTTTATTTTCAGCATTTTAGTTAGTTTTATTTTTCTTAGTTTAAAACATTTTTCTAAACTTTTATTTTGGTTAGACGTTGAGGATAAACCGGTACTAAAAGCTCTTGTGTCTTTGGACGACCTCGGTATCTTACCAACGCTATACTACACTCAACGATGGGTGCACTTGCCCATATGTGTGTTTAGTGTTAGTAAAATATCGTGTTTTATAAATTTAAAACTTGGCTAAAATAAGTGTTAAAAAGGGCTTAAAATATACACCTAAAATATACAACACTTTCACGCACATCAACAAGAACCTTAAGGGTTCCTGTGAAACCTAACATTGTTTTAGTTAACATACAAACCATAAATTGTTTTCAAGAGTGCTAAGAAAGCTACGAATATCCATTAAGCATTAGCAGAAGGCTTGGAAACCCCGGAACCTTCACCCTTGACCTTCTTAGCTTTCTTTGACTTCTTAGCTTTTACACCACCATCACCACCTACCGCTGAAGCCTCCAAGCTTGCATCCTTTGAAACATCTGGTCCTCCTGAAAGGGTGTTATCACTATCTCCCGAGTAAGATCTCTTCCTTGAAAGAGAACCCAGGACTTCAGCACAGACTTTTTCATTAAGGCCCTCTGGTTTCAACTCCTGCAAGACAATAAGAGGCTTACCAAAACAAGTAGAAACTTGATGAATATACGGGTAAGTCAATTTCTCCATCTGTTCAACGGAGCCCTTGAAAACATCGGAAGCCTCAGGACGAAACAAGGGAGACTTCTCCAAAGGATGGCCAGATTCATGAAGCTTATAACCAGCGATGAGGCCTTGATGTTTCCCCAAGTTGAGCAATTTAGTGTAAACTTCACCAAGAGTGGAATTGAACTCCTTGGAGTGAAGAAGGTAGGTAACAACCTGTTGGAAACCTTACTCAATCAACCATTGGTTATCACTGGTGGTTTGAGCAACCGAAGCCTTCAACCCTTCCTTCTCTTCATCAAAAGCCCTCTGTTGAACAGACAGAGCCTCCCTATCAGCCTTAAGCTTCAACCGATCAGCCTCGAAGCTTTTCTTAAGATCACCCATTTCAATCTCATGCCTCCTAGTCAGTTCACCAACCTTTTTGGCCCAAGCCTCTTCTTTCTCAGCAAACCCACCTATCTCCTTCTTCATTGCAGCTATGGAAGATTTCATTTTATCTTTCTTCTTAGAAAATTCTTCATACTCATGCATCCTCTTACGAAAACGGGCAACTCCCTGAGGAAGCATGGCAGCAAGATTGCAAGTACTCAAAATCATGCGGGACAGCATCATGTCATCATCCATATCAGCAATAGTGTTATGAACTGAAGGAGGGGCAATGTGGCTTAGTGCATCTTCACAAACAGCAGCATCCTTGAAACTGTCATCAACTTTCACTGACCAGCCAGGCACATAAACCTCATCCGGATCCAACCCTTCAACGTCCCTGCTCGAAGAACCATGAATAGGTGTAGCCATAACCTTCTTGGCTGGAGTCTTCTTGCCATGAACAACCAGTTTCTTCTCCTTTTCAGCACCCACTTCAACACCTTGATCTTCAGAAGCTTCGATATCATCACTCAACTCCACTGGTTCAGTAGAAGTGGATTGAGGAGCACCCTTCAACAAACGACGGGTAGATCGACGGGTTGAAGCCTTGGGAGCATGAGACTTGGAAAAACCTTTGACGTTGGAAACACTAACATAACCCGAACCCTCAAACCTTTGCTCAGCACTCCTAACTACAATGTTTTCATCAGGAACAGATGGGACATCCTCAAATACAACATCAGAAGTATCATCGCTTTTGATGAAGTCAAGAGCAGACATGACTGCAAATACCCATAAAACAAAAACGCATAAGACATAAATTAAGGAAAACACAAAGGGGGCAAAAAAGAAAAATGCATACCCGTGCCACTCCTCATTAGAACCGGATCCCGATCGGCCTTTTCCCACAAATTACTAACCCCTAACAGAACTAGCAAATGTTCAGGGAAGGGACGAACCCTCGAAGGGCACTCCCGGATGGCTTTGAGAAAAGTGTCATTCAACTCAGATTCAGAGGGCTCCGGTTCATTGAGAACGGCATCCGGGTGCCTCCACACCATTTTGAATGGGACAATAGAATCAGAAACCCAGAAAAAGCGATCATTCCAAGTACCGAGTGTTGTAATCATAGACGAAATAAGACAAGCATCAACCTTGGACATTTCAAAGGTGAACCAATCACCGTTTTTGGCCAAACGAAAAAACCGGCGAAAAAGCAACAATGAAGGATCATAACCAAGGGAACGACACAAAACCTCAAAGTGCAAAACCCTAGCCATGCCCTTCGGATGAATTTGACCAAAGGAGACTCGATAATACTCCAACAGATTCAAAACAAAGAGGGAAAAGGGATAACGGAGGTTCGAAAACTCAAAATGACGACAATAAAGAGCAATCAAACCAGCCAGGCATTTATCAATAGGAACGTCGTAAACAGGAGCAGTCGGTTTAAACATTTTCCCAATACCATATTCCATACAAAATAATTCTACCTCTTCCTGGGTTAACCGAGAAAAGGATTTTGCCAAATCCTTACAAGCACCCATTTTTTAAAGAAAATATGAAGAAGGTAAGGAAATAAGAAAGAAGCCGGAACTAACCTTGAAGAGAGGAAAGGAATTGCAGAGGAAACTTGAAGAGATAATGAAAAGATTGAATGTTATCTTCAATAATAAAAGAAAATAAAACCCAAAATAGAGGTTATAATTGCAAACAGTTACTCTCTGCAAAACTGCCGCCCTATGAACAGCCACACATCAATCAAATTAGTTGTTAGTTTTTTAAATTCAAAAAATTAACTGACTCCAACCCTTTAAGCGTTCAAGTTTTGAACCCTTGAAGCCTTTAGACAGTAAAATACATGTATAAAAGTCAGAAGTCTTTGAGCTCATTTCCCAAAAACCTCTGACTTGGGGGGCTGATGACGGGGGTAGCCCAAGACCAAATAACATGACTTAAATACATGAATGCTCAAAAGGTTAAACGGTTCAAAGGTTGAAAAGCTGGGGAGATGAAGTAAAGCAATACGGGAACAGTAAATGGTCACATCTCAGGATTGCTTAACCAACTCACCTGCCGCAAAAGTAACACGGATCCACAGAACACACTCTTTTACCCGCAGGTCAAAGCCTTCAACCCCTAAAAAAGGGCAAAACCCCCACTGCAAGCATGTTCACTAGTCAACACATTCCTCTTTGAGCAATGTCTTTTCCTATAAATTAGACACTTCGTTTACTGAAGAGGACATTCCTGGCCAGCTCTGATTCCTGAAAACTCTGGTCATTCATCTCGAGTACTTGCTTCATGCAAGATACTTTCTTTCACATTCAACACACACATTCCTTTTGCTCATACATCCGAATCTGAACACACTTCAGAGGAGGATCTTTAGCAAATAACAAAATTAATCTAGTGAACCTCTCTCCACGTCTTGCAAACGTGGGGGGACCTCACGACCTCCGTTAGGCAAAGTTGAACCCTTCAACCCTTTTGCCTAACCAGCCCAGCTACTATCCTTGGTCTATTATTTGTTGCATCAACAGATATGTTGTATGAAAAGGCTAGTAATGTGGAGTCAAAGTTTAAAAAAGTCCACAAGGTCAGCCTTTTTGTCTTCTTGAGCAATGAAGCCCGTTTCATGCTCCATATTTATCGGAATTTTACATACTAAAGTACACACAATATAAATATAAGTACTAATTCTTTATACCGTACTTGCTTGTAGTCTACCGTTGTTGTCATAGATCTCCTTCATCTAACGACCAAGTAACAAGTAATATTTACATCATGATTTGGGAACATGGTCCAGCCAGCCTTTTGTAATTCTGTTTGACATCTTCATGTGAGCTGGATTGCATTCCCATTGTTGTACTTGTACTACATGGTACATTATTCAACTTTTCTAACAGCTTTATATATTAAAATAAACACGCTAGCTAGAAGTTGGGCAGGTTACACACGATGGAACATATAAGACTGGAAGGAGTGGGGGCCGGCTGAGGCCCGGCTAGGACCGGCGCCGGTCCCCCACACCGCCCCCCTCCATCCCACCCGTCCTCACCAGCGGCCCCAAGCCGGTCTCGCCGTGCCACCTTTGAAGCATATAGCCGTTACTAACGGCTAGATTAATAAAAAAAAAAAAAAAAAAAAACCTTTTTCAATTTAAATATATACCCATTCTTTATATCATTTCTTCAATATTTTACCCATTCTTCTCCCATTCTCATCCATTTTTATAAAAAAACACTCCCATTTTTATACCAATCTTTTATAAAAAAAATATCTCTTCATCCACAATGACATCTAATCCTTGGTGGTCCGGCTCTTCTTCGGATGAAGAGGAGATGTTTTTCGCAAACGCTGTGGTAAAGGCGGCGCAGATTCTTTTGGAAGAGGAAGAGGACTCGTCTGAAAACGTTATTACCAGACGAATACAGGTTAACAGAGACCGCGAAGGAGCGCACGAGAAATTGGTTAACGATTATTTTTCGGATGCACCCTTTACAACGCCGACACTTTCAAACGAAGGTTCCGAATGAGTCGCCGTTTATTCACACGGATTGCTGATGATTTGGCGGGGCTAGACCCGTTTTTCACTCAACGACCCGATGCTCGGAATTATGAAGGGTTCACCACGTTACAAAAGTTTACTGCGGCCATTCGCCAACTGGCGTACGGGACAGTGGCCGACGCGTTGGACGAGTACTTACAGATGTCGGCAAGAACCGCGCGGGAATGTTTGTATCGGTTTTGCCATAATGTGGTGAAACTGTATAGCAAAAAATATTTGCGGAAACCAAACGCGTATGATGTTCAACAGTTGTACCAAGCTCATGAAGCAAGGCACGGGTTTCCGGGAATGCTTGGTAGCATTGATTGTATGCATTGGGCGTGGCATAACTGCCCGACTGGGTGGCGAGGCCAATACACGTGAGGTGATCACGGCTATCCAACCTTAATACTTGAGGCCGTGGCGTCACAAGATTTGTGGATCTGGCATTCTTTCTTTGGGCTCCCTGGTTCACTCAACGACCTCAACGTGCTGTACCAATCGACGATCTTTAGCGATGTCGTTAATGGAATCGGTCCGGACACCCGTTTTACAGTTTCAGGGGTTGAGTATAGACGCGGGTATTATCTTGCTGACGGAATATATCCGTCTTGGTCTACAATTGTCAAGACTATTTCATATCCTGAGGACGAAAAAAGGAAAAAATTCGCCAAGCGTCAAGAAGGTGCAAGAAAAGACATCGAACGTTGTTTTGGTGTTTTAAAAAAAATGGGCCGTCCTTGAACAACCGGCACGTGCGTTCACACCGAAGCGGTTGCGCCTGATTATGTACGCTTGCATTTTGCTCCATAACATGATTATTGAAGACGAAGGTCGGGCGATTTGTGAGTATGATGAGAATGCATCTTACGGGAATACTGTCCCGGTAGATCCGACGCAACAGGATTTAAACTCGTTCGCGCTAACCAACGACTTCACGCATATAAACCTTCAACAGGATTTGGTAGAACATATTTGGAACAACGTTAACGTAGCGGACGGTGACGAAGACGAGTAGTTTAGTTTTTTTTTTAGGAAATGTAATATTTTTTTTATTTTTCGGAAATGTATTTTTTTTTTTAGGAAATGTAATTTTTTTTTATGTTATGAAATGAATTTATTTATGTTGTTTTATGTTGTATTTGTTAATTTTTATAAAGTTTTTATTAAGTTAATAAAGTAAAACTTAGAAAATTATAAAATAATGAGGTGGGGTAGCCCCATCCTCCATCCCCCTCAATTATGAAGGAGGCCCATCCCCCACGAGCCGGTGATGAGCCGGTGATGTGGCGCCTACGTGGCGGCCCATCCTCGTGGGGATGGGCCTCACCATACCCCTTAGTCTAATGGATGACACACCCACATAATGCTATATGAGTTGTATAAGTGTTAGTAGCGTCAATGGTTAACTGATGAATGGCCTTTACGAGTCCTATAGTCTATGAGTCATATGGGTTTCTTATAAAAGATGATCAACTTTTTTTTGGTAGGTTAGGCAATAAGTTTTGTTATACGACTCGGACTCGAATAGCAGTATAAGAGCCGTACATAGTGAAGTTTGTAATAGTAGTATAGTACTATAATTTGTAAAAACTTTTATAAAAAATGGGATACTTTTATATAAATTTGTAAGTTTTATTATTTAACTTAATAACTGTTTATTTTTTTCTTTGTTACTTAATATTTGACATTGTTAAGCAATCGTATGTTGAACGTATTTTAAACTCTTAATAATAAGACACACTTATAATGTAACAGCCTAAGTAAACCGTGTTAAGATATTGTCCGTTTTGCCCTCGAGGGTTGCCCATCCAGGAACTTACGGTTTTATTTTCACCCGACGAATTGTTTGCCAAGGCAAAACGCGTCTTGGTAGAGAATACTTCCACCCTATTCTAAGAAAGGCTTTTCGTTCTCTTCCACAACCGGATGTTGGACTTACATCTCCACCCCCTTAGGGAGCCCAGCGTCCTCACTGGCACACCAGCCCGATCCCTGGCTCTGATACCTTTTGTAACAGACCAAGTAAACCGTGCCAAGATTTTGTTCGTTTTGCCCCCGATGGGCAACCTATCGGGGAACTCACGGTTTTGTTTTCACCTGACAAGTTGCCGGCCTAGGCAAAACGCGTCTTAGTAAAGAAGGTTTCCACCCTTATAAAAAAGACTTCGTTCTACTCAACCGATGTAGGACTTATATATAAAATCATCTACTATAGACAAATAACTAAATCAGTGATGAACAGTAACCGTGATAATAATCATAACCTAGATCATTGTATGGTCGTCTTGGATGTAAAGGAGACGTCAAACGCTAATCACCTTAAGCAACTATATGCCATGATAGCAAACAAATATTTTTATAGACGAAAACTAGATCTAAATTGCATTGTACTTACTAATTGAGAGAGATGGTACAAACTTAACATCATTGATAACGATCTACTTGGTTTATATAACAAGAAAAAACAATTATACATATTTAAAACAATGATTATTATACAAGTCTTATTATTATTTTTTAATGAAAAAAGAATCACTTTATTTTTATTTAATAATATTTATGTTTTTTATGCATGAAAAGAAACATTGGTCAAACTTCTATAAAGTTTTTTCTATAATTCTATGCAGCCATTAGAGGACAGGGGGTGGTACGTTATTTTAGCGTGATCCACTCCCTTCACACGTTATAAAAGAGAGCACACCGCCGCCTCCATTCCCTTCACGCGTTATAAATTCAACGCGTTGAGTTTATCACACGTTGATTTCAAAAATGTGACCGTTTATTTTTGACCGTTTGGAACATTTTTTTACCGTTTGATTTTAATTGTTTGAGGGTTTTTTATATAAAATCCAAATTATTCCCCCCATTCAATCAAAAAACTCTCTAATTCAATTCCAAAACTCTCTAAATTCAACTCAAAAACTCAAAAATAATACAACAAACATGGAAGGATCAAGCAAGAGAGGTGAGGGTTCGAAAAAAAGAGGTTCGGGTACGAAGAAAAATCCCTTAAGACCCAAGGTTCGAGCGAATCTTGGCGAGCCGACGCGCTTTAGGTTGCAAGACGAACCCAACCAAGTCCCACCCTTTCAAACCCAACAATATCCACTCTTTCAAACCCAACAATATCCACACTTTCAATCGCAAACGTATCAAAACCAACCCTTCGTCCCACCGTTTCAACCTCACCAATTTCAACCCCAAACGTATCAAACCAACCCTCAGTGTTTTATTATTAATTTCTAATTTTAAAATGAAAATTAAAAAAATTTTGGAGTGATAGAATTCCATCACTAGTGATACCACCCCCACTACATTTCTATCACTAGTGATAGAATATTGGGTGATGACATGACATGAGTTGATTGGTGCTTGGTAGTGATATAAATGTATCACTAGTGACCACCCCTCCTCCCCTTAAGATGTAAAAACGGTTACTATTCCATCCCACTAGTGAGGAGTTTATGCAGTGTGTGTTTTTATAAATTTTATTGGGAACATTAATTAATTGATGATTAAAGGCCCCTCTTTATCGCATAACTTATGTGTTGAGATAATTATAATGATATAGATCGGATCATCGGCAGATATTATTGAAATGTTCAGAAGTTTATTTTGGTAACCCTCCTTTTCGGTTTTTTAATTCGTGGCTTAATGAAGATAGTTTGCAGAAAATTGTCAAAGATTCGTATTCTAGTTTTCAGCAGCCCAATCCTCCGGATAAGTCGCTCAGTCAGCGCTTGAAAGCAGTTAAAATGGCTATTAAACCTTGGTGCAGGAACTTGAAAATCCGTGACAGTAAACTCATTGATGACCTTGCAAAAAAGATTGAATTACTAGATCTTAAAGCTGAATCTACAACTCTCTTTGAGGAGGAGATCACTAACAGGGAACTGTGGACTAAAACGTTAGCTGAGATTGAAGACAATAATATGGACGATCTTAAACAAAGGGCGAAGTGAAATGGTTAACGGATGGAGATGAAAATTCATCCTTTTTCCATCGCATGATCAAAAGTCATCAAAAGTGCAATAGAATTAACGTCCTAATTTTCAATAATATTTGGGTGTCGGAACCAAACTCTCTTAAGGAGGAAATAAAGTCTTACTTCGAATGATTATTCATGGAGGAAAATCAAAACAGACCGTCCTTTACAAATGATGGTTTCAAGGTACTCTCTCTGGAACAATCAGCCATGTTAGTTAAACGTTTTTCAAAAGAAGAGATTAAGGAAGCAGTTTGGGACTGTGGTGGCGACAAGGCTCCAGGACCGGATGGGTTCACATTCAGCTTCATAAAACACATCTGGGACATTCTTGAACCCGATTTTGGTAAGCTCTTAGAATATTTTTATGTCCATGGTAGTTTAAATAGGGGTTGTAATTCAAGTTTTATTACTTTGGTGCCGAAGTCCGCTAACCCTCAACTTATCAGCGAGTTTAGACCTATCAATCTTATAGGTTGTTTATCGAAGTTAATCTCAAAAATACTAGCCAAAAGACTGAAGCAGGTAATTTGTTTTTTGGTAAGTGACTCACAAACGGCACACATTGAAGGTCGTAGCATATTAGATGGGCCTTTAATCATCAACGAGCTAATTTCTTGGAGTAAGAAAACGAAAAACAAGATGATGTTATTCAAATTTGAATTTGAAAAAGCCTTTGACTCTATTAGTTGGAAGTTCTTGGATTCAACACTTTCACAAATGGGATTTCCCGCTTTGTGGCGGAAATGGATTACGGGTATCTTGTCTTCCTCGAGATCCTCCGTACTTGTTAATGGCTCACCCTCACTTGAGTTCAAGATTGAGCGTGGTGTTCGTCAAGGAGACCCCCTATCCCCGCTATTATTCATTCTTGCAATGGAAGCATTACATGTATCTACGGTTTCTGCAAATGCTCACGGAATTTTCAAAGGCTACAAGACACCAAACAATGGGCCAACCATCTCCCACTTACTTTATGCGGACGATGTCTTATTCGTTGGAGAATGGTCGGACTCAAACCTCCACAATCTTGCTCGATTGCTCAGATGCTTCCACTTGTCCTCCGGTCTAAAGGTCAATTTTAACAAAAGCCAACTTTTTGGTGTGGGTGTACCCAATGAACTGATTGAAGAAAAAGCCTCTATCCTACAATGCAAAATGGGTGTGTTTCCGTTTACCTACTTGGGACTCCCGGTTGGTGCAAACATAGGATTGGTCAAGAACTGGAAACCGATAATAGAAAGATTTGAGGAAAAGCTCACCTTATGGAAATCTCGAACACTATCATTTGGAGGTAGAGTGAAACTAATTGAAGCGGTTCTTGGTAATCTTCCCTCCTACTATCTTTCTCTATTCTGTGCACCAATTCAAGTGATAAAACATCTAGAAAGACTCCGTTGAAAATTCTTATGGGGTGGTTGTATGGAAAAAAATAAAGTAAGTTGGGTTCCATGGTTTCGAGTAGTAGCACCAAAAAATAAAGGGGGACTGGGTATAGGCAGTCTAGCCTCTACAAATAAAGCTCTTGTGATTAAATGGTGTGTGCGTTACAAGAATGAGACATCCTCGTTGTGGGCTAGAATAATCACAACCATTGCCATACACGGTGGGGTTAGGTGTCAATCTTATATACCGTTGAAAAGCTCTTTAAGTGGTGTTTGGAAGTCCATTGTTAATATGGGTCAAATAAATCAGAATCAATCAATCAATGCTTAAGATAGGCTAACTCCGAAGTTGGGAAGAGGCGACAAGACCCTATTTTTGTAACACCCCGTGTTTCAGAAGTCAAAGTCAAGATTGACTGTTTTGACTTCTTTGACTTGTAGATAATCTATTTATTTTATTGCATTAGCTGTATTATGTGGAGTACTTATTAATAATCGAGGTTTAATCGCTATTTATCGCATGTTTAACGCTTATCGCATCGCACTCGCAACTCGAATTTACGCACTTTAGTTATTATTTTATGTGTGTGTGCCACTTATGGGTTACTTGTGCATGTTTATTTATGATATGTATGTTATGGTAATCAATCAAAACGCAAACGCAACGCTATCGCAATCGAATCGCAAACGCTAAATGCAAGATATGTAGGATGATTGTATGTTACATATAGTAGTTGGGATTAAAAGTAATTTAATAGGTAACTCTATCGCATCGCTCGCTCGAATCGCATCGCAACGCCCAACACGCGAATCGAAACGACAAAACTCGTCGCGCCAAACTCTAGGGTCGAGTGGCCAACCGATCGGATAGCCATCCGATCAAGTTGTCACCCGATCGGGCCGCCACCCGATCGGACCAGCCACCCGATCGGCCAGCCCTTTCCATTTTGGGAAACCCTATAAATACCTCAGTTGTTACCTCATTTGATGGTGACAACTCTCCTACTCGATCCAGCCGCTCTCAAGCTCTTTTCTCACGATTTCTCTTAAATCTTGTAAGTTTTCAACCCAAATCTTGTAATTTCTTGATCTACACGCACTCCTACACTTTTCTATCTTTTGAATCTTAACTTTTAACCGTGAAATCACCAGATTTGAGGTCTTCTAGGATGACGTCACCATGGGGTTCTTATGAACTTCATGTTTTGGCTTCAATCCACCAAGAACAACTCGGATCTGGACGATTTCCACATGAATAAACAAAGATCTTGCATAGATCTGGACATATTCGCGGTGAAAAGGATTGAAAGATGGTTTTTCTAACTTTCTTTTAATTCTTTTACACTCAATACACTCAAACCCGATTGAATCGGAGCTGGTTCTGATCGTCTACTCGTTCTTAGTGATGTATCAGTTCTAGATCTGAATTCTATCCTAGAGATAGTGATTTCGGGTTTGAACATGAATGACCGTCTTGAACCATGAACTAGTCGGACTAGGATGATTCCTGTTCGGTCGGGTCATTAGGGCCAAGATGAAGTCCCAATTGTTCAAACAAGTTATCCTAACGTCTCATTCAAACTACAACGCTTCAAACAAAATCAAGTAACAAAACGATCAGATCGTCGGAACGGGTTGCCGTCCGATCGGATTACCATCCGATCGACCGGCTATCCGATCGGATTGTACCTTGGTACTAAACTTAACAATTTTCAACATGTTCAATGCATTACCAGTTCTAGCGGATTGTCACCTGATCGGTAGACCATCTGATGGGGTGATAAAACTGCTGTGAACTTGTTCTCTGGGAAATGTCTCACCGATCGGGTCGCCGTCCGATCGAACGACCGTTCGATCGACCGACTTGAAAGGTAGAGATACTTCTCTGTTTTCCAAATGCTACAACGAAAACTTCAAAAGTCAAACCATCATACACAAACACATCCTCACCAAATGAGGTGTCAATCCGACCGAATGGCCACCCGAACGGGTGACCATCCGAACGGATTGACATCCGATCGAATGACCATCCGAACGGATTGTCAGTTGATCGATTGGCTATCCGATCGGATTGCTATCCGATCGGGTTGCTGTTCGACGCATGGTTCTTGCACCGTTTTACGCGCCACTTATCGTTTATACTATCGTACTGTTCAGGCTAAACTCACTCTAAGCACTCCCTTCAATCCATCATCGCTGTGAGTATAATCGAACCCTTTTTGCTTTACACACTTTTGGATGTTACATACGTTACTTATTCTAGATCACATCAATCACACTATGCAATACTTTAACGCTAACCGCTACAGTATGTTATACGTGACTCGATGAATGCTTGTTTGTTATGTTTACACATAGATTGTTGTCTAGGGCTGTAAATGAACCGAACGTTCAGCGAACAGTTCGTGAACCGTTCGGCGGGAAGTTCGTTTATGTTCGTTCGTTTAATAAACGAACGAACATGAACAAAAAATTCCGTTCGATTAGTTAAATGAACGAACATGAACAGAGGTCTCGTTCGTTCGATTGTGTTCGTGAACGTTCGGTAAGGTGTTCGTGAACGTGTTCATGAACATTCAATGATTTGCGTTCGTTTATGTTCGTATGTTTGTGTTTTAACTGAAGATCTTTGTACTTACATATATTTAATGTGTCCTTTTTATATTATTAAACTTTTATTTATTTTATTACCCTAACAATTAAACTAGGAAATCCTTTTTCGCGTTGTTTATGCACTATTTTCCTTTCATTTCTCATTATTTACGTTGGCGAATACGATCGACCCCCGTTCCACAATAAGGGATTCAAGTTCGAGTGCTACTCTCTGAGCCATCAATCTTTATCCTTCATCGTGTTCGCCAAATTTATTTGTGTTCGTGAACCGTTCGCGAACACGCTCATTTCCTTAATGAACGAACACGAACATAAAATCTCGTTCGGTAAGTGTTCATGAACCGTTCGTGAACACATTTATTTCCTTAACGAACGAACACGAACAAGGCCTTGTTCGTGTTTGTTCGGTTCGTTTACAGCCCTATTGCTGTCTACCTGCCTTAGCAACGATAGTACTATAGTTTGGACTCAGCACCTGTTCACTCAGGGGTTGTTAAGGACAATTATTTGCATGGTTCACAGTGGTGAATATGTATGATGAACTGCCTTGGGCAGTCAACCCGCAGTCATTGGTATCGATAGGATCATGTCGATAACTAACATGCCTCACGTCACACGTTGTGCTTAAGATGCTAGGACGCCTTGTGTAACACCCCACTATTTCCACGTATTACCGGTGGGCCCGGTGGGGAGTATCGTGACGTAGTTGATATCATCATAGACAAATAATCACAGTTCAATGCACAACGGAAGTCTAAAGTAAAAATATTACAAACCGAATGGAAGTAACATAAAGTATTACAGCGGATTGTAAAGAGATCCACAGGCGGACCAAAAGATAAACAGAATTATTGTCCAACAGATTTTTAAACATCTAAACCTTGCAAGACTCTTTATTCGTTGCTAGGAGTAGCCAGCCCATTTCGCTTAGTACCTGCACTTAGCCTTTTTGGAAAAATATGTCAGTTTACACTGGTAAATACAATTAACCGACTCTTTTGAAAAGTGTTTATGAAAATTGATTTAATGCACAAGGCACAAATATCCTTCTATAACTTGGGATAATTATTTAAAAATAATCTTGTAAAAGAATTATATGTTTGTTATACGTTTAGTAGCCCGGGTTAAATACCGGGTTACAGATTAATAGACACACCACATAATATAACCCACGGCGAGTTATTATCGAACAAGCAGATATATCATTTTACATACGCACAGGCAGGTGTATGCATACACCCCATGCTTAAGTCGTGGCCATTTCAATGAATGAGCCGAGGATATCCAGGACATGGTCATTAACCCCCCAAAGGCTTAATAATTTAACCTTCATACGATTAAATATTCAATACCCGACCAAGCGGTATTTTACATACCGTACCCCAAGCCCGTATAAGAGAAAATAAGTTAAAATATTTACCTTAGCAAAAATATAAATTTATTCCCAGCAGTAAATCAATCAAGCAAGTACAGATAGCTTTTACCGGACTCCTAATCTGGAACGAAGGTTTTTAATAACCAATTAGAATCCTAACGGGTCTTAATTAAGTCTTAACTTAGACCGGTTAGTTTCAAGGAAAGGTATACGGTTCAAAACGCAAGATTAAGCGAAGACTGGGTTAGAATGTGGTTAGACCCGACAAGTATGAAGACTTTTATAATATGGGTAAACTAAACACATTCTGAATTTTGAGGTAAAAATGATAAGGTTTGACCTGTTTCGGTCAATTTATGCAAACTAGTCACATAAACCGTACCGAACGCGTAAAATGCATAACGAGTAACCAAAAGAGTCATGAACAGGTTCCCTAAGTTAATACGCTTAAAATGTGTTATGATATTAGTAGGTACCTTCCATTATGCCCAAAAAGAATTTAAAATCAATTTAAACCCCGTAGGGGTATTTTAGTCATTTTAAAGATTATAAAAGAGGTTAAATGACAATCTGAGGTTCTGGTCTAAAATGATCAGTAAAAATATTTATTTTAGTAGGTTATATCAGTAAGATATTAAACATATTTGAAATTTATCATCTATGGCCAAACTATGCACCGTAGGGGCATTTTGGTCATTTCACATAAGCTTTAAGGGTCAAATTTGGAAATCTGAGTTCAAAACTTTTACTTACTATTAATATATTAAAATTTACTTAAAACATCAGTAGGTAATGGGTCTTAAATGTTAAACATAGTTTTAACCCATACTATGTGTTTAAAACGCGTAAAAAGTCAATTTTAGGCGATTTTCGGGTTATATACGAAAAGTTGAGATTTTTATCAGTCCAGAAGGCTTAAAATATTTTATTTAACATGTGAAATCAGTAGAAAAAGATTTGGTATCAAAATGTTATGTAAAACTCATTTTATTAGTAAAAAGGGTATAACCGTCAATTACCGAATCAAAGCAAGAACCCTATGTTATGATCAGTTTAAAAATTAATAAAAATCTTCAAAAATCCAATGTTTTCAGAACCGGACCGGAGGTCGACCCGGTCGCCTTACGGGGTCAAAGGTCGAACCGGTCCGACCGGATTTAAGAACCGGTGTGTGTATATAATATGTATATATATTATATTAAAATATAGATATATACATACGTACCCATCAAAACTATCAAATGAGATTTTAAGTTTCTATTCGTATTTTTCATAAAGCAAATCAACAGCACTTCCCAAAATATCATTTTTACTTTTTCAAGAAAACCTGACATCTAATTTCAATCAAAATTAAAACACTTTTGACTTTTCAACATATATTAATATCTACTTATTTTCACACCTCTTTATTTTCCTTTTCCCAATACCCTTTCCCTACCAAACACAAACACAAACCCTAAATTCCTCTGCCATCAAAGACTCCAACCACACAAACTGAAACAACCATGTCAACTGCTTCTCTCTCTTCTTCAATGGATTTAAACATGACCGGCCCGACCTCAACCTCTGACCCGCCGGCCCGACCGCCCGGCTGCCGGCCCGACCACCGGCCCAATGTTAAAACGGCTCAAACAAGCGAACCGGCCCGCTCTAGACTCCGGGTCCCGGCCGGACCGGTCCGACCGGCCGGCCCGGTCCGGGTTTAAAAACATTGCAAAAATCCCAAAATATTATATTACATCAGTGGGTAAAAGGTTTGATGTCAAAATTTGGGTTTAAATAGGTTTTATGCCAAAAATGCCGTTTAATTAATAAAAAGCTTTCAATTTACGATATCGAGCATAACTCCTAATTTAGACCTCAAACTGATGTCAAATTTTTAGGACATGTTTATAAATCGGTAGTAAAGGTTTTTGTCCCCTCACATTTTCAAAAATCTCGTTTTAATATCAAAAGGGCATAATGGTCAACATTTAAGCAATTAACGGAAACATGCAAATGAATCGGATTACAAAGGAACCACATTGTATAAACTCAGAGGATTATACTAACATGTAATATGGTCCTAATGGAACCATAAGGCATTTCTAAAGCAAACTAAATCGGGTCAGAACTGAAAGTCAAAGCAAAAGTCTTCTTTTGCGACTTTAGGTTGCGAACCGAGCCTAAACTCGGAATTGTCGGGTTGAACATGCTTAGACATATTCTTACATTATTTAGCAAGTTATTTTAGTGTTAAAACATGTTCCATAACCTCTTCATTGCTAGTTATGAATTTATTTGCAAAAATAGCTTTCTGTTGACTTTTTAAATATTAGAGTAAATTACAAGTTTTGTCCTTTATGTTTGTCCCAAATTTCAGGCGTTGTCCTTTACCTTTAAAATTGATGAGTTTTGTCCTTAATGTTTCCAAATCTTGCACGTTATGTCCTTTAGGGCAAACCCAGTTAATTTTTTTTTTGTTAAATCTGATCATGTGCAAGGCACATGGGGGCATTTTTGTAATTTCGTTTTTTTAGGGAAATTTATGTATTAACTTAAAATAAATACCCATCATCTTCAAAAGTTGCAGACCACCACCTGCCGCCACCACCTCCCACCCTCACCTGCCGCCGACCGCCACCACCTCCCACCCTCACCTGCCGCCGACCCCCACCACCTCCCACCCTCACCTGCCGCCGACCCTCCCCACTTGTCATCTTCAACCTTCATACTCATCTGCAGATTTCGAAACTTTCCTGCAACTTATACTTTTTATACAAACTCAATCGAAGACAACAGTCGCCATCAAACGGATCTTCGACTTCGTTTCCCTGTTATCAAACTGAAATAAGCAATTCAGATTTTTGAATCAAACGCAACCTACAATTACTCAATTCAGATTTTTCGATGAACACTTAAATCAATCAAACATCATCTTCTTTTCGATGAACACTTAAATCAATCAAACATCATCTTCTTTTCGATGAACAGCAACAAACACAATTACTCAATTCAGATTTTTGAATCAAACGCAACCTACAAATGATATTCTACTTGCAATCACCACTACTGTTCAGATTTCATCAGTCTCCACTGTTTGCAACCTCCACCACACCCGATTATCCACCTGCAACCCACTCCACCACACCCGATTATCCACCTACGAAAAACCCCCAACCCTAACCGCCACCATCGTTCTGATCTACAAAGCTAGGGTTTCTTATGGCGGCGAAATTATGGAGGCTGACGGTTCTATACGAGTGGTGCAAGAGCGCTGGTGTTGCGGTGTTCTGATAATGGAGCAAGAGTGTCGGAGAAAAAGAATATTGTGGTGGTGTGCTCTGATGACGGTGGTGCAGGAGTGTTGGCGGTGGTGGTGACCTGAATGGTTGTTTCCTAGAGAAAGAGAATGGGCTTGAATAGGGTGTGGTGGTTATGGGTGAGGGTTGACGGCTGTGAGGGCGGTGGGGGTGGTGGTCGCTGTGAGGGAGGTGGCGGCTATGGGGTTCTTGGCTGAAATCCAGAAAAAGAGAGAGAGGAATGAGAAAGGGGCAGGGGGAGAAAGAGGTCATGATATAAATATTGGTTTTCTAAATTTATTTTTCTTTTTTTATTAAAATAATTTTGATTATATAGGTAAAAAGACCAACTTGCCCTTGGGTAACCAGATTTAACAAAAAAAAATTAACTGGGTTTGCTCTAAAGGACATAACGTGCAAGATTTGGAAACATTAAGGACAAAACTCATCAATTTTAAAGGTAAAGGACAGCGCCTGAAATTTGGGACAAACATAAAGGATAAAACTTGTAATTTACTCTAAATATTAAGTTTGACCCGGCAATTGACCAAGTTAGAGTGATAATCAGTGGGTGCCCTTTTAAGGGTTTATTACCCATATAATTACCAACTCATAGCCACTTTCAATTCGAATAATGGCTGGACCATTAGTGATTAATCACTAAGTCAAAGCTTAATTACGACGGCTTTGACTTTTGGTCATTAAACTAAGAAAACTTGAACTAGAGAGGCTAAGAATGCTTACAAGGGCTCTTAGCAAGAATTAGGAACTTAAGAAATCTTGCTTGAGTTCCAGGAAGCTCCAGAGATGAGTTGAGAATAAATTTTGTGAATGAGCAATGAACTAGCAAACAACAAGTTCTTATATAGCCAAAAATACTTCACAAGATCACTCCACACAAGTCTACAACTGATTTCTGATGATTCCAGGTGTCCCCTATGCATGTAATACTGTTGGCTCAGATCCTGGAATCAAAAATAAGCTTTCTAAGGCGGTGGAACAGGCCAAACTCGCAGCTGTCAACATCTGGTTGTTACTGGCACATCCTCGCAGCCCGCGTAAGAGATAAGGAAGTCTTACGCGGCCTGCGACAACCTTCAAAACCAGGAAAAATTTTTAAACTTTGCACTTTCAGCCCCTGGTCCATTTCAACTTTATTTAACTTCCATTTATTGCATTTTGGACCCCCATAGTTAACTTTTAAGGACCTTGGGTCATAAACTAACTCCGTTAAGCTCCCGGTTAGTCGTACGATCACCCGAAAAGTCTTGTTTACTTCAAAACTCCACAAAATTAATATCCAACATTCTTGGAAGCAAAATGTACAATTATTACAATGTTCTTGGGATCGTTAAAAGGTCACTCAGAGGTTACTTTCAACATGTTGACACTTTTAACCCCTATGTTTCATAAGGTCCTTATTTTAACACAAACGACTTCCAATGTTCGACAAATTGTTCATTAAAGCATACGAACGTCGTATGAGGTCAATCAGAGGCACGAGAATGGCATGTTGACACTTTGGATCCCTTTAGTAACATATTTACATTGGTTGACAATTTTAGTCCCTCGGAAACAAATCCTTACACGTTTAAAGTCCATGACACGTGTCTTTATTACATTGGTCGTGATTTTACGAGGTGTTACATCCTCACCCCCTTAAAAGAAATCTCGATCTCGAGATTTACTAAAATAAATGAGGGTACTTCTGCTTCATTGTGGACTAAACCTCCCACGTGTATTCGGGGCCTCTTCGGGCATCCCATTTAACCTTCACAATCGGCACATGCTTCTTTTGAAGCTTCTTAACCTGTCGATCCTCAATCGATAATGGTTTTTCAACAAACTTTAAGCTCTCATCTATATGCACATCCTTATGTGACATGGCTAGCGATTCATCGGCTAGACACTTTTTCAAGTTGCAGATGTGGAACACATTGTCAATTCCACTGAGTTCTTCTGGCAGATTTAGCTTGTAAGCTACAGTTCCGACACATTCGATGATTTCGAATGGTCCTATGTGTCTTGGGCTCAACTTTACCTTCTTGACAAAACGCATTACCCCTTTCCAGGGTGATACCTTAAGTAACACTTTGTCACCTACCTCAAACTTCAGAGGTTTACGCCTTTTATCCGCGTAGCTTTTCTGCCTATCCATGGCAGCTTTGAGACGATCGCGTATCTGTACAATCTTATCAGTCGTCTCCAGGACTATATCAGGTCCTGTTAGTTGGACATCTCCAACTTCCGCCCAACAAACTGGCGTTCTGCATTTTCTTCCGTACAATGCCTCAAAAGGCGCTGCTTGAATACTTGAATGATAGCTATTATTGTATGAGAATTAATTCAATGGAAGATGATCATCCCAGCTTCCACCTAAATCAATAACACAAGCTCTTAGCATATCCTCGAGCGTTTGAATCGTACGCTCGCTTTGACCATCCATCTGAGGATGATATGCAGTGCTGAAATTTAATCGAGTGCCTAGGGATTGCTGAAAGCTTTTCCAAAAATGCGATGTATATCTCGTATCCCAATAAGAGATGATAGACACAGGCACTCCATCAAGAAATACAATCTCGTCCACGTACAGCTGAGCTAACTTATCTGAGCTGTGTGTTTCCTTAATAGGTAAGAAGTGGGCTGACTTAGTAAGTCTATCCACTATAACCCAAATAGTATCATTCCCTCGCTTTGTTTTTGGTAACTTAGTGATAAAATCCATAGTTACCATTTCCCACTTCCAGGTGGGAAGTTCAGGCTGTTGTAGCAAACCTGACGGCTTCTGGTGTTCTACTTTAATTTTAGCACACGTCAGACATTTGGCCACATAAGTGGCTATAGATTTCTTCAAACCTATCCACCAATAATTTGCCTTTAAATCCTGGTACATATTATCACTACCAGGATGGACAGAATATTTGGAGCTATTGGCTTCTTGAAGGATAACGTCCCGAAGTCCTCCATAGATTGGGACCCATATTCGTCCATTCAATCTTAGAATTCCATCCTTGCCATACGATCACTGTTCAGCAGTTACTCCCAACTTTTCATTTGGATAGTTAGCTTCTAATACAGCTTCCTTCTGAGCGGCTAACAATCTTTCATTCAAGCTGTTCTTCAATTCAATGCTCTTGGCATTGATTCTAATGGGCTTAACTCTTTCCTTACTGCTCAAGGCGTCGGCGACCACATTCGCCTTACCTGGATGGTACCGGATTTCACAATCATAGTCGTTCAGTGTCTCCATCCATCGACGCTGTCTCATGTTCATATCCTTCTGTTTAAACAGATGCTGAAGGCTCTTATGATCAGAATAGATCACACACTTAGTACCTTATAAATGATGCCTCCACAGTTTTAGTGAAAACACAACGGCACCCAATTCCAAATCATGGGTGGTGTAATTCTTCTCGTGCACCTTTAATTGTCACGAGGCATAGGCAATGACCTTGCCTCTTTGCATGAGTACACAACCCATTCCAGTATGTGATGCATCGCAGTATACCATAAACTCTTCAATCCCTTCAGGTAATGTCAAAACCAGAGCACTGCTCAACTTTTGCTTAAGAATCTCAAAGGATTCTTGTTGCTTAAGACCCCAATCAAACTTTATATTCTTTTGGGTCAATGAAGTTAGGGGTGCAGCAATCCTAGAGAAATTTTCAATAAAACGCCTATAGTATCCTGCCAGACCCAAAAGCTGCGAATCTCTGTGGGCGTCTTCGGTTCTTGCCAATTCATGATGGCTTCAATCTTAGCGGGATCCACCTGGATACCACACTCGCTAACATATGTCCAAGAAATTGGACTTCACAAAGCCAAAACTCACACTTTGAAAACTTGGCATAGAGCTTCTCTTGCTGAAGAAGTTTAAGGATACATCGAAGATGCTTTTCATGGTCAGTCTGATTCTTTGAGTAAATGAGTATGTCGTTAATAAAAACAATGACAAACTTGTCCAAATAGGGATTACAAACACGATTCATGAGGTCCATGAATGTTGCTGGTGCATTAGTGAGCCCGAAAGGCATCACTAAGAACTCGTAATGACCATAACGAGTTCTGAATGCGGTCTTATGCACATCTTCATCTCTAACCTTCAGTTGATGGTAACCTGACCTTAAATCAATCTTGGAGAAGTAACTTGCTCCTTGAAGTTGATCGAACAGATCGTCGATCCTGGGCAATGGATATATGTTCTTGATTGTAACCTTGTTTAGCTCGCGATAATCGATGCATAGATGCATCGAGCCATCCTTCTTCTTTACAAACAGAATCGGTGCTCCCCAAGGAGATGAGCTAGGTCTAATAAATCCTTTTGCCAACAAATCATCCAACTAAGTTCTTAACTCTTTCATCTCAGTTGGTGCCAACCGGTAAGGTGCTCTTGCAATTGGTGCTGCTCCAGGAATAATGTCAATTTTGAACTCCACTTGCCTATCTGGAGGTAGACCAGGTAGTTCTTCAGGGAATACATCTGGATATTCAGAAATGATAGGGATGTCTTCGATCTTGGGCTTTGGTTCATCAATAGTCACTTGTGCCATGTAAATGACACAACCCTTCTTCAAAAATCTTGACGCCTTAAGCATAGACACTTGCTTAGGCAACCCATACTGGGTATATCCCTGAATTGTTAACGGCTTACCATAAGGAGTCTTAATAACCACTTGCTTTTTGTCACAAACGATCTGAGCTTGGTTATGGGATAACCAATCCATGCCTATTACTATGTCGAATCCAGTTAATTTCAAAGGAAGCAAGGATAATGGAAAAGAGTGATTCCCAATGGATATAAAACATCCATCTAACACGGTTGAAGCAGTTTCTATGGTACCATCGGCCAATTCTACTTCATACTTTATGCTTAGGGTTTTAACAGGCAGATTTAACAATTTACAAAACTTATTGTCTACAAAAGACTGCACCTGAATCAAACAATACTCTAGCATATACGTCATTGATGAGAAAGGTACCTGTTATCACGTTATCATTCTGAATGGCCTCCTGTCCATTCCTCTGAAGACCCGAGCATTGGTCTTTTTACCTTCTTCAGGTTTCTTTGCATATTTTGGGCAGTTGGACTTGATATGCCCTTTCTCGTTATAGTTGTAACAAGTCGCATCCTTTATCTTCTTGCAGTCTAATGTCTTATGCTCACTTGACTTGCAAATCCCAAAAGCCCTAGGCTGCGATTGGGATTTTGATTCGAACCTGCACTTTCCCAGATGACGTTTCTTGCATGTTTTACACTTGGGTTTTTCACCCGAATATTGGTTATCCTTCTTGAACCCTGAACTCTTCTTGTTCTCGGAGTTCCCATTATGTTTCTTATCAGAACGGTGTAAGTTCTCATTCTCACGTTTCCTTTTTCCCTCATCAGAGTTCCTAAGCGACCTCTGCCTGACCGCATCAAGAGTAAGGGATAATGACAAATCAGCCACTGACCTAAAGGTAGTAGGTCTTGATGCTTTCACACTTGCCTTAATCTCCGGGGCTAAACCTCCAATAAATCGAGCTATACGTTTTGGTTTCGGTGTGACCAAGTATGGAACCAATCGTGACATAGTGTTGAAGCTCGTGAGATACGCCTGACAATCCAAGTTCTTCATACCCAATGTCATGAAGTCAGTCTCAATCTTCTCAACTTCATGTTGAGGGCAGAAATTTTCTTTGATTAGAGCAACAAACCGATCCTAAGACATGCTATATAAGTGGATCTTTCCTGTAGCTTGGATTAGGGACCTCCACCAAGCTAATGCTTCACTTTTAAACGAATGCGACATAAACTTCACAATGTCTTCTTCAGCACAACCACTAATATCAACAACAGTGTCCATCTCATCGAGCCAAGTCATACAATATATGGCTCCCTTCTCCCCTGTGAAGTCTCTTGGCTTGCAGGTGACAAAATACTTGTAAGACAGGACTTACCACAGGGTTCTTGATTAAGCACAACCTGTCTAGACGGGACACTTCTCTGATTTGACAAGTGACGAGCATCGTCCTTCTTTGACTCATTTACTTTAGAAGGGGGCTTACTATGAGCCTCAGAAGGAGTCTTAGAGCGTGGTTTTGTATGTGGTACAGACTGAGTTCTGGCGCGAGTACCACTTGATTCATTAAACTGTCTGTCGAGAGCTCGAGTAACGGCATTATCTATTAATGCCTGTAGTTCCGCACCAGCTACATTAACTCTCGTAGTATCATTATTCTCTCTCGGGCGACTGTTAACTTCCTCCAATTCAGCCATGTAGCTTGGTTGCTACAAAACAGTTGACATTATTTTATTCAGAGGTTATTATGAAATCATTATTTCTGATGATTCGTTAACCATGGTAAACATAGGCCATGTTTGGTTAATTTGTTAATCATTTTCATTTCGGATTTTCATTATAATTTATCCTAATTATAAAGTATTAGGGGTATTATTAATGGCACATAAGGGCTAGTCACAAGGACAGTTTAAAAAATTATAAGCCATGATTCTTAGAGAATCGAGGCATTAAGGTTAGAACGTAGTTCATTACCTTTTATTGACAGGGAGTCGTAGACTACAACTGTCTTTTGTCTTATTTGATAATTATTACGGTCCGTGGGCACTGCATCACTAACGGATGTCTCATATATGATCATCTTAATTAATGATTTGAACCCATGACTTACAGATCATTAGGTTAAATAAGGAATCTGGAAGAATCCAATATAAGGATGACATGTGTGATTTTACCGAATCACATCTGCCAGGAGTGCTAACATGTTTTCAGATGTTAACAAAGATTTGAATCTTTTTAAACAGGTTTCACCATCATGGCCAGTTCTATAATGACATACAGGCTAGGTTATACCTTTTTAAGATTTTTATTTAGTATTTAAAGGCAGATTATTTAAAAAAGAATGATATTTTTTTTATTTATTTCATATATTATATTCATACATAAGATGACAATGAAATTTAAATAAAGCATTCCACTAATTTTTAAAAGAAGTACATAGGTTGCCCTAAATGGGACTTTTACATAAATAACTTGCCCACGCAAGGGCTAAAATGAAAATACAAGTCCTCGCAGGGACTGAATACTTAAATGAAAATGTCCACGCATGGACTTGACTGAAAATAAAGATTACAAAACTAATGAATTAAGGAATCTCAATAATCCCTCTTGTTCTTTCCCTTGATCAGGTCTGCCAAACCCTTAAGTAGACCCCGGCGGCTTCTACGCTCTTCTTGAACCTCTCGTTCCACCTGGTTCAACCTCTATAGAATCTCCTGCTGCTGTGGTGGTTGGATCAGTGGCGGCTGCGGCGGCTGTTGCTGCGGAGGTTGAGGAGGTGGTGGGTATTGATACCCGTATGTTTGGTACCCAGACTGGTGCGAAGCTGCATAAGGTCCTTCAAGGTGAAGAGCATTGTAGTTGGCCGCTACGAGATATGGGTCAACATCGGGGGCATTGTAGTAGTTGGACCCCGGGTAGGCTGGCTACTCGAATGGGTTATACGCTGCTGCACCGGCGTATGAAGGAATTGGCTTATCATAACCCACATGTGGTGGTGGTGGTGCGACTGGCGCAGAGTCCACCTTAGAAACTGGGTTTGAAGGCCCACCCATCTGCGGGTCTTCATACAGTGGCGGGTAATGACTACCAATGGAGTGTTGAGGGGTGCTGAAATGAAAATCCCCTCTTCGTGCGGACATCCGTGCACCTGATCTTCTTCGCCTCGGCGGCTCCGGAGGCAGTTGCTGCTCAAGCGGTGGTGGTGGCGGTGGCGTGACCGCTACAAAACGTGAATCCTCAAAAGGATCCTGCTGCTGCTGTTGAGGTGGGTTGTAAGAGGGAGTAAACTCCCAATGGTATGAGGCAAACCTTGCGTCATAGCTGTCTGGACCCCGATAAGGTGATCCATAGAAAGATGACCCATCTGAAATCTCGATGGGGTGTGTGGGCGTCCCAGATGGCGGCTCGGCATGATCGGGATCATCATCCATATCCATACCCTGAGCTTCAGGGAAATGGTCTTCAGGGACCAATGGGTTATGGCCCATTGGTTCTTCAATCTGATTTGCCGGGTTGAACCGGCTCTGGAAATACGGGGTCGGGTCCTGGAAGGCCCGATGTGAGCTTGACCGTTGCAACGGCAAGAAAGAGTGGCGTGAATCTTCGGGCTCGTTCTCTGAATGTGGCCCAAAGGAGTGATGATATGAGGGCAACGAGCTGAGCGAGACAGAACGCCTCGCAGGTTCCAAGTATGTCCTCCAATCTTCTTGAGGACTAGTGCTCATAGTAGCTGACAGAGTTCGCCGGTGGGAAGGCCCAGCCTCATGATCGTTAGGAGCAGTAAATGGCGCCTTGCCTCGTCTTCCTTGTTGGATCTGAGTTTCTTTTTTATTGTATTTTCGTTTGAAATTAAGATGAAAATGAAAGAGTTGTGCAGCAGAATTAAGATGAAAACAAACTTTGCATACAATCAAACGAGAGTAATACTTTAATCAAACATCTTTACACAATGAATCGAAAGATTGAATTTGTTTCAACAACGATTACAATGATTGATGAATGAATGCAAACTCCCCCTCAGCCAGAGCTCAGTAGTTTGTTCGTGCAAAGAAGACAATGTTGTAAAAGAGCTAATAGAACAGTACAAAGTACTGAACTATTTATAGGCACTTGCAAACCACTGAGCATCTTAGCTGACGTCACCATGAAAGTGACATCTAACCTCCTAACAAACCCTAACCTCTGATCTATACAAACTCTGATATACTAACTACTGCTATTACATTTCTTTATAAAAGACACTTAAACAGCTGCTGCATCCTTCCACTGATGTGAACCCAGCAGTGCCTGTCCGGATCAGCAGTACTTGACTCAAGGCAGTAGATTGAGTCAGCAGAGCTTTGGTCTTCCATCAGTCTTTGACATTTGTCAGTAGATGCAAAGCAGCAGTTGTAGGACAGCACTTAGTAAGATCAGCAGATAGGAGGTCAGCAGATATAAAACCACTTTCAAGGGGAGAGATTTGCATGAACTAACTGTAATCGTCTGCTTATTCTGGATCCACTGCTCTGATCCAGTTTTGGCTTTAATTATCTGTTCCTCTGATAGGGTTCAATCCCAACAATCTCCCCCTGGAACAGATAATGCCAAAACTCTTCATTATTTGTGGAATTCTTTATTGCCTCATCAACAGCTCCCTTATCTGACCTTTAAATTGTAATTCAAAGTCTAGGGCATCTGTATCTTCATCATCCCTGCTAAGTGGAAGATCAAGGAGATCCTGCAAATCTTCAAGACTCAGGCCAAGAGCTTGTTCCCTTGATATTTTCTCCACTTCTCCACCAGACCTGAGCAAAGTCAATACGCAGGTCTGTTTGTCAGTTTCCCACTTTTGTATTTTTGAGCCTGGTGGGTTTCTTGGGAGATGTTTATTTGCTGAAGTATTTGGAGAGGCTGGCCTATTCATGACTGGCTGAGCAGTACTTGTAGTTTGATCCAAACCAAGAGTTTCCATGATCATTTTCTTTATACCCTCTTTTCCAAGGTCTTCACCTTCCATTAACTCTTTGATGGTTTCAGCAATCAGCTGTTTCTGTGGCCTTCTTTTGTAGATGGCAGCACCAACTGGAGCTGTGGATCTCCTGATTTGCAGCTTTGATGGTCTTTTTGAAACCGCTGCTTCAGGATAGTCAGGCTTTTGAGGAACTGTGGGATCTTTCTTTCTTAATTGTTCCAACTTTTTGTAAGTAGCCCTGACCACATCTTCTTTCCATCTAGCAACTTGTCTTTTGTTTCCATAATCAGCTGCTACCAGTTCCTCTTTCATTCTCCTCAGCTCTTCCTGTTTGTCAGGTACATTCTTTCTAAACTTTGCCCAATTAGGAGGAGTGTGAGTGACTTTCCTTTTTATCATGTCTTGAATTCGTGCTGCTTCGTTTTCAAGTTCAGGAATAGTCCACTCTTTGTACATGTATCTCTCTCCTTTGTACTTCTTGTGAGCCATGATGCTTTCAATGTAGTCTTTCTTCAGAGTTTCAGCTGCTCTTTCAGAAATTTGTTGACTAACATTTTTTGCAAATTGCTCTAGGGATCTGACTTGTGTGAGCAAATATTGACTTCTCTGTGCAATTTCTTTATCAGATTTCCCTTGTGTGTTTTTCTTTGAGATATCCTCTGCTTGCTTGGCCTTGATTTCCAAATATTCATCAACATTTTTAGGCCAGTGATATCCTTTTATTGATGGCAAACTCCATTTGGCAGGGTCATCCTTAAAGTAAAAAGATTTTATTTCTTCTCTAACAGCTGCTAATTCAAGAGGAAATTGAACACCTGCAGGAGGTAAGGGCTTGTACATTTTAACTGAAGAGAGAGGAACAGGTTTTGGAATTGTGACAAGTGCTAAAGATTTTGAAGATGTTTGTGGTGGTGAATTGTCATCATCTTTGAGAATTAGTCTTCTCCTTTTTGTAGGAGGGACTGATGATGTTTTGGATGGAACAGTGGTGGTAGATGTAGTGGCAGTGGATTGTGATTGACTAACAGCTGTTGAAACAACTGGTGTTTCAACCACTGTTGTCATTACAACAGATGTTATAACATCTGCTGTCTTCTGCTGTATGTCAGCAGGTGTTGTTTTTGGTGGTGATGATGGTAAAGCAGTGGATGTTGTGTGTGTTGAAGTGGTGTGTGTTGATGGAACAACTGTTTGGCAAGCAGTAGTTTTTGTAACTCCTGTTGCATCAGCTGTTTTGTATGGTGGTTTTTGAGCAGACTTTGAATGTCTGGTTGGAATGGATTTGGGTTGCCTCACTTTTCTAGTAGGCTTCTTCTTTTCCTCAACAGGATTTTCATGATCCTTTGACCCAGAAGTACCCTGATCTGGATGATCCATTCTGTCCACCCTGGCTTTCCTTTTGGCCTCTCTATCCCTTTTTACACTTGCAACTGCTTCTGCTAGTGCATTTGTTGTCACATCAATTTTCTTGCTGCCATCTGGCAAAGGGATCTTTTTGGTCATGTTTGAATTTTCTGGTTCAAGATAGAGACCATCCTCTATACCCTTCTTTTTCCACTCCTTAATTTTCTCCCCCTTTTTGGCATTATCTTCGGGGATTTGATAAATGTAGCGGACTTTTGGAGGAGCATTGCCAGTGGTGTGCAAGATCTGAGTTTTGAGAGCCTTTAAATCAGCCTGAGTGTTCTTGAACCTTGACTCCATTGCATTTCTCAGCTGTTGTACATGTTTTTCATGTTGCTGATCTGCTAATTGTGCTTGTTGTTGGAGAAAAGATTGAAATAGATTCCAGAGCTCATTTGTAGCAGGTGCCCTTTGTGGAGCAGGTGCTTGAGGTGGAACAGCAGTTGATTGTACCTTCTGAACTTGTAACACCTGTTGTAGCATATCTTTGAGTTCTGCAACAGAGTTATCAAGCTTTGCAATACGATCCGTCAATTTCTGGTACTTTAAACCATCACCCAAGTGAATGGGATCATCTGATTTCCCACTAGTAGTGGTTTTATCAGTGGTAGATGTAGGGAGTATACTCCAAACATTAACCACTGATGCCCCTTTTTCTTGGTACTGGGGTCTTCTTCCTTCAACACTTGACAACCTTTTGATGTTGCCAGTGGGATAAATAAATCCACTGGTGGTTGGCAGAGGTGCTATAAAAGGAATTGCCTCCAAGGAAGTCTTATTAATGTAACCACTGTCCAACTGTAAACCTGTAGGTTCAACAGTTGTAGTGGCTGCTTCACTTGGATTACCACCAAGAGTTACTTGTAACTCATGGGGTGTAACCTCCTCAGGTTGTGTTGGTGGGTTAGCAAAGATTGATACATCAGACCCAGTCAGTTGTTGAGGTATATTCTCATTAGTAGGTGATTGAGAAGGACTGGTTAATGCCTGGTTCAAATCAATTGCATCCAACAGTGGTTTTATTGGTGAGGGAATTGTGGATGTGATGATTGGTGTAGAAATAGGATGTGTCCCGGGCATTGGACTGTGGATGATAGAAACGAGTGTTTCCAGAGCATCATGATGTGGAGACCCTATTTGTACAACCTGTTCTTTTTTTGAAGAAACAGGAGGAGTTTCGGTTATGGGTTGAGATATTTGTACCAACTGCTGTGAGGAAGTAGCAGCAGTGGTTTCTTGTGACTTTTGTGTTGTCACTGGCAGGTGCTCTGGTATCTCATCCTCCAGAGATGCCTTTTTGATGGTTTTGGGGGGTTTTTGTGTGTTTCTTTTTGTTGGCTTTTTGGTGATTTTAGGTGTGGGTTTCAAAACAGTTGTGCTGCTGCTTTGATCACCTTGAGCAGTGGGCTCAGCAGCAGATACCTGAGGAGCAGTTGTAACTGCTAAAATCTGCTCAGGCACCTCTGCTTGTGTTTTGCAAGGTGCTAACATTCTTGAAAAAGTTTCAGTTGTTAAACTGTTTATTTGAGTAGAATCACCTTGGTTTATTACAGCTAAATCATCCTTACTGAATTTCTTTGAAAAATAGTAACTTAAAAACCTTGGAAACAGTAAGAATGATTTTGTTTCAACATTATTAACCAAATCTTTAAAAATTTCCCGAGAATAGTTAAAATTTTCTCCTTGAAGAATTGCATATCCCAGATTTTGAATCTTTAAAGGGATTTCATTGAAAGAAGTGGTTTTGTTTGAAACACATAGTAGGAGGGTATGAAATAAAAATCTGGTTGCAGACAGAAAATAACCTTTTTCTAAGGTAATTTTCTTCATCATTGTGGCTTCATACCCTCTCTCAATGAAGTCAGTTTGTAACTCGTTTTTAGTGAAAGAAATTTTACCTTCCTGATCACCGAGTTGAAAGACCTCTGAAATGGATTGTGGCGTGATTTGGACAACTTTACCCTTTATCGAAGAGTTTATGGTGGTTGCAGTGTCTCCTTGTTTTTCAAGGGTTGCATTTTTTCAGAACTCCCTTTGGGTCGCCAAATAGATTGGTGCATCGGCAGTGAACAAAGTTTTGTACTTTGATTTTGCCATGAGATCAAAGATGGAATCGAAAACTTTGGTGGTTCCTGGTTTTGGGAGAAGACCCAGGAGATTGTGAGATGGTTTATGTGGAATTTCAGTGGAGATTGCCTTTTGAGAGGCTGTATTCGATGATGATTTGGATGAGGGTTTTGAGGATGACTTCGATTTTGTCATTTTGAAGATGAATGATCGAAGAAAGTTGTGAAAGATGAGAAGAAAAACTGCTTTGAGAAGAGAATTTTTAAGAATTCAATTCGACAGTAAAACCCTGTTTTGGTGGTGAGTGGGGGATTTTATAGGGAAGAAAGTGAATGCTGAGGTGGCAGCCGTTACAAAAGGTCTGACCAATATGTACTGCCCACGTGACAACCCCTGTTGAAAGTGAAGGACAGTACTTGTGTGATAGGGACAGATGAAGGCAGTGGTATGAAAGCAGTGGATGATTTTCACTATTAGTGGATAGCATATCAGTGGATAAGACACTGCTTTTGAACAACAGAGTTTATCAAAGTAGTGAGAGAGCAGGGGTTGACTTTCAGCAGTGGACAGACTTTTGAAGGAAGCAGACTTTTGAACAATCAGTGGTTAATGGCAGACTTTTAAGGATTTTAATGAAAAATTTTCATTTTTAGCTATTTTTAAGGATGGAGTTTTGATTTTCTGAAAACATTTTGTTGCTTTTATTCATAGAAAAACAAGGTGTTGCTTGTTATTCCATGTTCAGCATTCCAATTCTAGAGACCAAGCTTTCAAAAGTGGCTGTATCAAGTGCTTTTGTGAGCACATCAGCCAGCTGGTCTTTAGTTGGGACATGATGTAGAGAAATCAAACCTTTTTTCATAGCAATCCCTCACAAAGTGATGTCTGATGTTGATGTGTTTGGTGGTTGAATGGGAAACTGGATTTTTGATGATATTTTCTGCTGCCTGACTGTCCAACATGAGTGGTGTCTTCAAGGCAGTGATACCAAAATCCAGTAACTGATTTTGAAGCCACAGGAGTTGGGCTGTACAGCTTGCAGCAGCAATGTATTCAGCTTCAGCAGTGGATGTTGAAACAGCTGCTTGCTTTTTGCTTTGCCATGAGACTAAGCAATCACCTAGAAACTGGCACCCTCCTGATGTGGACTTCCTTGTGGTGTGACATCCAGCAAAATCACTGTCTGAGAAACCTGAAAGCTTGATGTTCCCATTAGCTGGATACCAGATACCAAGTGTGGGGGCACCTTTTATGTATCTGAAGATCCTTTTTACAGCAATGAGATTTGATTTTCTGGGAGCTGATTGACTTCTTGCACAGACACATGTTGCAAACATGATGTCTGGTCTAGATGCAGTTAGGTACAATAAAGACCCAATCATGCTTCTATAAAGTGTTTGGTCAATCAGCTCATCCTTTTCATCAGACAGGACCAGCTTATTTGTTGCCATGGGTGTGCTGCATGGTTTACAATCATTCATATCAAATTTGGTTAAAAGTTCTTTAGCATATTTGCTTTGATGAATGAAAGTTCCATTTTGCAATTGCTGTACTTGGAGACCAAGAAAGCATTGCAGCTCACCCATAGCACTCATTTCAAACTCAGCTGTCATGAGTTCTCTAAACTCTTCACACATTGAGTTACATGTGCTTCCAAAAATAATGTCATCCACATAAATCTGGACAATCATTAAATCCTTCCCTCTCCATTTTAAAAACAGTGTTTTATCAATGGTACCTCTTTTGAAACCATTTGAGAGTAGGAAGTTGGAAAGAGTTTCATACCAGGCCCTTGGTGCTTGTTTCAAGCCATACAAGGCTTTGTTTAGCCTGTAGACATGATCTGGATAAAATGGATCCTCAAAACCTGGAGGTTGACAAACATACACCTCTTCTTGAATTGTACCATAGAGGAAAGCACTTTTGATATCCATTTGAAACACCTTCATATTGTGGTTGACAGCAAAGGCCAGGAACAGTCTAATGGCTTCCAATCTTGCAACAGGGGCAAATGTTTCATCATAATCAATCCCCTCTTCCTGTCTGTAACCTTGAACCACAAGCCTGGCTTTATTCTTGACAACAATACCCCTTTCATCAGTTTTGTTCTTGAAGACCCACTTTGTGCCAATGGTACTAACCTCTTCTGGCAGTGGTACAAGCTCCCATACTTGTTGTCTTTTAAACTGTTGGAGCTCCTCTTGCATGGCTTCTACCCAGCTGTTGTCTTTCAGTGCCTCTTGGTACTTGACTGGCTGATGGAGTGATAGAAAACCAGCAAAAGACAAATGTTTTGGGTTTGACTTCTTGTGAGCACCCCTTCATTTATGTTGCCAATGATTTGATCAGGTGGATGAGATCTCAAGAAGATTAAATCTCCTTGGTATGGTATGATGGCATTGGTTGGTGAAGGCTGCAAATGTGTATCATCTGAGCTAACCACTGCTGGGACTTTGATGATCCAGCAGTGGCTTCAAAAGGTGGTGGTATAGGAGGTAATGAAGTGGACAACTGCTGACTTTTATCCACTGTTTGAGGACTTTTGTCAGCAGTGTTTGAGGATGTGGAAGCAGTGGTTGATGGGCTACTTTGGTCAACAACTGTTGAGGTAGCAGTGGTTGAGCTTGACAACTGTTTTGAACAGATGGGGTGCTTTTCCCTTTGTGGCAGACCTTTGAGGGATGATGATTTCATACCCATAGTCTGGTGTTATATCCTCTGATGGACCTGCACTGTTAGTCCTTGACAGCAGTATTTTCAAAAGTGAATTTTTCAAGATCAAACAGATCTGCAGGGTTTGCTGGGATTTTCATTGATAAGAGTTCATTGAACTTAACATTCAAAGTCTCCTCCACTGCCTTGGTCCGTGTATTGAACACTTTGTAGGCCTTGGCAGTGGTTGAGTATCCCAGATGATAACCACAATCAATTTTGGCTGCAAAATTTGAAATGGAATCTTTTAAGTTCAAAATAAAGCATGGGCAGCCAAACACTTTGAAATATGAGATCAGTGGTTTAATTTTATACAGAATTTCATAGGCAGTCTTTTTGTGCCTGGGGTTTATTAAAACTCTGTTCTGAACATAGCAAGCAGTGTTTACTGCCTCTGCCCAGAAAGTTAATGGCAAACCTGAATCTGCAAGCATGGTTCTGGCAGCCTCAATCAGAGTTCTGTTCTTCCTTTCCACTACCCCATTCTGCTCTGGTGTTCTTGGGATGCTGTACTGCCTTACAATCCCTTTCTTCACACAGAAGGCATCCAACTCCCTATTTTTTAATTCTGTGCCATTGTCACTCCTGAAGTTTTTCACTGGAAGGTCAAATTGCTTTTCAACCTGTATTACAAAGTCTTGCAAAATGCCTGCAGTTTCATCTTTTGAGTGCAAAAAGAAAGTCCATGTGAACCTAGAAAAGTCATCAACAATAACCAAACAATATCTTTTCTTTTTGAGGCTCATGACTTGAACTGGGCCAAACAAATCCATGTGTAGCATTTGCAAACACTGGGTTGTTTTGGACTCTTCAATGGACTTGTAAGAACTTTTATGCTGTTTTCCTTTTAAACAGGAAATGCAATGTTCAGGACATGAAAACAATTGTTGTGGTAGGCCTCTCACCAAACCATTTTTTGAAATTTCTGTGATTGTCTTAAGATTTGTGTGACCCAGCCTTCTGTGCCAAAGTTCTGTCTCTTTGTTAGAGGCAGCTGAGAACAGACAGGCATCAGCTCTGGGACACTCTTTTGACATGTCAACAACATAAACATTGCCACTTCTTTGAGCAACAAGTTTAGTTTGACCAGAGTTGATTATTGCTTCAATCTTTTTGACCATTTCTGGTCCAACAATCCTACAACAGTCTTTTGTGAAGAATGACCCAAATCCCTTGTCACTCATTTGGGACACACTCAGAAGGTTGAATTTTAGATTGTCTATTAGATTGACATTTTCAAATTTTACTTTTCCAGACTCCACTGTACCCGACCCCAGAACTTTTCCTTTACTATTATTCCCAAAGGATATATCACCCCCTCCATGGATTTTAAAGTCTTTGAGGAGGGCTTTACATCCTGTCATGTGCCTGGAGCCTCCACTATCTACATACCAAAGACTATCAAAGCATGCAGAAGCTCCCTGCACATGAAGTAAAAGGATTAGTTCATTAAGGTCTCCAAAGCCAACAAGGCTTTGGATGGGGTCTCAACAGTGTCTGGGATGGATGCAGAATGATGGGACAGTGGTTAGGTCAGGAGTTTGAACTATTTTAGGACAGTGTTTCTCTAACCACTGTTGTGGGTCCTGACCAATCATCTGCTGGTAACCAAAAGGATGCTTGTTCACTTTGGGTTTAGAGGGCCTTTTGTAGGCCTCATAAACGTGAGGAATCCTTTGGTAAGACTGTTTTTCTCTGCCTTTTCTGAACTGATTGGCAGGGGGTGCATCAGTAACCTGAACATCTCTTTTGACAGATGTTTGGTTCAGCTGTTTTGTAACAGCTGTTTGAACTGGCACAAACAGTGGTTGTTTCTTGGTGAATTTGACAGATGTTGATGATGATGATGGACTCAAAGATGTTTTAGCAATGTACTCATTCTTTTTCACATCAAAGTTTTTGAGATACACACATGCTTGAGTTTTGTGGTTTGTTTTACCACAGACAATGCAACCTTCAGCTGAAACAATGACACTTGTTCTGTTTAAATCATACGCTTTTAAGTGGAAACAATCTTTTGTAAGATGATTCATTTTCTCACAGAATTCACAAAACAAGTTATCAATTTTTTCTTTCTTTTTTCTCTTTTCAGACTCCTTTGCAGCAGAGGTTTTAACCACTGCTGGGATGTCCTTGAGAGGTATGACTTTAGCTTTTGGAGCCTTGACACCATCAGTTGATGTAAAGTCCATTGGCTTGAAATTTTCAAGAATGTCACACTCATCAGACCATTTTGGTTTAAACTGGTATTCTTCAAGCTCCTCAAAAGTAGAGGATTCCATTGGTCTGTCAAGTGTGATTTTGTTACCAAGTTTGTCAGTGATTTTCACTTCTTGGCCATTCTTGTTTGTGGGGATGAACTCAGTGGTTACATCAGTGGTTTGAACAGATTTTTCAAAAGCAGTGTTTTCATCATCATGTTTTCTATAGCCAACCCCAAATTTCACATTGCTTTTTCTCTGTTTTTCAAGCATAACCTCATATCCTTTGCAAGATTCCACCCATCTTTCACAAGTAATCTGGGCGGACTCCAACTCCTTTTTGCAAACTTGGTATTTTTCTACCATAGTTTGAAGTTGGGTTTTGGTTATACTTTGCTCTTCTTTTAGACAGTTGTTCTCTTTTTCTTTTTCAGTCAATTTGTTTTTAAGTTCTTTTAAAGACTTTTCAAATTTGACCTCATCAGACAAGATTTTATCCTGAAGGTTTTCATTCACCTCTTTAATGTTAGCAAAAGCAATTATGCAATTGTCAGAACACAGTTTTTCAAGAACTTGAGGAGATACCTTGGCAGCTGCCATCATTGCACAATCACATTGATGATCTTCCTCATCATCAGCTTTCACCTTCTTTTCACCAACCTTTTCTTCCTTCTCTTCTTGTTTGTCCTCTTCGGACCATGGATCTGTCAGTGGTTCAATCAGGGAACCTGAACTTTCTCCCAGCAGTAGTTCACCAGCCACAGCAGTAACCACTGCTTCAGTCACCTCTTCCACTGTTTCAAAGCTCTGCTGTTCCTCCTCAGTTTCAACCCCCTCCTGTATTGACTCTAATGCCATCAAACAAAACTCATCATGAGAAGAATCATTAGAAGCATAGAGTGCAAAATTTTCATCATTAAGGTCTTCAGGCATACTGCTCCAGTCAACAAACCCTTGAGTGAAAAAACTTTGTTGATCTGGTTGTGCTGCTGCTGAAGCAGTGGTTTGAGGTGCAATAGGTTGCACTTGTACCTGTGGAGCAGGGGTTTGAACATATTGGATTTGTGGAACAGTAGTTTGGACATAATGTACTGGCACAGGGGCAGCAGCATAGTGAGCAGTGTTCACTTGAGCTGCTGGGGCATATTGGGCTTAGTGCACAGTGTTTTGGTTTTGAGGTCTAGGATTTGAGCTAGGATGAGTAATTATGGGACCAGTAGTTTGACTCCTACATTCCCTAGCGAAATGTCCCAACCTATTACACTTGTAGCACTTGATTTTCGATTTATCCAACCCAACCCTTAGATTCCCATGCAAACCTGGGAATTTTCGCCCTGTTCTTTTGTAGAACTTGCTAGTTCTAACACTTAGCAAAGCCAGTTGGTGCAGGATGTCCATTTCCTCTAAATCAGTGGGATCAAAATGTTGCAAATCATTTAGTTCAAAACTTAAATTGTCTGACATCTGGTTTTCATTTGCAGTGAATGCATAACTAGCAGAGTGAGGATCAGGGTTGTTAAAATTTACACCAGCAGTTATGTCAATGAAGTGATCATAACCCTGATCCTTACCACTGCTCCCAGATTCTTCTTGACCCAGAAGAGCAGTATTACCGAAAGTGTAATCATCGGTAACTTTTCCTGACTCTTGTAACCTCCTTTTCTGGTTCAACTCCCTTTCGTAGGTCAGGAGTCGACCGTGGAGTTGGGTCAAGGTCAGATCCTTGAATTCAGGTGAGTTTCGGGTGACAAAAGCTATGGTGTCCCATTTTTCTGGCAGTGACCTGAGGAACCTGCTATTTTGAGTTGAGTTTGTAAAAGTGGTGTTAACAAGCCTCAGTTCACTGATGAGACAACTGAAACGCTCAAATTGTTGCGTTAGTGATTCGCCTTTAACGTAGCAAAATATTTCATACTGTTGGTTCAGGATTTCCCTATTGTTTTCTATGACTTCTTCAGTTCCCCCAAACTGTTCCTTAAGTGCGTCCCATAACTCTTTGGCACTGTTACAATGTAACAGTCCAGCATATATCTCATTGGGCAGCGCTGATGCTACGATGCTAAACGCTTTAGCATCTAGTTCGATCTTTTGAAAATCGGTTTCGGTATAATTTTCAACTGGTTTTGGAATGAACTTTTTAGCATCTTCAGCACTTGGCACTGAAGGAACATGGGGACCATAAATGACAGACTTCCAACAACCTGTGCTTTGTTGAGCGAGGATGTGACCCATCCTCCTCTGCCAGATGTTGTACTCATTTCTTTTTAGCATAGGTGGTTTAAAAAGCGAGCCGATGTTGTTTTTATCATCCTGAGATTGTGACGTCATTCTAGTTGTTTTACAGACACTGAGAAATCAACTTTAATGGTGATTAATCCTTGCTCTGTTTTTCAACGAACGAACAAACGATCAGTATCAACTGTTATGAGCTGAACTATTTACGTCAAAATGATTGTTAAATCAAATTTGACTGTCCAAGCTCTGATACCAATTGTTGGATCTGAGTTTCTTTTTGATTGTATTTTCGTTTGAAATTAACATGAAAATGAAAGAGTTGTGCAGCGGAATTAAGATGAAAACAAACTTTGCATACAATCAAACGAGAGTAATACTTTAATCAAACATCTTTACACAATGAATCGAAAGATTGAATTTGTTTCAACAACGATTACAATGATTGATGAATGAATGCAAACTCCCCCTCAGCCAGAGCTCAGTAGTTTGTTCGTGCAAAGAAGACAATGTTGTAAAAGAGCTAATAGAACAGTACAAAGTACTGAACTATTTATAGGCACTTGCAAACCACTGAGCATCTTAGCTGACGTCACCATGAAAGTGACATCTAACCTCCTAACAAACCCTAACCTCTGATCTATACAAACTCTGATATACTAACTACTGCTATTACATTTCTTTATAAAAGACACTTAAACAGCTGCTGCATCCTTCCACTGCTGTGAACCCAGCAGTGCCTGTCCGGATCAGCAGTACTTGACTCAAGGCAGTAGATTGAGTCAGCAGAGCTTTGGTCTTCCATCAGTCTTTGACATTTGTCAGTAGATGCAAAGCAGCAGTTGTAGGACAGCACTTAGTAAGATCAGCAGATAGGAGGTCAGCAGATATAAAACCACTTTCAAGGGGAGAGATCTGCATGAACTAACTGTAATCGTCTGCTTATTCTGGATCCACTGCTCTGATCCAGTTTTGGCTTTAATTATCTGTTCCTCTGATAGGGTTCAATCCCAACACTCCTCTTCTGAATCTTGGCGGAAATTTTCTTGATCCTGTCAAAAAAAACAAAGGAAACAACAAGGGAAAACAATAAAGGACAAAATAAAAGATTAGGATTTAGTCCTAAGTCCTTTGCCTAGACTCGGAGGTCGAGGAATGTGCAACTGTGTCATTGAGATTAAACACAAAAGGCTAGTGTTTAATTAACTCAATGTTGGCTCTGATACTAACCTGTCAGACCCCGATATTTCCACGTATTACCGGTGGGCCCGGTGGGGAGTATCGTGACGTAGTTGATATCATCATAGAAAAATTATCACAGTTCAATGCACAGCGGAAGTCTAAAGTAAAAATATTACAAACCGAATGGAAGTAACATAAAGTTTTACAGCGGATTGTAAAGAGATCCACAGGCGGACCAAAAGATAAAAAGAATTATTATTCAACAGATTTTTAAACATCTAAAGCTTGCAAGACTCTTTATTCGATGCTAGGAGTAGCCAGCCCATTTCGCTTAGTACCTGCACTTAGCCTTTTTGGAAAAATACGTCAGTTTACACTGGTAAATACAATTAACCGACTCTTTTGAAAAGTGTTTATGAAAATTGATTTAATGCACAAGGCACAAATATCCTTTTATAACTTGGGATAATTATTTAAAAATAATCTTGTAAAAGAATTATATATTTGTTATACGTTCAGTAGCCCGGTTTAAATACCGGGTTAAAGATTAATAGACACACCACATAATATAACCCATGGCGATTTATTCTCGAACAAGCAGGTATATAATTTTACATACGCACCGGCAGGTGTATGTCTACACCCCGTGCTTAAGTCGTGGCCATTTCAATGAATGAGCCGAGGATATCCAGGACATGGTCATTAACCCCCCAAAGGCTTAAAACAAACAAAACAGATTAAACGGGTTACCTCAATAATTTAACCTTCATACAATTAAAGATTCAATACCCGACCAAGCGGTATTTTATATACCGTACCCCAAGCCCGTATAAGGGAAAATAACTTAAAAGTATTTACCTGAGCAAAAATATAAATTTATTCCCAGCTGTAAATCAATCAAGCAAGTACAGATAGCTTTTACCGGGCTCCTAATCTGGAACGATGGTTTTTAGTAACCTATTAGAATCCTAATGGGTCTTATTTAAGTCTTAACTTAGACCGGTTAGTTTCAAGGAAAGGTATACGGTTCAAAACGCAAGATTAAGCGAAGACCGGATTAGAATGTGGTTTAGACCCGATAAGTATGAAGACTTGTATAATATGGGTAAACTAAGCACATTCTGGATTTTGAGGTAAAAATGATAAGGTTTGACCCGTTTCTGTCAATTTATGCAAACTAGTCACATAAACCGTACCGAACGCGTAAAATGCATAACGGGTAACCAAAAGAGTCATGAACAGGTTCCCTAAGTTAATATGCTTAAAATGTGTTATGATATCAGTAGGTACCTTCCATTATGCCCAAAAAGAATTTAAAATCAATTTAAACCCCGTAGGGGTATTTTGGTCATTTTAAAGATTATAAAAGAGGTTAAATGACAATCTGAGGTTCTGGTCTAAAATGATCAGTAAAAATATTTATTTTAGTAGGTTATATCAGTAAGATATTAAACATATGTGAAATTTATCATCTATGGCCAAACTAAGCACCGTAGGGGCATTTTGGTCATTTCACATAAGCTTTAAGGGTCAAATTTGGAAATCTGAGTTCAAAACTTTTACTTACTATTAATATATCAAAATTTACTTAAAACATCAGTAGGTAATGGGTCTTAAATGTTAAACATAATTTTAACCCATACTATGTGTTTAAAACGCGTAAAAAGTCGATTTTAGGCGATTTTCGGGTTATATAAGAAAAGTTGAGATTTTTATCAGTCCAGAAGGCTTAAAATATTTTATTTAACATATGAAATCAGTAGAAAAAGATTTGGTATCGAAATGTTATGTAAAACTCATTTTATTAGTAAAAAGGGGTATAACCGTCAATTACCGAATCAAAGCAAGAACCCCATGTTATGATCAGTTTAAAAATTAATAAAAATCTTCAAAAATCCCAAAATATTATATTACATTAGTGGGTAAAAGGTTTGATGCCAAAATTTGGGTTTAAATATGTTTTATGCCAAAAATGCCGTTTAATTAATAAAAAGCTTTCAATTTCGATATCGAGCATAACTCCTAATTTAGAGCTCAAACTGATGTCAAATTTTTAGGACATGTTTATAAATCAGTAGTAAAGGTTTTTGTCCTCTCACATTTTCAAAAAATCTCGTTTTAATATCAAAAGGGCATAATGGTCAACATTTAAGCAATTAACGGAAACATGCAAATGAATCGGATTACAAAGGAACCACATTGTATAAACTCAGAGGATTATACTAACATGTAATATGGTCCTAATGGAACCCTAAGGCATTTCTAAAATAAGCTAAATCGGGTCAGAACTGAAAGTCAAAGCAAAAGTCTTCTTTTGCGACTTTCGGTTGCGAACCGAGCCTAAACTCGGAATTATCGGGTTGAACATGCTTAGACATGTTCTTACATTATTTACCAAGTTATTTTAGTGTTAAAACATGTTCCATAACCTCTGCATTGCTAGTTATGAATTTATTTGCAAAAATAGCTTTCTGTTGACTTTTTAAATATTAAGTTTGACCCGACAATTGACCAAGTTACAGTGATAATCAGTGGGTGCCCTTTTAAGGGTTTATTACCCACATAATTACCAACTCATAGCCACTTTCAATTCGAATAATGGCTGGACCATTAGTGATTAATCACTAAGTCAAAGCTTAATTATGACGGCTTTGACTTTTGGTCATTAAACTAAGAAAACTTGAACTAGAGAGGCTAAGAATGCTTACAAGGGCTCTTAGCACGAATTAGGAACTTAAGAAATCTTGCTTGAGTTCCAGGAAGCTCCAGATATGAGTTGAGAATAATTTTTGTGAATGAGCAATGAACTAGCAAACAACATGTTCTTATATAGCCAAAAATACTTCACAAGATCACTCCACACAAGTCTACAACTGATTTCTGATGATTCCAGGTGTCCCCTATGCAAGTAATATTGTTGGCTCAGACCCTGGAATCGAAAACAAGTTTTCTAAGGCGGTGGAACAGGCCAAAATCGCAGCTGTCAACATCTGGCTGTTACTGGCACATCCTCGCGGCCCGCGTAAGACATAAGGAAGTCTTACGCGGCCCGCGACAACCTTCAAAACCGGGAAAAAGTTTTTAAACTTTGCACTTTCAGCCCCTGGTCCATTTTAACTTTATTTAACTTCGATTTATTGCATTTTGGACCCCCGTAGTTAACTTTTAAGGACCTTGGGTCATAAACTAACTCCGTTAAGCTCCCGGTTAGTCGTACGATCACCCGAAAAGTCTTGTTTACTTCAAAACTTCACAAAACTAATATCCAACATTCTTGGAAGCGAAATGTAAAATTATTACAATGTTCTTGGGATCGTTAAAAGGTCACTCAGAGGTTACTTTCAACATGTTGACACTTTTAACCCCTATGTTTCATAAGATCCTTATTTTAACACAATCGACTTCCAATGTTCGACAAATTGTTCATTAAAGCATACAAACGTCGTATGAGGTCAATCAGAGGCACGAGAATGGCATGTTGACACTTTGGATCCCTTTAGTACATATTTACATTGCTTGACAATTTTAGTCCCTCGGAAATAAATCCTTACACGTTTAAAGTCCATGACACGTGTCTTTGTTACATTGGCTGGATAATTGGGTGGGGAATAGACCGCTTCGAGACTCGTTCCCCAACCTTTATGCATTAGAAAGTGAGAAAAGTTGTAAAGTTTCGGACCGGTATAAACTCAATCATGATACGACTGAATGGTTTTGGGGCAGCAGCAATCCATTAATAAATGATGTGAAGGTTGTTGAGTGGGCCGAATGTATCACGATTGTAAAGGGTGTCAGCATTCAACCGAGACCAGACGTATGGCTTTGGTGATCGGGTTCAGAGACAGCGGAATTCACGGTCAACAATGTTAGAGCTGAATTGGACCAGATTGACACTATCAATGAAACTAAGGTATTAAAATGGCTGCACCGGATCCCTAAGAAAGTAATTTTTTTTCTTTGGAGATGGGTACTCGACAGAATTGCCACTAGAGATGCACTTCAGCGCCGCCGCATTCACCTGCCCTCCCTGAACTGCGTTTTTTTGCAACAGTGCAACGGAATAGGCCAACCATCTTCTTGTGACCTGCGATACGGCTCAACAGGTTTGGACTCTGATCTTTCAATGGACGAATATACCTCTGCCACGATACATCCTAAGTGTAGTACAATTGATGGAAGTCGTTGGTTCACACGTAAGTCAAAAGAAAACTAAAAGGGCGATATATGCAATTGTGGCGACAACTTGCTGGAAATTATGGCTAATGAGGAATGATATCATTTTCAAACAAAAAACTTCCAGTATTGCAAATCTGTTGGTGGACATCAAAGCTACCTCGTACTCTTGGATCAAGAACCGTGCAAGCCTCTCGGAGATAACTTGGGTGAAATGGAGGAGCTTTAGTTTTTAAACTTTATTTTCTACATTGTCATAGTATTATACCATTTCCTTTTGTTTCCTTTGTACTGTTTTGTTAAGCATCTTGCTTAAATTTTATAAAAATTCCGCCCTTTTTCAAAAAAAAAAAGAGTATATAAACTTGCTTTTGGTATTTCAGAAGTTTAACTCAGCTGATCAGTGTACGTACTCTTGCTTAGGGGGACGAGGCACCCCCGTGATGGTCCTCCACCACGCGTGGAACAACAGATAACACAGCCGCCACCACGTTCTATAACGCGTCAATTTGAAAACGCGTCAAACACATCACGCGTGAAGAATTGAAGAATGTGAGGGTTTATTGTTGGGTGTTGTGAGTGATGTGCATTTTCACTAAAATCCATCACCAGTGATGGAACAAAGCTCGATGACGTGGCGGAACTTGATTGAATGGTGTGAGTGATGAGTGGGTGGTGAGTGATGGGCGCCCTGCCCGCCCTTATGAATTTACATTATTTATTGTTTTGCAACTAACATGGTCACATTTGGAAGCTTCAAGCCTTCAAGTATATCACTAGACATGTAAAATGAAAACAAGTGTGAAAGGAGTATCCCATTCGATATGCGAATTAGTTACGAGTGAAGATATTGTGCCTTTTAACAAGATTAAAAGAGGATGATTGCATGTGTATTGTTAAATAACTCGTATAGGGTATGTAAATATAAAGAATGTGCGGACGAAATGTTGATAGTTGACATAATTAGGTTGTTAACAACACCTTTCTTTATATAATTCAGGTATACAACCTAATGGGACTAGTCATACAAGGGTATAATCGGCCACTCTTATATCACATATGACAGTATGACACCAATTAGCATTAGCAAGCATGGCGCCTATTTCTTGTAAGAAAAGCTCAAAGGTATTCTTCGCACTATACATTACATGATTTGGGTAGGTTTTGACACACATGTCGGTGACTATTTAGTCCAATAAACATGTGTGTACTTACATATGATTGATTGAATTAAATCGCCCATAAATGGTTGGACCTACCTCTTGAACTAGCATACCAATAGGACCATCAACGAGGCTCCCATAAATGGGCGGACTATATCTCTTTCCACATAAACGCAACAAATATCTAATCTTAGTGACATGATAAAAGCACATGAAGAATGATTTATAGAGTCGCCTTAACAAATTTGAGTCGATTAACAAGAGGTGGTGCCCTCCTAATGAATATATCAACAAAAAGTCACTTGATAGATATATTAACATTTGAGATCTCCTCATATGTCTAACATGTGAGTAGCAAGAAGCAATCAAACCATAAACCTTGTGAAGAACCCTACACCATCAAAGACCAATATGCATTCATTAGACAATTAATTTTCATTGTCTCATTCCAAACCACTACTTTATCACATGATAGAATAAAACTTTTATAAAAAAGTAACATTTCCTTTAATAACTTTACCATAGCTAATGCTTTTAGCACGTGAACATTTATCATTTATGACAACTTTGAAGTAAATATATCATACCAATAAGTGTAGGTGGGGTAGAAGAAAAAGAAGTAATCCACAAACATAACAATACCAATATTCTAACTATGTTGGGTACAAACCTGAATAAAGAAAAGATCTATGAGGTTATAAATAGTAATCAAACACATTAACTGAGGTAGGTAAGTGTAATATAATCACATATCACGTAGACTCCTCGCATGAATGGGAATTAGCATCAGAGTGCTGGATCTAAAAGAAAATTTCGAGTACGGTAGTACGAAAAACATCTAAACTGAAAGTGAGTAAATATATAAATACTGCAGTATAGAATACACCGAAGCTGAAATTGAGTATAAATATAAACAAAATGTTGTACTTTTATAGCAGTACGATAATAGTAGTGTAAAACAACTGAAATCGAAAATCATAAAAATGAACAGCGATATTGATACCAATCTTATTTGGTTGTCTCGGTTCAATGCCGGTATCCATCCCTACCTCCCTTTGCTTTCTCTCCCTAAAGCGAGTTTTCTGCCTAACATGGTACTGAAAATACCAAAATTAAGAATAAGTAAAGAAACATAAATCAAATATCGTACCAATCATGACAATATGCAAATATACCAAAACTGACTACTACCAAAACTAAAAACCATAAAAATAAATACCGATATCAGTATCGATCTTAGGGGTTGTTTGTTTCAGCTCTTAATGGTTCAAACATCTTACTAATTCAACACTTAATGATCCAAAGAGTTTGTTTCGCGAGCAGATGTCTGAATGGCTCAAACATTTACCTCTGAATGGTTAAAAGGGGCAATTTCATCCCTACAAACTTGAAAAATATCATATACACCCTTGCAAAACTATAAGAGTAAATTGTCATTTTAGTCTCTGAGGTTTGTCCAAATTTGCTATTTTAGTCCAAATAGTTTTTTTTTTTTTTGCCTCTGGGTCTCTGACTTTTCCCTTTTGTTGCCATTTTGATCACGTTGTCTAACTCAGTCTAAAAACTGGTTATAATCAGGGGTATTTTTGGCATTACAAAAAAAAGTTTCTAAATTGTCATTTTAGTCCAAAATTATACTCCCTCCGTCCCATTAAAAGTGTCCTATTTTGAATTTTCAAAGTCTTTATTTATAAACTTTGACTTTATTTATATATTTTTTGTGTTATATAAATCTTGATGAAAATTAACCCGATAAAAACACTTGTAAAACACACTCAAATCATATAACTTTCATCAAGTATTATCTAACACAAACAAAATTATTTAAGGTCAAAGTTTATAAATAAAGACTTTGAAAATTCAAAATAGGACACTTTTAATGGGACGGAGAGAGTATATATATATATATATATAGGGAGGAGCTCATGCAAGAACCACCTTTATTGTGAGAACCGCGAGAACCAATGTGAACACAACCTAAAATAGCTAAAAAACCCTAAAAAAAACCTAAAAAAACCTAACCCCCACCCCCCCCCCCCCACCCCCAAGCTAAAATGCTTAAAACTAAACCCCAAAAAACCTAAAAAAATCTAAAAAAAAATCTAAAAAAAATCTTAAAAAATGTTTTTGAATTTTTTAATATTTTTTATGTTAAAATCGCTACTTTTAGAAGCCAAAAAAATTTTTTTTTTTTTTTTTTTTTGCTTCGAAAAGTAGCATTTTTTTATAAAAAATATTGAAAAATTCAAAAATTTTTTTTTTTTTATTTTTAGCTATTTTTAGGCATTTTTGGTTGTGTTCACATTGGTTCTCGCGGTTCTCGCAATAAGAGGTGGTTCTCGCATGATCTTCTCCCTATATATATATATAGGGGACCGCTAAAATGAAAACCACCTCTAGTTGTAAGAACCATGAGAACCACTTTCTAGCCCTTTGATCAACTAGATGGATGGATGAGATTAAAAGTAGTTAATATTAATATTAAAAGTTTTTTGTCTTATTATGTTTTTAATATTTTATTGTTAAATGGTATTTTGGTAAAATTGTTTTTTTTGTCTTTATATATATTATTTTTAAATGTCTTTTTTGTCCCATTTATTTATTACTTTTTTATTAAAAAAACAGATTTTTATATTAAAACAATATTTTAAATTCAGATTTTAATGATAATTTTTTTTAATGATTAAAAAACATATTTTTATATTACGTTTTTTACGCCCCGTTTTTTTACGAGCGTTTTTTTACGTAACGTTTTACGCCCTGTTTTTTTACGCCCCGGTTTTTTACGAGCGTTTTTTTATGGAACGTAAAAAGTTTTTACGTTAATGTTTTTTACGTTTTTACGTTTTACGCGCCGGTTTTTTACGTTAACGTTTTTTTACGTTTTACCCGCCGGTTTTTTACGTTTTACGTAAAACTTTTTACGTTTTACTAAAAAAAATTACGTTTTACATTTTACCTAAAACTTTTTACGTTTTACGAAAAACTTTTTACGTTTTACGTAAAACTTTTTACGTTTTACGTTAAAAAGTTTACGGTTTAACATTTTTTTTACAAAAACTTTTTTACGCAACACGAACACACCCAGAAAACGCAAACTCGGTAGGTGTCTCAGATAGATTGTTATCGTCATCGACTAGGGGAAAAAATATAAAAAGCCAACAACATCAAAACAAAGCGTATCTCGAAAAAAAAACGGGGTTTGGCTCAGATTCTCCGATTATCAAAAAGGCTGCAAAATGGGGTTGCAGGTTCAAAAAACCTACCCTCCGCCGTCCTTGCCGTGCCATCGTCATCAAAATCTACGTTTTTTTTTTTGCATCATCGCCACCCAATCGATCGTATCAAAACCCGCATATATCAAAACCCCCAACAAATCAAAAAACCATCAGATTCAACACATCAAACCCACATAGTTTACTGTTCAAAATCACCATAGAATCAAGAAACACAGATCAAACACCCACCGTTTTTCAGGGAGAGAGAAACACATATTAACTGCCAAAAAAATCAAAACCCTATCATCAAAGATTAAAAAAAGCACCAGCAAGACATTCAAAAAGCTCCAGCAAAACATCAAAGATTCAAACATTCAAAAATCAATAGCAAAAACCCAGCAAAAAACATTCATAAAAGAATACCCAAATATCTCAGAGAAACAAAGCTAAGCAACACACCACCGTCGCCGTCAAAACCCACCACCACCGTCTTCGTCAATCCTCACCACCACTACCGTCGCCGTAAAAAATCCACCACCGTCACCGTCAATCCTCACCACCACCACAGTCGCCGTAAAAAAACCACCACCACCGTCGCCATCAAACCCACCACCACCGTCGCCATTAAACCCACCACCACCGTCATCAACTTCTCCTACTTGTCAGATCTTACGCACCTTCACCGGAAATGATGGGTATTGTAACACCCGTTCTTATAAATCAAAGTTTAACGTATAATTTACGAAAAACAATCATGTAATTAAGATTACATATACATCGAAAATACGGCTTATTAAAAACCTTTTACAAAAGTTAGAAGTTTAGAACATAATGTAATTAAGTCGTCATTTAAATGTAACAACGAAACGTCGTGCGGAAGCTTATTTCTTGATCGTGTTCGGTTCTTCATTGTGCTTGATCGTCCTCCGGTGCTAAAATTTTACCTGAAACTCATAAAACATGAGTTGGATTAGTCATACGTAACTTAGAACGTATTTAAACGGGTTCGCAATGCATCAACGGTTAAAATAAACGATTTTCATGAAACTGACACATGCTCGCGTAGCGCTAGCACATGCTCGCGCTACGCTAGCACCTGTTTTCGACAGAATGTTGTTTGCTGGTGCTGCAGATTCCCAGCACGACCTGATTTCACGGAAACGGCCATAACTTCTTTGTTATTGGTCCGTTTTACCCTATTCTTTTTCCTACGCGTCCGTAATTAAATTCTCCATCTTATGGAATTAAAATCTAACATCCGACATAATAAAATTTCAGACTTTTAACTCTTCGGCTTATTACTCTTTTTACCAATTTTGACCCGTTCATGATTTCATCATCAAACATGTTTATTTGATCTTTAAACTTATGAAATTCATAGTTTCAATGTCTCTTATCATGTTAATCTCAAATCACGGGTTTCTTACATAATAAAAACCCGTTTACGCTCAAGTGCTTATTTTGACCCGTTAAGGGTATTTAAGCACTTTCAAGCCTAAAATCACTTTCGATTGCTTCTAGCATTCCATCACCACATTTCTCATCCTATAATCTTCCGCCACAACTGTACTTATGGTGGGTTTAATGCGGTGATCAATATAAACCAAATTCTACCTCTCGAAGCATTATTTTACGGCAAAGACTATTATAGAGTCAAATGACTAAGGATTCACATGTTTCGCTTTTGTATAATTATTCTAAGTGTTTAATTATGCATACTACTCTTGTCCGAACAACCTTTGTGGGTCGTTCGCTCGATTTAGCTTACAAGGGTATTTTGGTCCATCTAGTCATTTCGTTAATATAAAGGACCTTTAAAAACATCATCGACCCAAAAGCCTTGTTTTAAACTATGCATTTGATTCAAAAGTCTTTATGTTTTCAAAACACAACGATCATCATATGAATCATTCGGTTTGCTTATTAAAGTAACCAATTGTCTATATGACTGCATTTAACTATCAAGGAAACTCTAGTTCCTATTGAGTAGTTAATCTATATTACGCATACCTGGCTCGGATCAATATTTATATTGACCCGTTACGATACCTTGCCTTAATAACCGCTAAGTAATAGCGATGTAAGTATCCATTTGATATTTATTCCTGAAATCATACAACTTGACATACCATTAGCCGATATTGTCAAAGGGTGATAATTTCACCGTTTGACCCGTTTGGTCTAAATGACTAATTATTAGAAAGATGACATTTATTAGAATTTACCCTTTTTGGTTATCATGATTTACCTTATATGGTAACCTTTAAAAGTACATCTTTCATTCGTCATAACATGATCGAATTACCAATTTAACTCATTTTTAACCATCAATACGGTTTCTTATCCTATTTGGTTATCTTGTTCCGTACGACTACACGTCAGAACATCATATCTCAATTAGGCATTTATCTTATTCATAATTAATACGACAAAGAATACTCCAACATATATGACTAGTGTAAGCTATACTTAGCTTACTTCCAAATTATGCTTTTCCGTCATTCTTGCTTCGTTTGACCCGCTTCGTTCCCAAGCTTTCACCTAGCTTGTTAATCGTCAAACTATCATTGTAAATTGTAAGATGGTTAGATTAGTCATAATTATTCACGACTATTCCATCTCACTTATTTCATAAGTCGAAACTATTATTCGACTTCATGATTAGTTAACTTAGCTTATTAAAGTTAACTACTTCCGATCACATGATTTAAAACATTAGTTCAAATCAACATGATGATTAAAACTCTTCTTGTTTCATATTTCATATAGCTTGCCATATTATTCAAATACACATTTGCACTCTAATTTCAACACTTTAGTTTTCATTTAGGCATTTTAACAAACACCTAATGTGCATACATTTTTACACATTTACAACTAGTTCGTAACTAGTTATTTTTACCAAGATTAACATCAAAATTTACCACTATCACTTATGATCAAATACTCAAAATTGCAATTTGTTTAAGTATTTCCCGATTACTTAACATGCATGATGATTCTAATCATAATCATATCATCAATTCCACCTTATGACTAATACCCACTTAGCCTAGTGTGGGAATTCATTCAATCATTCAATTCATAGCATGTTATGTATGATTTTCACTTAGGGTTTCGTTCCTAAGCAAGTATACATCACTTATCTAGCCATAGCTTCTCTAATTCATGCCTAATTCGCGATTAGGATGATTATCAAATTTTTTACAACTTCACGAATGTTAGAAATTCAACATACCTCACGATCCCCTTGACTTGGTGATCACGAATTTGTGTTCATGCATTGATTTGGCTCTTGATTTGGGCTTCAATTTGATCAATTTGTTGAAGTTAGGGTTTGAGCTCTCCTGAGCTTTCTCCTGGTCGATCAGAACACGCACACACACACCTAGTGTGTGTGTTGTGTTTAATTTTAATAAATCAAGTTTCAATTCTTTCCTTTTTAGCCCCTCTAGTTTGTAGCTTTATAATAAGGGTTATTTCCCAAGTTTCCTTCTTTGTTTTAAGGCACATATTTAACTAGGTTGATATTCCTAGTTACTTGGTGGGTTCGGGGAAATTATAATCCGTTTTATTTTTAAGTCTCGTTAACTCAGGCCTTTTATAAACTTATTTCCTTAAAAGTATTCATTCACGTTTTATTAAATATTAGGTTTATTTATTTAAATCCTAATATTTACCGGGTTACTTCTACCGCTAACGGTACTTTACCCGTCTTTTAGTATTAACGAGGTTTGATTACCAAACCCGTTTTCGGGGTGTTACAGGTATGGTCATCATCATCATCATCATCGACCAACCACCATCATCTTCACAGTTGGCTGGTGGTTGTCGCCGAAAATCGGAGGGGGGATGGGTGTTTGGATGGTGGTAGCCGAATAAGGTTGTTGCCACGGTGATCAACGATGGTGTGTGGTGGTTGGTTTTGACTTTTGTGTGTGGGGTTCAAAGGTTGAAAGGTGAGGAAGATGATGGTGGTGAGGTATTTCAAGAGAGAGAGAGATGAGAAAATGGATCGGTAATGGTGATCTGCATCTTTTAAATAGAAAAGAAAGAGAGAGGAGATAGGAGAGAGGAAGGATATGACATATGGGGTAAATGACCAAATTACCCTTTTTGTTGGCTGAATATGATTGGTGGAGAGTGGTTCTCACGGTTCTTACAACTGAGGGTGGTTCTTATTTTAGCGGCTCCCTATATATATATATATATAGAATCACGCTAAAATGAGAACCACCTCGAGTTGTAAGAACCGTGAGAACTACACCGTACGGGGCGAGGTGGACCAAAATTTTTTTTCACAAACGTAGATGCGTGTATTATAAACACATTTGTAAAAAAAATAAAAAAAAAAGTTTTTGAGCACCACAAGTTTGTGTTTACGGGTACCGTAAATTTTCCGGTAGGATTTACGGTACCCGTAAACACAAACTTATGGTGCTCAAAACTACACACACGACATTTTTTTTTTTTGAATTTTTTTTTACAAATGTGTTTATAATAGACGCATTTATGTTTATGAAAAGAAATTTTGGTCCACCTCGCCCCGTACGGTGTAGTTCTCACGGTTCTTACAACTGGAGGTGGTTCTCATTTTAGCGGTCTCCTATATATATATATATATATATATATATATATATGGGACCACTAAAATAAAAACCACCTCCAGTTGTAAGACCTGAGAGAACCACTTTCTAGCCTTTAGATCAAGAAGATGGATGGATGAGATTGAAAGTAACAAACATTAATATTAAATAGATTTTGTCTTATTATTTCTTTAATATTTTAATTCAAAAGGGTAGTATAGTAAATTCATTTATTTTGTCATTTTGTCTTTATTATTTTTTATTACTTTTTTGTTTTATTATATTACTTTTAATTTTTTAAGAAGAATTTTTTTATTAAAATCATTTTTTAAATTCAGATTTTTTTAACAAAGCGATTTTTTTTGCGCGCCGGTTTTTGGCGTCCCGTTTTACCGCGACGTTTTTGACGTCCCGTTTTTTTTCGCGGCGTTTTTACGCCCGGCTTTTTCACGCATCGTTTTTTAACGGGTCGTTTTTGCACGCCGTTTTTTACGCTCGGCTTTTTCAAGCGTCGTTTTTTTAACGCGCGAATTTTTACGTCCCGTTTTAACGCGGCGTTTTTTAGGTCCCGTTTTTTTCGCGATGTTTTTTACATGTTTTTTTACACGTTTTTTACACGTCGTTTTAACGCGCCGTTTTTTACACTTTTTACGTTTTACGTTTTATGTTAAACTTTTTAAACTTTTTACGTTTTACGTAAAACTTTTTATGTTTTATGTTTTACGTTAAATCGAATGCACCCATAAATCGCAAACTCGGAAGGTGTCTCAAATAGATTGTTATCATCATCGACTAGGTGAAAAAAAAAATAAAAAACCAACAACATCAAAACAATGTGTATCTCGAAAAAAAAACGGGGTTCGGCTCAAATTTTCCGATAATCAGAGGCTGCAAAGTGGGGTTGCACGTTCAAAAACCTACTCTCCACCATCATTGCCACGCCATCGTCATCAAAATATGCGTTTTTTTTTTGCATCATCACTGCCAAGAACGCCATCGTCAATATCAATAGTCGGCAAAAAAGTTTCAGTCGGCACAACGGGGCACCCCCCGCACCAGCGGGCACCACCGGGCACCATCGGCACTGCTTGCAAAAAATGGCCACCTGTAAAAACAGTCGACAGCGAAACAGAAGCACACAAAAAGCATCTCTGATAAAAACACCCGACACCCATTTCATATAGAATACCAAAATCAAAGGAAAACCCAGCAAAAAAAATCAAACAAACATAATCTTCAGACCTATCAAGCAAACAAAATCAAACAAACATAATCTTCAGACCCATCAAGCATATTTACCAAAAAGCATCTCTAATAAAAACATCCAACATAATCTTTCTTTCTCCTCAGTGAGGGAGATATGAGAGAGAGAGAGAGAGAGAGAGAGAGCATATCTTACTAGAGAGAGAAACAACCTTCAAAGTCATCCCACCGGCGACATCCCACCACCGCCGTCCTCTTTCTCAGCCGGAGCTGCAACGCCACCGCCACCGTTGCAACAGGGGTGGGTGATGCCGGTGGTGAACAAGTATGAGAGAGAGAGAAACCGGGGTGGGTGATGGCGTCGGTGAGTACATCGGGGGTGAAGAAGGAGGAGATATCACAGATGAAGAAAAGAGAGAAGATGGGGAACCTTCAAAAGCTCAGATTTTGTTAAAATGAAAAAGAGAGAGAAAGAGATAATATATTAGAGAGGAGAAAAAGTCTATTAACATTAATTGAAGAGAGAGATAGATTAGACATTTGAAGGAAATGACCAAAATACCCTTTGTTCTGATTGGTTGAGAGTCGTTCTCGCGGTTCTTACAACCGGGGATGATTTCTATTTTAGAGGCTCCATATATATATATATATATATATATATTTTTTTTTTCTTTTAATATTTTATATATTAATATACCAATATAGACACTAAATGCACACTTACACATACTCTCTATCTCTCTATCTTTCTCTCTCTAGAAAACCTCAACACCACCGCCATCACCATCGTGACAACCACCTGCCACCATCGGTTACCACCTCCACCACCACTGCAAACAAACCATACAATTTTCCACATTCAAGCAGTCTACCTTTTCATCTCCATCAATCCCACCCAATTCTAAAACCCCTGCACCTCCACTCTCAAAAATCCCCCATCCCCCCTTCAATTTTTCGCTCACTAAACCTTTCCACCCTGCCATCACCACATGCCCCCCCCCCCCCCCACACAACCTCCACCGGTCACCATCGTCACCTACTACCCACCTCCGCCACTTTCACCCATACCACCACTTGACGCCACTGTAACCACCACCATAACCACTAACTAAAAAAGATTCAATCCCATATCCGGCGAGTAAGGACTGTGATTTTGATCTTCAGGATTATTGATGATGGGGGTTTTGGTTTTCTTAGTATATGAAGATTAGAGATTTTGTTTCTTGTTTTTTTTTTTTTTGGGGGGGGGGGGGGGGATTCTAGGTTTCTAGAGGGATTATTGCAGATTTAATTGTTTTTTGGCGGTGGCTGATGTTGGTGATGGGGGATGGTGGCGGTTGTTAGAGGTGGAGGTGATGGCGACGGTTGGTAGTGGTGTAGGTGATGGGGCGGGGATGATGTTGGGGATGGCGGCGGCGAGTGGGGGGTGGTGGTTGATGGCAGTGCCTGCTGGGTAGAGGAGTGACAGTATGTGTGATGTTATGTATACGCTATACAGCTCGATGATTTCAAAGAATCATTCAAAAAAATACTTTTCTATTAAAAATGTTCAGTGGTGTGTGTATGTATTTGTTAGAATAATAATAAATATATACATATAAATAATTTAAAAAAAATAATTGTAAAAAATGGTTTTCGATGAAAATGGCAATTTAGAAACTTTTTTTGTTAATACCAAAAATACCCCTGGTTATAACCAAATTTATAGACTAAGTTAGGTAATGCGATCAAAATGGCAATAAAAGGGAAAAGTCAGGGACCCAGAGGCAAAAAAAAACTATTTTGACTAAAATGACAAATTTAGACAAAACTCAGGGACTAAAATGGCAATTTACTCAAACTATAAATATCATATATACCATTACAAAGTAGTTGAAATATCATATATACCTAATTCATTAAAAACAATTTAATAAAAGACAATTTTATGCTTATTTTTCTATAACTTTGAAATCTCCTATATGACCTTCAACTTCAAATATTAAATTTACTTTTTTCTAGCTTAATTTATTTAGCTTAAATATTATATAAATGGAGAATACTATTGTTTATGGAAAAATAAAAAAATAATAAAAAAATGGGTAAAAATAAATTTAAACTTAAAATATATGTTATATAAAAGGATATGAAGTTAAAATATGAGCATATATGAAAACTTAGAAGTTAAAAAATAAGTATAAAATGATAATTTATTAAACTGTTTGAAGTTAAAATAGGTATAAAATGATAATTTATTAAATTGTTTTTAATAAACTAGGTATATTTGATATTTTAACTATTTTGTAAGAGTATATATGATATTTATAGTTTTTGTAAGGGCATATATAATATTTTTCGTTTTTGTTAGGTATATATGAAAATTTTCAAGTTTGTAGGAGCATATATGAAATTAATCCTAAACATTAAAGTAAGTCTGAATGATTAACACCTCTTATCTAAAATTGTCAGACATTTGTCTCTGATTGGTTAAAGCATTATACTCGCTCTTAAATGAATTGTTCAGACATCTGGCTCTGAATGGTTAAAGCATTATACTCGCTCTTAAAGGTTCATACATCTTACTGATTCAACACTTAATGATTTAGACATCTGGTTTAACACTTACCCATTCAGAAGTTGCTAAATACTCTATATTGGGAAGACTATTTGCACACTTGGTGTGTAGATAGTCAGCCCAAAAAGAGTTGTTTTGTTCTATATGCACACTCTGAAGTGTCGAGTTGTGGCTAAAGCGTTGCGTTTTGGTCTGGTCAACCAGACAAAGACTGATAGGTCTTTTGACCGGACTAAAACGCCGAGCTTTGGCCGCGTTTTTGGTCCTGTCAACCAGACACCCGGTCAGTCTTTTGTCTGGTTGACAGGACCAAAATGCGGCCAAAGCTCGGGGTTTTGGTCCGGTCAACAGACCCGTCAGACACCCGTCAGTCTTTTGTCTGGTTAACCGGACGCTTTGGCCGCAGCTCGACACTGCAGGGTGTGCATATAGGACAAAAAAGTCTTTTTTGGTGTGTATATAGGCATTTGGGTGTGCCAACAGGCAGGGGCGGTTCTTAGAAGAGCCGTGGCAGGGCCACGGCCCGGGCAAGTTTTTCAGGCGTAGTGCTAATTTTCCGCATTTCGATTGAAATTTTTTATACATACTATGTTTGGCCCGGGCTTGTCTAAGCTTTTTTTAGTGTCCGTGTCTTTCGGCCCTGACATGTTCAACGGGGAAGATCCGGCACTCTTACACCCATTCTATTCTTCGACCTGCAACGGTTCATTACGGATACGTGTTAAATATTGATGCCTACTCCCCACCTCAGCATTCTCTCTCTAAACCTTCCATCTGACACGAATCACTATACTTCCCTCCCTCCATCCCTTCTTTCAGAAGCCATTAACACTCCTCTGCTACTTTTACTTTTCTCATCTAGGGTTTCCATCGCTGCAATGCAATGTAGTTCTTCATAACATATGCTTCATTTGATCATACACTATTTTCATTCCTACTAATAATCATGAAATTTCAACAAAACACTATTGGATCGCTTGCTGTTGACCACCTACCCGCCGGTGCCCGGAATCACAACCTCTGGTCAACATGCCGTCGCAAAATCATCGACACGATCAGCTGCGGCGGCGCCGGTTACCGCCACACTCACACCGTCCATTCTCCGGTGGCGCTAAATCCAAACACCGACGAAACTAAACCTAAACCTAAACTCGAATCCAGATCTGATAAGAAATCTGAGAAGTTATCGGAGTTGTTGAAGGTGTCGGAGGTTATGGAAGCGGAGGAAGAGGAGGTGAAGAAGAAGGTGGAGGTTTTGGAGGAGATGAAGCAGGTGGTGAAACGGTTGCAGTGTGGCGGGAACGACGACGTTTTGGATGGCGCGAAGGAGGTGAGGCGGTTAGCGAAGGATGATTCAGATGCTAGAACGACGTTAGCGTTGCTTGGTGCTATTCCGCCGTTGATTGGAATGCTTGATTCCGGTGATCTGGATTTCAGAGTTGCTGGACTTTATGCGATTTTGAATATCGGAATCGGCAATGACACGTAAGCACCTTCATTGATGTTGATGTTATGAACCTAGGGTTTCTGATTTAACTTAATTTTATAGTTTTATACTTGATTTTGACTCGGTTTTAATGAAAATGGGGCTTAATGATTATGTTTTTCATATCAGATTCAACTCAATTTCACTATTTCTAACTTGATTTTGACTTAATTTTAATGAAATTGGAGTTTAATGAAAATGTTTTGATTTCTGATTCAACTCAGTTTTAAAATATTATAGACCAGGGGTGCAAATGAGCAGAGCCCAAGACTAGGCTTGAGCTCGAGTTTGTTTAACTTTTGAAAGCTTAAGCTCGGCTCGGTTCAAGCTTTGTTTTTAAAGCTTGAGCTTGGCTCGTAGGTAGTTTTTCAAGCTCGGGCTCGGCTCTTTCATTATTTATTAATTAATTTATAACGATTGTAATTATTATTTTATATAATTATATATAATTTAATTATTTTTCATAGTTTTATAAATACTAATTTTTATTATTATTTAAATACATGTGTAATATATTAATTAAAAATTATATAAACAGTGGGCTCGTTTAGGCTCGCGTAGGCTCGCGAGCCAGCTTGAGCTCGTTTAAGCTTGGCTCGTTTTGAGTTTTTTAGAGCCGAGCTCAAGCAGCTCAGCTCGTTTGCACCCTTTTTGACTCAATTTTGGGGCGCTTAGTATTTTTTTTTTAATCTCGGATTCAACTCAATTTCACAATTTCAAACTTAATTCTGGTTCAATTTCACGAAGTCAAACTTTTAAATCTGAGTTAATTTGTATATAATTTCAGTAACAAAGCTGCCATTGTGTGGCTCAATTTTAAAGTGGATTTTGACTTAATTTCAGGAACAAAGCTGCCATTGTTAAAGCAGGGGCAGTACACAAGATGCTTGATCTAATCAACTCTCAAACTGAAGGTTTACCTAACCCGGATGTGTGTTCAGCAATAGTAGCAAATTTTCTTGGGTTAACTGCGCTCGACTCTAACAAACCCATTATCGGATCATCAGGAGCAGTCTTGTTCTTGGTTAAAACCCTCCGGAGTTCAGTTGAAGGTGAAGCGAATTCACAAGTTGTTCAAGATTGTTTAAGGGCACTCTATAACTTGTCACTCTTGCCTTCAAATGTCTTACCGATGATCGAAATTGATGATTTTGTTCCGTTTTTGTTGACCACATTGGGAGATATGGAAGTTAGTGATAGAATCTTGGCGATCTTGAGCAATGTGGTGACTACACCCGAGGGTCGGAAGGCGATAAGTAGTGCTCATGATTCGTTTCAGATATTGGTGGATGTTTTAAGTTGGACGGATTCGCCTGATTGTCAAGAAAAGGCGACATACATATTGATGGTGATGACTCATAAGTCGTATCGAGACCGACAAATCATGATTGAGTCCGGGATTTCATCTACGCTTCTTGAACTAACACTTCTTGGTAGTACCTTAGCACAAAAACGAGCTTCTCGGATTTTAGAAATTTTAAGGATCGACAAAGGTAAACAAGTGTCTGAAACCTTTGTAGGCAGTAGTGGGGCGAATGTTTCAGCGCCCCAATGTGGGTCTGTTGATTCCAAACTAGTGAGATCAACAGACTCCTCAAAGGATTTAGAGGACGACACGATGATGAGTGACGAGACTAAAGCGGTTAAGCATTTGGTACAACAAAGTTTGCATAGCAATATGAGGAGGATGGCGAAGAGGGCGAATTTGCCACAAGATTTCGTGCCGTCGGAGCATTTTAGATCGCTTACATCTATGTCAACTTCAAAGAGTTTGCCATTTTGAGATGATGATCATCAAAAATGTGTTTCTCTACCTCGTTACTAGATTAAACTTGTCTTTGTTTTGTATGTTATCTTTTTTTGGTTGTTGGTCTTAGAGTACTACTAGAATGGCCAATGTTTTTTGAGATCTATATATTTATGGTAGGAATAGAAATTTTAGTGTACAAGTTCTGTCTAGAGACTATGTAATTTATGTTTTTCTAGTTTTTAAAATACTATTGAAGTAATGCTAATTAACATGTTAAGATTCTTAGTTTGGGATAACTTTTTAGGTTTTTTTTTAATTCAGTTTGTAATATAACTTCAACTTTACTTTTGGAGTAATACTAAGTAACATGTTAAAATTCTTTCCAATGAATACATGATTATTCTATATGGATAATTTCATTAATTTAAACATGTTTAGATCTTGCTAACTGTTCTTACAGATAATGTTTAGGGAAATGTTTAGCATCACTAACTATAAAAATCATTGTTCTTGCTCAACTTGGTTTGATTACTGATAACACTTGTTTTGTTTATTAAAAAATAATACTTTTAATTAAATAATGCATAACCATTCATGTCCATAGAATATCAAATAATTTAGTTTTATAAGCATATTCATATTCATATCCAAACCGTCACACTTAGAGCATTCACATCCAACCCTCTAAATTATGTGACGTGGGTTTTTATATTCATTTTATTTTATGAAAAGTGGTTGTGAATAGAGGGAGAAATTATTACTGCTAATCTGTAAATTTGAAGTTATAGTGTTCATCCCTTATAATTTTTTAATATATTTTGAAAGTCCTTATGGTTAACCCTCCATACACATCATAATTTCACTTAAAGTTGTACACTTGTACGCCAAATGACCAAAACGTACCACAAAATGCATCGTGGGGTGTTGACATTGTAAAAGTGTCCCCCAAAGGTCCAAAACATTATATAAAATGTTGAGGGGTATTGGATTTAAATAATCCTAATTTTCACCAATTTACCGATAATACTTTCAACTTTTGATTTTTACCACAGCACTCCCAACTTTCAACTTATTTTCCTCTGGGATTCCCAAACTAACTGAATCCTAACCTAGTTAGTTGATGACAGATGGCACGTCAATAACAAGTGCCACATCAGATGCCACATCCTCATAAAATGCCATGTAAGTTGCCATGTCATCAAAAATGTCATGTCAGCTGCCACGTCATAAGTGTCATATAAGATGTTACAACAGCAAAAAAACTACGCCATATGCCACGTCACCACACAAAGTGTTGTAGGACCGGTTTTGACTCCGAAACGATTGCGAAACGGACGTGACACGTGCGGAAACCGTACACGAACGTGACCTAATACACACGACGTAATATAAACGTGATTCTATAGAAAAATATGAAATTGTACACCACCTGAATCACTTTCTCTCTCTAGATTCTCTCTCTAGATCTAGAAAGCTCCAAAACACAAATGAGCTAAAAGTCTTAAACCTAACACTATAACTCCCTATTTATAGGCACAAGGAATATAAGGATTTCTCTTTATTTACAAGTTTGCCACCTTGCCCTTTTAACTAGATATTACAATAAACGCTTAGACTTCTTCGGTTTCTGCTACGTACTAGATTGACGGAGGCGATAGACACTTAATGCACTAACAGACTCCCCTTGGATATTGCCGTAGTCAATCTCGTAGCATCTTGTCTTTCTCTATCTTGAACAGAATCCCCTTTGATATGTCTTTTAGCTTCAGTTTCTCTCTCTCTCTCCGTAGTCTCTTTCTTCAGGCTCCCCCTTTCGTCAAGCTTCCGTGCTTTTAGGGATCAACACCTTGCTTTTCGATTACAAGCTCCCCCTTGCTTTGAGCTCGGCTTCAGACTCCCCCTTAGACTCTGCTCTCGGGATCGTAGTCTGGACTTTTCCTGCAATCACTCATACAACTATAAGTAACAACATTTTAATCTTCCAGATATCGTAATTTGACAATTCAAACCTCAAAATCACTTCTCATGAATTTGGCAGTTTCATCGAATCGTATCGGAAACAAGCTCTATAACAATATAAGCATCCAAATCCCCCACAGTTAATCATCCAAGTCCAACTTAATGACCTTGGAGATATCACAAATTGTTTTTGAATTTTTAATTTTAAAACTTCAAGTTTCAAATGAACTTGTTTTATTTTCAGAAACACGATCAGCTTACATAGATTTTGAAACTCGGCACTCAGATATCAATTGTCGAAAATAAAACAGAAATCAAAATCTTTTTGTATTTTCTGAAAATATAAAGCAGTAAAGAAATATGTACAAACATATTTACAGACAATATTTTGTTTGAGTATGCGTCAGAGGATCATATCAGTTTTTGACAAGTCACAAGTACCGTTGAGCTTAGTTACACAGTAAGAATTAAACAATTCACTTAGATTGTCGATATACTGGTCCACTTAAATTTTCATACAAATTTCAACTGATTCAGGATACGAATTATGTATTTTAAGAACTTAAACCCATTCATGTGTCCCACCTCTTGAATATACTCCCGTATCCAGATCCCAATAATCAGTCTTACAGGTAATTATAACACAAATGATATCTGTAAGGGGTTAATAAATTATGAAGAATCATGAGAGCTCAGGTCAGAACCATCGTTCAGCAGAGAGATCATGACTCAACTTGGGTGTGTCCCCTTTAGAGGATCTTTTTTACAACAGCATTGCTAAGCAATTTTATTGTCTTATCATATATGCTGAGGGTGATGCTGTGTTTCAAGCATTTGCAGAAAGTATTATTCGAGGACTAGGTCAGAACTACCATTCAGCAGAAGTCCTGGAATAATACCCCAGCTATCACTGAGTATAAAGACCTAGTATATCAGATTATGAGACCTTTCAAACGAGATTTCAGGGGTTACCTATATATCCAAGTAGTGTTCCCCACGAAATAAGCAAGTTTGAAATTTAGGTTTATATCCCGAAAAAGTTTACTAAATGTATAAAAACCTACCGACACATCCACGGTGAGATCGTTTAACACATTTAAACTTTCCATTTCTTTAGCGTACTGTAACTGTCTACTGATGTACTATCATTTCCTCTTTTTACGCAAAACTCAATTTTTGAATTTTATCATGTTTTTGACTTTTTCAAATTTTCAAATGTTTTTGGATTTTCTAACAATATTTCTCCCCCTAAAATGCAAAACCATTTAAAGAAAATTGACAACCAACACTGATAGCTTTGTCTCGCCATCCATTTTCTGCTTCTCATGCACTGATTTGCAGAAATATAACGTACCCCCATGATTTACAACCCATTGATCTTAACAGTTTGAAAACCGTTTTTCAATCTGATGAAAGTAATCATGTTTGTTCAGCCGTGAGGATTTCGGCGTATTCAATCAACATACATTCAAACAAAATTCAAAACAAACATATTTTTGGTTTTAAATTTTTAACAAACTAAAAACATATTTTTGGTTTTAAATTTTTCAATTTTTTTTAGGATTTTGAAAATATTGTTTATTTATGTACAAACATCACTCAAACTAAACTCCCTGTTCAACCAAACCAGGGTCCTGCAACCTCTTCCTGTGCCAGGCTGCGCCAACTACCATTCTTACAATCTTCAGCATCGTTGAGCACCTGCACATTCAAACTTTATCAATCATTTGAACAATTTAGCCCAGGTCTGTTGGACCTTAGGCATTTCAACACAATAATGTTCATTCAATTTTGGAAACTCTTTGTCACTTAAAACATTTTCAATTTTGACTTCAACTTTCTCATCTTTTACCGACATCACTTGTTTCTTAGCACTCCACATTTGACCTTCCGGAGTACCTCTTTTGTAAAAATTTGTCTCTTTTTGAACCTTTTGATTTTGAATAACATTTTTAGGTTTCCAAAACTCTTGAGGTTTTGTCATATCAACATATGTTCTCCAACTTTGTGTTGTTCTCAATCTGGGTGTGTGAGAATTCCAGGTCTGTCTTGAGTCGAACCTGTTCGGGTTTGATTTCCAATTTTGATTTGAAGCAAACTTGTTTGTATTGTACCTCCAAGTTTGTTTCGAATCAAATCTGGTTGACCTTGGTTTCACATCCTCAGATTTCTGTTTTTCAACATCAGCAGGCTTTGGATTTGGACACTTTCGTGCAACATGTCCAATTTGATCACATTTAAAACACACTTTCTTTGAAACATCCTTGGCCTGTTGTTGTTTCTTTTTCATCGCATCAAACTCCTCATTAGACTGTCGTCCAAATTTGAGTTTTTCCTCTTCTTTCAAGCTTTTCCCTTGAACAAAACTCATCTTTTGTTGCAAATTTGGTTTTTTACTTTGATTCCAATTCTGTTTCTTTTTATAACCCAAACCAGCCTTCATGTTTTTCTTTTTAAAACCAGGTTTGTTATAAAAAGATTTATGAACTTTACCAGCAAACTTTGGAATCTCAGACTTCTCAATCTCAACCATTTTGAAAACTTTATCGACCTTTTCTGAAATCACATTCTGAATCGGGAATACAACATCTAAGAATAATTTGTCCGATCCAATCATGGTATAAACCAATCCTTTTGAATCATCATTCAAATTTTTCTCGGATTTTGTGTTTTTCAGATAACCATCATAAAGATTTCCTTCATCTTCATCCTGTGATTCAGACTTACCTTTTGTAGACTCATCTTTCAAAACACTTTCAACAACCTTACTTACCACCTCTGAATCATTAGCATCATCAGATTTGGAGTAAGTCACATCGATACTTTCAGGTAACTGGTCAGCTATGTTCAAACCCTTTGCCAATTTTTCCTCATCATAAAAAGTATAATTGTTTCTCAATGGTGGTGGTACCTGATGAAATTCTGAACCAATACCCTTTTTGCAATTTTCAGTATCTTTGTCATCTGGTGTGATGTTGAAAATGCGTTCAAGAATGTACGAAGAGTTATGATAACTTTGAAGTTTTGTAACAATCTTTTCTTTTTCAGCCAAGACTTGTTTAAGATTTTCAATTTCATCAACACATTTGTTTAATTCAATTTGCTTTTCTTTAAACTTTCTTTCATACATTTCTTTAGTAACTAAGGTTTCTGACAATCTTTGATCAAAACTTTTGACTTGGCTCTTCAAAGTATCATAAGCTTCTTGTACTCTCTGACTCGACCACTTTAAAGAATCATACTGTTTTTGTAAATCTTGAAATTTAGATTCTTTTTCAACACAATCGACACATTTTGCTAAACACATTTGTCTATACACATCATTATCTTTTTCAAGATCTTGACACTTCTGTGTTAGCTTTTCGACTTTTAATTTCAACATTTCTTCTGTTTCAACCATTTCTTTACATTTTATTTTGAAAACATTTTCAAATTTGGTTGCTTCAATTTCTTTAACTTTTATGATGTCATCTTTTTTAGTACAAGCTTTGCACATTTCTATGCAATTCCTGCACTTGTTTTCATTTTCATCAACCAATTCAACATTCGGTAAATCAGAAGATTTTCTAACCTCAGTAGCATTCAACACCAGTTCTTCTGACTCAACTTTCTGATCTTCCTCCTTTTCTTCTTTCTGAGCTTCTTCATTCTTCTGTTCTTCTTCAGCTTTCTGATCTTCTTCAGCAGCAATCTTCACAACAGTCTTTACTTCTTCAATCATCTTCTTCAATTCTTCTTCTTTTCGCTTCTTCATTTCTACCACCTTCGGTAGACTTGCTTCACAAACCTCTCTTATCTTCTTCTCCAAATCAGGAAAATATGCTTTATCAGATAACCTTTGTGTGTTGAAAGTATCCTGCCTTGGAACCAAATTTGTTACTGCTTTGAAATCCACTTTTGATGGGTCAACAACTGGATTACCCCATGGATCCATGTAACATTCCAACTCTTCATTCCATCTTTTTGCTCTCTGGGCTTCTTTGAATGGTTCATTTAATTTTCCGATTTCCCATCTTGCATAATCTGCTTTCCAATATCTATCAGGATCAGCATTAGCCACAAATGCATATCCAACTGCATCTTCTTCAGGGCAAACCTGACTCCAGTCGTAACCTTCATCATCATATATAACTGCAAGAGCCCTTGATTTTTCTTCAGACTGTTTCAATCTTGGAGGCTCAGACTTGTTCTGATGGTAGATTGCTTTCTTGTAATAATCTTCGTTGAACGGGTTTTCAGAATCATCAGCAGCATACGCATTTCTGCACTCGCGCTTAAAGTGACCTTTTTGTTTACATTTGAAACATGTCACCTTTGATTTATCAAATCCCAATTTGGTAGATGATCCACCAATTGACTTTCTCCCCGTGATCTCCATGAACCGTTGTGCCCGACGAACAGCACTGGCCATACACCATCTTATATCCATTAGTTCCATCTCCTCGGGGTCTAATTGATCATAATCTTCTTTTGTCAAATTGGTATTGCCAATCTTCCCTGCAACGAGACTTTCATACGATTCAAGTACAGATGCCAAGAAAACCATCTGTTGTTTTGCCGACTCTTCGCTGAAATTCTGCCCATTCTTCAGATCCACTGCGATATTACACTGAAACAAATTCTTGGAAGCAGATTGACTTGAAGTGTTTGAAGAAGATCCACTGTGAAAACCACTTTGAAGACTTTCATTGTTCACTGAATTTGAACTTTCTGCAGAAAATGCTGTTCTTGGAGATCCAGCCTGTGGTGCATTTCCTCTATAGTAAAGCTCCACATTTTGCTGATAGGCTGGATTATTGACTTTAGATCTCTTTATCTCCAACTCATGGCTTTCAAGTCTTTCAATCAGCAAATCCACTTTCAAATCTTCAGGCTTGATTGTGTTCTTCAACATTAAAGCGAAGTATTGCCACTCTTGATCATTTGGCAATGAATCAAACAATTTATCCACCAGCTCCTCTTCAGAAGGTAAAATTTCATGTCTGATTAGCTCCATTTTCAGATATCTGAATCTCTCAATCATTTTACAAACAGATTCATTTTTCATACAACTGAAAAGATCAAACTCTTTACGCAACAGTTTCTTTTTGTTTTTAACAATTTCATTACTTCCTACACACTTTTTCCCTAACGCTTCCCACAAACTCTTTGAAGTTTTCTCTTGTTCAAGTAACGAGATAATATCCTCTCTCACTGACTGTTTGATTAATGTGATCATCTTAGATTCAGCCACAACATTTTTTATATCTATGTCTGAGAAATCTTTTGGATCTATTAACTCTCCTCCCTCTTTTACTGGTTCAGTGTATCCATCTGTCATTTTTAACCAGCTTTCAGGAGCGAAAGCTTTTACCCAACCCTCAAATCTGTTTTTCCACCAGTGATAATCTTCCACTTTCATTAGCTTTGGTGGCTTCTGTTGGCTTCCGTACATGTTCTCAAACTTCAAATTCTCCGAAATCTCTCTTGAATATTCTTTCATCTCAGATCTTCTATCTGACGATTCGAAAGTGAACGCTTTGTAGAATGTGTTGTAAAATTCTTCACCGTTGCTTGACATCTTCAATTACCTGAATCAAACAAAACAAACAAACGATCAGTTTTAAATGAATTTAAAACATAAACGTGAGTTGATGAAATCAATTTAAGACTCTTGTCGAAGACTCGAGGACTTGTTTCAATGTTGTTGAAGTGAAATCATTGAATGACTAGCCTTGATCGGGACAAAATGAATTCAAATTAGGCCGAAGACACTTAGACAAACAATTCACTTCTGTTGGGCTTCTTTAAGACTTCGGAGATCGATCAAACCAAGGAAATCTTTAATGCCGACAACACTTGATATTACCGAATAAATTCTGTTGAACCGAGACACTATGATGAAAGCTGCCACTATGGATTCAAACTATTGGGCCGATGACATAGACCAATCACATGGGCTGATGACTTAATAAATGGATTCAGGAACCGACAACTTTCATTGGACCTCAAAGTTTAAAGTTGATCTTGGGCCAAGAACACTACTGACAACTCTTTTAATTCACGTGATGGACTTATCAATTTCAGATTATCACCCGACAATTTTCATGTGTTCTAAATTCTAATTGACCGCTGATATTATATATGTCTGACACAGCACATAGGTCTGATTATTTTGATTCACGAGAACACTTTTCATTTGACCACCAATCTATTATGTTCACGTTCAATCAGTTCAAGCGATCAACTCAAGCGAACCCCCCTGATTAACTTTAGACAGGTAAACTCAAGCGAAAGGGTATGTCTCGCTTCAAATTGCCACGTGTTTCAAGCGAAAGGGTACAGTTCGGTCAAGCGAAACCCAAATATTTCAAGCGAAAGCCTTAATATTCAAGCAGAACCTCAGATATTTCAAGCGAAAGCCTTAATATTCAAGCGAAACCTCAGATATTTCAAGCGAAAGCCTTAATGTTCAAGCAAAACCTTTGTTTCCAAGCGAAAGCCAGCTGTTAATCACGAAATCGGACCTAAAACTTTCGATTTCTCCTAAACGGCTTGGAATTAGGATCTGAAACTTGGTAGGATTGTAGATCAGGTGTTTTCGCACAACATATCAAAAAATCAGACGATTTGGACCGTAAAAACCTGTTCAATTTGACGAAAAATCGTTAAAAACGTGAAAAATGAGTAGAGGATGAAGAAATAGATGATATTCAGATCTGGAATCGATGTAATCCTGTGCGAAATCGTGTGATAGATCAGTGCAGTCGAGCTCCTGCTCTGATACCACTTGTAGGACCGGTTTTGACTCTGAAACGATTGCGAAACGGACGTGACACGTGCGGAAACCGTACACGAACGTGACCTAATACACACGACGTAATATAAACGTGATTCTATAGAAAAATATGAAATTGTACACCACCTGAATCACTTTCTCTCTCTAGATTCTCTCTCTAGATCTAGAAAGCTCCAAAACACAAATGAGCTAAAAGTCTTAAACCTAACACTATAACTCCCTATTTATAGGCACAAGGAATATAAGGATTTCTCCTTATTTACAAGTTTGCCACCTTGCCCTTTTAACTAGATATTACAATAAACGCTTAGACTTCTTCGGTTTCTACTACGATTTTGATTGACGGAGGCGATAGACACTTAATGTACTAACAAGTGTCACATCAGCAAAAAAACTAATTGGGTTAGAGTTCAGTTAGTTTGTGAGTGCTAGAGGAAAATAAGTTGAAAGTTGGGAGTGTTGTGGTACAAATCAAAAGTTAGGAGCCCTATCAAACAATTGATGAAAGTTGAGGTTATTTAAATCTAATATCTCAAATGTCGTCGGGCTAATTCATACACATCCTATCAAAATGACAAATTGCAATGACAAAATGTTGTCAAAGAGTACTAAACACAAAAGACTAATTAATGACAAATTACAATGACCAAATGTTGTCAAGAGTACTAATCACAATAGACTAATTATGTGTCATAAACCAGTAACATGATTATTGTATCCCTCATAAGTGGTTAATAACATAATACAATTGCTAATTATGCTATCATAAGACTTCCAATAAACTATGTTTCATATTATTTAGACACCGTTTTCTTATTTCAACACCCTCTATACGAGCTGTATAGCTTTTTCAATTTACAATAAAAATTGATGTGTGAGATCTTGTCTAGTAGAGCTATACGAGTCGTATAGGCCTATACTAGTTTGAATTTTTTTGTTATGTTTTTTTACAAAAAAAAAGTTATATACAATCATATATATAGTTTTAACAAAGTTTTCTAAAAACATTTATTTTTTTAACTAAAAACATTTTTAAAAATTTATTGTGTAGTATAGATCCCGTATACCCCTTTGAAGGGGTTAGGTCCCAAAAACCTTGTAACAAGTACTTAGGACCATACCACAACCTTGTCTTTCAACCCTTTTGACCTTGCGCGGCCACGCACTGGTCCTACAAAGAAGGCTTAAGAGACAGATAGCAGACAACACTTGCGCGCCAAAAGGAAATCATAAATCCTTGCGCTTTCCTCCATAAACAAAGGATGAAAATCCTAAGTTAAATACTTCCGCCTAATAATATCCAGACTTGGATATTATTTACCCAATTGGTTCCACACGATAAAGAGTCACACATGATTATGGCAATAACCTTCTAGAAGGACCCAATCGTGCACCACTAAACGATTACAACCGTTTGGACACATGTCATCACCTCAGGCATCCCTGAAATCACGATGATTGTATGAAGTTGGAGAGAAACCTCCCCTTGATCACTTTCCACGTGGCAAAACCCCTGCCATAGATCTAAACAGCGATCCGTGTGCACTCACGACGGATCGAGAAGCTTAATGGGAAGGAAATGTAACCGCTTACGGGGTTAGCATCTTCCGTCAGCATTTCACCAACAAGTTTTCCCGCCCAAAACTCTCGGCTATAAATATGAGAACAATTCAGGTATGAAATTCAAGTTATACACACTTCGTCAATACCTCCTCTTCTTCTTCTTCTTCTTCTTCATAAACACATACTTATTCTCACGCCAGAGTCGGGTCAAGGAGAGGACCCCCTTCTCCCGTTGATAAGGCTAACGGTGCTTTGTTTTGCAGAGTTTACCGGAGAAGAAAGTCAGTTGCATCGAATCAAATGAGAGAGAACACCCCCCTTTATGCAGATCCAAACCCCCTAGATAATTTGATTCCGGTCAATTATCTAGTGTTTCTTCATTGGCGCCCACCGATTTCTCTGTTTTTTTAGTTTTGTCTCGTTTCGATTCAGTTTCCCTCATTTCTCTGTTTTCACATGGCAGAGAATTCATCACCTCACCCATCAGGTCCTTGGTCTGAATTCAAGGGTTCTACAACCCCAAATACTCAGATCGACGGAATCATGGGAATCAATACAAGTAATAATCACTCAGACGAAAAGGACTCCTCAGATCAACTCATAGAGAGCTCCAGAATACTGGATCGGCAGATTCCAGATAGCTTTAAACCAAATTTTCACACAAATTATTAGACCTGAGTCCCCAAACATCAGATCTGACATTCGGCAAGAAAGCAGTGGCAGGATTGATACTGTAGTATTGGACCCACAAATGCCTTATCAGTGGGACATCCAATCTGACAGTTATGCCAGGGCAATTCCAAAACCAGAAGGTACCAATGGTCAGACAGCTAAACCAAAACAAATAAACATGGTATAAGGAGGCCCTTCACGAAGGCCAAACAAACGAAACCATGATCAGCATTGGCGGGAACAGCAAGTCGTGTTTCCTGTTGTTCCTGGAGGCCCTCAGGAAGAGCGACCAATAATTATTACTGGCATCTTCAGCCATTATCGAACGGACTATATGTTTATAGATCCACGAAGCTCGATGGATATCATATACGAGCAGTGCTTCAAACAACTCGATCCAGAAGACAAAGCACGTCTGGAGACGGTCGATTTCCCTCTCACCGAATTCTGTAATGAAGCTGTATTCCCGTTAGGGCAAATAGTATTCCCTGTGACTCTATCTGATGGCGAGCATTCGTGCACAGTCACAGTAAATTTCATGGTCATGCCGGCAACATCACGCCATGATGTTTTGCTTGGAAGAAGGTCACAAAGAGAATTCAGCATGATCACTTCTATTCCACATGCTGCATGCGGATTTCCAACAGAAATTGGAGTTGCAATTCTATACTCAAGTAAGGAGGTCATGTACATGGACGATGAGCCACCAGCAAAAGTGGCTAAACCCTCAGCATCAAATGAGCCGGAGAAATGGGTTCTGAACGATGAATATCCAGAACAGACCATCCTGTTAGGACACGCCATTTCCCCAGTAACACGAATACAATTAAAAGAATTGCTGTCCAACAATAAAGACATATATGCCTGGTGCCCAGCAGACATGACTGGGGTTCCGCGCGATATAGCACAACATTGTCTGAACATCCGACCCTCAGCAGAACCTGTTGCGCAGGGGAGGCGCAGCTTCAGCGATGAGAAAGCAAAAGCCATGGACGAGCAAGTGATAGAGCTACTTAATTCTGGAATCTTGCGCGAAGTTCAATACCATACATGGGTCGCCAACCCAGTAATGGTCCAAAAACATTGTGGCGGATGGAGAATCTGTGTCGTCTTCAAAGACTTGAATAAAGCATGCCCAAAAGATTGCTACGCACTTCCTGAGATAGACAAAAAAGTTGACTTTCTAGCATCATTTCGATGGAAGTGCTTTCTTGACTGTTATAAAGGCTATCATCAGGTCCAAATGAAAGAAGAAGACGAAGACAAGACCGCATTCCGCACAGACAAGGGCATCTTCTGTTATACAAAAATGCCATTTGGCTTACGCAACGCAGGCGCAACGTACCAGCGCCTAATGGACACGGTCTTCAGAGGCGATATCGGTAAGAAAGTCGAGGTATACATGGATGACCTCGTCATCATGAGCCACGAGGAAGATACAATGCTCGCAAATATCCAGCGCACGTTCGATTCTTTGCGCAGCGTAAACTTAAAGCTCAACCCAACAAAATGTTCCTTCGGAATGGAAGAAGGGAAATTTCTGGGTTTCATAGTAACAAGGGATGGTTTTAAAGTAAACCCGGAGAAAGTGCAGGCCATCCAGTTAATGCCATCACCTGCAACAATAAAAGAAATGCAAAGACTCGTCGGACGTCTAGCAGCCTTGAACAAATTCTTGGCAAATCATGCAGCAAAGTCCTATCCATTCATTAGCACACTACGAAACTGCGCCAAGAAAACCCACTTCCAGTGGACACCCGAAGCGGAAGCAGCCTTCAAGCAAATGAAAGAATGTTTAATTCAGTTGCCGACGCTAACGACACCACGAGAAAAAGAGCCACTGATCTTATATTTATCTGCTGCGGTAGGCGCAGTATTAATAGTGGAGCAAGAAAACATTCAGAATCCAATCTACTATATAAGCAAGATGCTCACTGGCCCAGAGACACGTTACTCAATGATAGAAAAACTAGTCCTAGCGCTAGTACATGCATCACGGCGCTTACGTCGGTATTTCTCTGGTCATGTCATCACAATTCTCACTAATTACCATTTAGGTCAAATCTTATCCAAACCTGACGTCGCGGGAAGATTGTCCAAATGGGCTATTGAGCTCGGAGGATACAATATCCTATACAGACCGCGACCGGCAATCAAGGGGCAAGTTCTAGCAGATTTTGCTACAGAAGTTCCTGTCGACAAAGTCCAAGAGTGCGAGGCAATCCAAAACCCTGTTCCTGTTTTCGACGATAGGGTCTGGACTCTGCATACAGATGGCGCTTCTAATGATGACGGAGCAGGTGCGGGTCTCCGATTGGTCAGCCCAGATGACCACGAACTTACATACGCTATACGCCTAGATTTCTGAAGCACAAACAACGAGGCAGAATACGAAGCGTTCCTAGCAGGCCTTCGTTTAGCGCTCAAGATGGGGGCAAGAAACCTCGAAGCCAATGTAGATTCAAAATTAGTGGCTGAACAGGTCAATGGTCATTATAACGCAAAAGGAGAAGCAATGGCTCTATACCTGGAACAAGCGCGAATGCTAATCAGCAAATTCCAAACATTCAAGGTCAATCACATAAACAGAAGCGAGAATAAGCACGCATATGCGCTAAGCAAATTGGCCGCCACTAGTTTCAAACATTTAGCAAAAGAGGTACGTATCGAAGTATTGTCCAACCTTTCCGTCCCTCTCAAACAAGTAAACGTTATAGAGATTGGCAACCCATCCTGGATGTCTCCGATTATCCTATACCTACAACATGGGAAACTCCCAGAAGGAAAGGCGGAGGCTCGAAAAATCCAGAACAAGGCAATAAACTATGAAATAGCGGAAGGGATTCTGTACCGAAAGTCATTCATGGGACCACTATTGCGCTGCGTTGACAAAACAGACGCACAATATTTAGTCAGGGAGGTCCATGAAGGGTTATGCGGGATACACGCCGGACCGCGCATGGTAGTGGCAAAAATAATGAATGTGGGCTACTATTGGCCGGGAATGCATGTAGACACGGTAGAATTACTACGGAAATGCGCAGCATGTCAGTGCCACGCGCCAAAAACACTCCGACCAAAGAACCCGCTTGTACCGGTCACGTCTGCCTGGCCTTTCCAACAATGGGGCATTGATCTTGTGGGACCATTCCCTGGCGCGCCCGGTGCAGTAAAATTCATCATTGTAGCAGTCAACTACTTCAGGAAGTGGGTTGAAGCTAAGGTCTTGGCCTCAACCACAGCAATGGTAATTCGCAAGTTTATATGGGAACATATTATTTGCAGATTCGGATTACCATTACGCATTATCTCCGACAACGGCACCAACTTCGCCTCAGAAGATCTTCAGAAATGGTTCAAAGAAATGAAGATCGAACACAATTTCGTCTCTGTGGTGCACCCACAAGCAAACGGCCAAGTTGAGAGTGTCAACAAACAGATTGTCGACGGTATTAAAGCGCGCCTCGGAACAGCGCGCAGGGGATGGGTCGATGAACTCCCCAGCATCCTATGGGCTCATTGTACCATGCCAAAGACCAGTACGGGGAGACCCCATTCAGTCTTGTCTATGGATCGGAGGCAGTAATCCCACCTGAGATCGGCCTCCCATCACCGCACATGATTGCTATGTAGAAGCCAAACAATGAGTAAGAGCGAAGACTGGATTTAGACCTTCTCGAAGAAAGGCGCGAGAACGCCGCCATCACAGAGGCAAGGTACAAATCCAAACTCGAAAAATACTACAACGCGCGTGTACGCGTATGTACCTTCGTTCCTGGTGACTTCGTCTTACCCGACAATGAAGCTTCTAATGCGGAAAAACCAGGCAAATTAGCGCCCAAATGGGAAGGACCATACATCATCAATGAAGTCCTGGGAAAAGGGGCGTACACTCTGAAAAGAATTGATGGAATACTAGTTCCTCGCACCTGGAACGTTCAACAGCTGCGCAGGTGTTATATGTAAGCCAAGCTATTATGCAGGCAATGCATTTTACACTTTTGTATTATTAAACATGCGCTTTATTAATACAAAAGTTATCCTTACACATGTCATTGTTTATTTTAAATTGCATATAATTCTTTTGGTTTACGCGAAAACAATATGGTAGACATTGTACACCTCATGAACAGTCCAAAAAAGGCAAAACTTATGCGCCTTTTAGACAAACGTTCACACATGAGCACAATACCATTCTCATTCGCTCTACCTACTAAAAGCAATTAAACATATGCAACATATTGTAATCCAAACACAAGTCAGCAAACCACCAAAACATACATGCATGACAATGCATCAAAAAATATCATTAAGTGTAACAACGACACTGCAGACAACTATTCACAAAGAAACACAACAGTGTTTCTTCAAAAAAAAAAAAAAGAGAAGAGTACTAGTTACAAATCAAACAAACTAGGAGAGCTGGTCCAATACCCCATATGGAGTATGAAAAACCTCTCCATACTCCGACAAAGGACGAGGGTCAACAATCCAAGGATTAACACCCTCGTCCTCAGCTTCAACGACAATCGGAACATCAGCAGCCGGAACGGAAACCGGAGCAACAAACGGAACAACGGCTGGAGCAGCAGTACGGCGACGTCGTTGGTAAGTAATCAACGAACTTCCCCTCCGGTTAACCGGAAAACACCAAGTCACAAGATGTGCCGATAACCGGGTGACTCCACCATTATTATCGTCGGCAAAACGAATACGAAAACGGTTCTCTGATGCTCCCAGATGATTGGCATACTCAACATCGTCATCCCTAACAGAAACCTCAGTCACCGGATTGGAGAGCAATAATAAACCGTCAGCAGCATCGAGCACACGTAACACGTTAGAAAGTCACCTCCACCGAATCGGTGCCCTGTTCTCCATTTTTCCCAAATTAGAGAGAGACATCACAACTAAAATGAATATATAGGCCAAAAAGGACAAGTGGTACCATCGAGATAAGAGCCATGATGATTAAATATCAGATCAACTACCATCTCAACGGCGCTGCCACTGCAAAGTGTCACATCCGATTTAAAACCCTCTAACAGGGTCCACATGAATCCCCAAGAGCTACAGTCAGGATAGAAGACGAAGGGTCAGCACAAATTATGAGGAATGACGTCAGCCATCGACAACTCATAATTACATAAACCTCTCCGCCCCAGATTGCAACAGTTCAGAATAAACAAAGGGATGAAAGCCTTTTCTTGCAAACTGTTTATCTTACTGTACCAGCCCCATCTAAAGTCAAAGATTTTCAAAATCTTTATAATAAGCAAAGTAAATCTTCTCATAGAAGATTCCCTACTTTCTCACCAAAAAGCATCTCCCTCTCATAAGTCCAGTGCTCCACTTACTTGCATAAGAGCAACACTAGGCTGGGGGGACTTGAAGGGGTAAGGTCCCAAAAACCTTGTAACAAGTACTTAGGACCATACCACAACATTGTCTTTTAGCCCTTTTGACCTTGCGCGGCCGCACACTGGTCCTACAAAGAAGGCTTAAGAGACAGATATCAGACAACACTTGCGCGCCAAAAGGGAATCATAAATCCTTGCGCTTTCCTCCATAAACAAAGGATGAAAATCCTAAGTTAAATACTTCCGCCTAATAATATCCAGACTTGGATATTATTTACCCAATTGGTGCCACACGATAAAGAGTCACAAAGGATTATGACAATAACCTTCTAGAAGGACTCAATCGTGCACCACTAAACGGTTACAACCGTTTGGACACATGTCATCACCCCAGGCATCCTTGAAATCACGATGATGGCATGAAGTTGGAGAGAAACCTCCACTTGATCACTTTCCACGTGGCAAAACCCCTGCCATAGATCTAAACAGCGATCCGTGTGCACTCACGACGGATCGAGAAGCTTAACGGAAGGAAATGTAACCGCTTACGGGGTTAGCATCTTCCGTCAGCATTTCACCAACAAGTTTTCCCGCCCAAAACTCTCGGCTATAAATATGAGAACAATTCAGGTATGAAATTCAAGTTATACACACTTCGTCAATACCTCTTCTTCTTCTTCTTCATAAACACATACTTATTCTCACGCCGGAGTCGGGTCAAGGAGAGAACCCCTCTTCTCCCCTTGACGAGGCTAACGGTGCTTTGTTTTGCAGAGTTTACCGGAGAAGAAGGTCAGTTGCATCGAATCAAACGAGAGAGAACACCCCCTTTATGCAGATCCAAACCCCCTAGATAATTTGATTCCGGTCAATTATCTAGTGTTTCTTCACCCTTTTATACGCCTATAAATGTAGTATAGATTTGGTTCATATAACGTATAGTTCAGTATAGTATACTATAGTATATGTAAAGTATATGTCTGGTATATGCCTATAGGTGTATTACAGGTCCCGTATATGATTATAGTTGTAGTATAGGTATAGTGTAGCTTATATATAGTATAGGTGTAGTATAAATTTTGTTTTAAATTTCTTCCTTCATTAAAATAGATACAAATTTGATTTTGATTTTGTTTTATATTTTCAAATGCTTTTGTTTACCTGAATGATAATTAGTTAAAGACATCCACCACAGAATTTGTATCCGCATGGACCAATCGAACGGTCAACTTTCGCCACAATACGCTATAATACGACACATATAGACCATAAATGTCACAATAAGCCATAATATGCAATAATACAACATGTACAGACAATCTACGCCATAATACGACACATATAGACAATAAACGTCAGAATACCGAACGTCACCAATACAACACGTATGGACAATATACGCCATAATACGACACATAGAGACATTATACGTCATAATGACATGTCATGAAAAAATACGACAAGTATGATAAGCTATGAAGCGTATAGATACGATACGATACGACACAACACGTAAGAGTACAAGTGGATTTAAAACAAAATCACATGTAATCATAGAATACGATACCACACGTAATCGAACGTCAACGGTACGACACGTATAGAGCATATGCTTCATAAAACGACATGTAATGACAAAATACGTCAAAATACGACACGTATACGCATCGAAAAGCCAAAACCTAAAAGTTTAAAATTTCATTTTACCCATATACGCATTGTATATGTCAAAACTGTGTCATATAATGTCACGACCCCCGACCCACCCTGGACGGAATCGGGAGTCGCGAACAGCCCAGTGGTACCGGTGATTATTTTGAAAACGTTGTAGCGGAAATTTCATTAGGACCGTGAGTTAGGAAAAATATCAGAGTTTAGAAGACACCGGATTTTATTTATTAAATAGATGGGATAAACCCACGTTTTACAATGGTAGCTTTAATAAAGATAATTACATAAAACAATATTTCTAAATTTTAATTTAATTAATAAAATAAGCCACTTCTTGATGCCTTTCAGTGCCGTATCCATCTCTTACTCCATTCTACTGTAATTACCTGAAACGCGTTTTAAAAAGGTTTTGTCAGCGGGAAATACTGAGTGAATCATTCTATTTACTAAAACGACACATTTGTTATAATTTACAGTATTAAGGAAGATTACAATGTTTCTATATCAACCAACTACCCACAATATTTTGTCACTCGACCCATTGGCCCATTCGTCCAATGGTGTCTGTGATTATGGTCATATCACCCCTTGGCTGCCCCAATGGTGAAGATTATCAAGTAATGTATACAAAACCCCACATACCGGCTGTAACTTGGTGATTACATAAACTTAATCACTGTAATTATAACCTTTGAAAATAAACATGATTTTGAAAGTAATTAGATAAAAAGAGAATGACTCACTTATAATCATGCAGATTCATACGGCCAAAGTTTAGTCTACAGATAATCCTTGATATATTGCAGATTTATACAGGCAGAGCTTAGCCTATTGATTTAGCCTTGTAACCTAGTGCACACGAACTGGGTAGGTAACTTAATACAACAATTACGATAACTCACGAGATCAACCCTCACAACGAATGACAAAGTGCTATGCTTAAACATCCATCGAATTAACGATTAATGACAAAGCATCACCCTAATGTGGGCAGCACTTAAACATCCATTGAGTACATTGATCGATCGGACAATGAATCGTAATAGCGATCGAGTTATTACCCTGTATCGTAGCAGCACCCCCTACTAATTAGTGTTTTTTAGATTGTTTCGACTATAACTCAACGTACAAAGTGAATTTGATCGTCGAACGAACGCCAGAATGTAAGTGCCAATGCCTGCTATTTATACGAAAATTTTGACATGCTTATGGACCGTAAGACTCAACCCTTACGGTCCGTAAGGGTCATTTTTTTGCAATAGGGTGGCCACGTGTGGGACTAGGTCTGCTTAGTTGACAGATTCTTGAAATTATATTTAGACAGCGTTTTATTTGGATAATCATTGAGTAGAAAATACCCCCCTGAGTTTTAGGGGCCCTGATCCTGATTCTGATTATTCTGAAATTTGTAGGGTTTGCGTAGAATCACTTGGGTGTCTCAATTAGGGTTTCCTATCGGATAAAATAATAAAAATAAATAGGATTTTTAATGAGGGTTGTTACATTCTCCCCACCTTAATAAAAATCTCGTCCTCGAGATTTACTGGAATAAGTAGGAATACTTTTTCTTCATCTTAGATTTCAGCTCTCAAGTGTATTTGGGTTATTATATTTCTTTTAAAATTATGTTACCTTTTAGTTAATAAAAATAATATTAGGGTAGATGATACAGAATTTAAAATATCGAATTTTGTGAATACGAGTTGTATCATAAGTATGATTCAATGGGTCAACTGAATTAGTTCAAGAAATTGATTGTCAAATGAATAAGATGAAATGATATGATTTCCAAAGTGACTAGGTTGAAGCCAAAAGATATATGATCAATAGATATGAATGTGAAGGACTTTTAGAATTAATAAAATTCTTTGTCAAAAGAAAGCTTACTTTGATTGGCAACCGAGGAAGACTTAGAATTGACAATTTCCAAATAAAATAAAAGCATGAAAATAATTTGTCAAATATTTATGATATAAGAAAATCAAAGTGTTGAAATGAGTGAATTGCAAAGATACATCAAAAGACAATAGAGTTTGTGTATCATTGTTTTTAGAGTTCCAAGTTATTTTAATTGTGATAATACACTTTTTAGGGATCATTTTTTTTTCATACTATGTCCTAGAGATTGAAATATGATAAAAACAAGTTGTTTTGGCATGACCAACTATTATATTATATTTGTAAAGCAAATGTAATATATATTATTTGTGTTTCTGTCTGAACCGTATCAAATATACATACTATGTAATATATATTATTTGTTACATATTTTTACTATATGTAAATGGTCACCATTTTTAAATAAATATTATTTTAGCATTTTACTATACTAGGTAAAACAACTTATATTTACTATGTAATATATATTACAAAACACCGTAATGAAGTTATTTCATTTACAAAATATTTTATTTTGTAAAAGAAATCACTATAACGTTAAATGAAAATTGTAAAATAAAGGTGTAAAAATATTTATTGTCCAAAAGTATTTGTAAAAATATTTTGTAAATATATAACACTTAATGAGTCAATTCTATATGATTATTTATTTTTATTTTGAAACTCTATAACGTTGTGAATGTATTTACAAATGTTATAAATAAATGAACACATGTACTATTCCTATATAATACAATGTTTCCCTAACCCAATGTAGTTGATGACTATCATATTATTCTTATATGGTCATTTTCTTGCCAGAGTGTTACATAGTTACCACAAAATATATGATACTTTAATTTATTAAATATCTTTTCTTTTTATGTTATCATAAAGAAAAATACTAAATTAATATAGATAGTTTTTTTTTAAACTTGTGGTAATTTTGACAAAATAATGATATACGTTTTATTAATATGTTGATCCAAATATCCTAGAATTCATGATTATCATTTTTAAACTCAAATATGTTTAACTGTAAGATTTACAATAAAATATTTTAAATCATTAAAGTAAAATAGTAAATATTTATTTTAATATCAAGCATACTTAAATATTGGCTTGAGTACATAACATTTGATATTTTAATATATATTAAAATACATATATTATAAAAGTAAGGTAGACTATTTAAACAAGATGAACAATTACATATAAGTATAAATGTCTTGTTCATGAATACTTAGACAGTTATTTAGATAATTTTATTCGTTCCTCTAATTCTTGTATTGTTTTATGAAAATATATCTTTTTCTTACAGTACAAAGTAAAATATTTTTACATATAATTAAAATTTACTAAATAAATATGATGACTTAATTTATATATATTAACTAGTCATTATCATGGTTGGATATTGGTTAGTGCTGCCTTGTTTAAGCATAGGTGATCAGTCCATGCCTAACTAAGGCTAGGCTATCAAATACCTGCTCTTGATAATAACCTTAGTACTTAACACTTCTGTTATTAATTTATTACTAATAATAAAATAAATAACTTAAACATAAATTTAAATGAGAGTATATCTCATTCATACTTTTATAAAAATATAACTTCTTCACCTCAATGGTTTAATAAGAATTTTTAACAATATAGTAATACTATATTGTAATTTAGGTAATTACTTATGTATATATAATCAATTAAATTTATCACGAAAGGCTCGATTAATGCTGTAAGAACCATTAAGAGATATACTAAAATATGACATAACTTTGTATATTATTATCTTTGCACACAATTGTTTTAAGATTGCTTTTATAGAATAAATCAACAAAGCGGATTCAATATAAATAAACAAATAATCAAATCCGATATTTAGAGCAATCTTCAGATTTTGTGAAAACGTCATCACAAAGTGATCGTACTCAAAGAAACGATTCAATGAAGTCAAAGACCACTTAAGCATGTTATGTTTCAAGAGAAATGAAGTGATTGTTGGGATTATTTTGAATATGATAGTTTCCATCCACCATATGAGATTTTAAAATGAATATGTAATATGAGCAAGTCAAATAATTTGAATTTAAACAAAACAAGTTTTAATAAGAAAGTTCGGACATGGTTACTATAGAAACTATGTATGTTAAAGAAAATTAAAATTTTCAAGAAATTTAATGACTCGATATCAAGGAGTTATTGTTTTTGCAATAATGTGGTTCACAGTACAAAAAGCGGAATGATAATTGAGTTTGGATAAAATAACAAATCGGAATGAAGCCCTCCAGTGGTCTTTTATAATTCAAATGAACCAAATGCATAATAAACAATGCATGTGTAACGTGGGAATTTACCAAGAAATAAAATAGATCAATATTCGTTATTATGAAAGAAATCCTCATGGTATGATGACTATTAGGGGAAGTAAAAACACGAAAGTTAATTTATTATATGCAAAAGTCAGAATTTCAACGAAAGAAATATAAGAACTTTTATCTGGGATTTCGTGTAATAACTGTTGTTAAGTGACATTACCAGGGAATGTGAATAAAATGAAATAGGAACTTTACAAAAGTATGTAACTTCTTTTGCAGTGATAATAATTATGACTCTGATTAGACTGTGCAGCGATGGTTGTGAAATCTTGTTACAACGTACTTCAGCGATATTCATTTTGTAGGATTATGTGGCAAAGTGCTTCTTTTTGATCAGTCGTTCTTCTACTGATGGAATTAACATTGGTGTCATCGTGCCTAATTTATATTTTCCAAAGGTCTTGCCTTGAAAATCGTGTGTGATATACTTTAATGTCTATGAACGTTTAATTTTTCATGTGTTTTCTATGTGCACTAACACAACTTTACATGCTTCTTACTTGCGTTAATAATTTATGGTAACGCATTTGGAATTTTTTTTTTTACACTTTTGATGGTATCCCAACTTAATGGGTTTCTATTGTTATTATTATTGCTCGAGTTACGAGGCAGATGATCAAACGAAATAATGTTTGAAAAAGAGATTCCTAATAAAGAAATCTAGACACATATGCTTGTGCTTTATTCCTATTTAACTTTTTGGAATTTCTTATAGATATACATATCTATATAATCACATATTTCACATGCTGAAATAAACATACCATCTATCAGGTCAATGTATTTAACAAATTTATATTTCCAAAAACAAGTCAGATATCAGGTCATGATACTATTTAGGGAAATCTTGTCACTTGTTTGACATATTATATATCCCGTCTTATCCGATTCGCGCCGGAGCGGTAACCTCAGTATATTCGGACAAACTGGAGAGTCTGCTACAACATAGCCAGTCTTGTCGGAGAAAATTTTCTATTTCCCATAAATAGTATCTTTTCAAAAGTGTCTCTTTTATTAGGGCTTTTATCCAGAATCAAGGAAACTTGTATTCCCATAACATATCTTATTCTAGACCAAGTAATATCAATAAGCAATAATTACTATTAATTCTTGCTTATTTATCCTATCTTGCAATATTCTAATTACCATTCTTATGGTATATCAAAACACATCATAATTTATTCACATAAGTACTTAGCTTATCCTGAAGCTGATACTAAGGCATCTTTTCTTAAGTTCAAGTCTAAATGCTATCATGTGTGCTACCAGTTAACAGCAATCTCCTAACTCTTTAATATAAACTTAGGTATTATTATTACAACACTTATTGGCTTCAAGCAGTGGCTCTGATACCACCTTCTGTCACGACCCCCGACCCACCCTGGACGGAATCGGGAGTCGCGAACAGCCCAGTGGTACCGGTGATTATTTTGAAAACGTTGTAGCGGAAATTTCATTAGGACCGTGAGTTAGGAAAAATATCAGAGTTTAGAAGACACCGGATTTTATTTATTAAATAGATGGGATAAACCCACGTTTTACAATGGTAGCTTTAATAAAGATAATTACATAAAACAATATTTCTAAATTTTAATTTAATTAATAAAATAAGCCACTTCTTGATGCCTTTCAGTGCCGTATCCATCTCTTACTCCATTCTACTGTAATTACCTGAAACGCGTTTTAAAAAGGTTTTGTCAGCGGGAAATACTGAGTGAATCATTCTATTTACTAAAACGACACATTTGTTATAATTTACAGTATTAAGGAAGATTACAATGTTTCTATATCAACCAACTACCCACAATATTTTGTCACTCGACCCATTGGCCCATTCGTCCAATGGTGTCTGTGATTATGGTCATATCACCCCTTGGCTGCCCCAATGGTGAAGATTATCAAGTAATGTATACAAAACCCCACATACCGGCTGTAACTTGGTGATTACATAAACTTAATCACTGTAATTATAACCTTTGAAAATAAACATGATTTTGAAAGTAATTAGATAAAAAGAGAATGACTCACTTATAATCATGCAGATTCATACGGCCAAAGTTTAGTCTACAGATAATCCTTGATATATTGCAGATTTATACAGGCAGAGCTTAGCCTATTGATTTAGCCTTGTAACCTAGTGCACACGAACTGGGTAGGTAACTTAATACAACAATTACGATAACTCACGAGATCAACCCTCACAACGAATGACAAAGTGCTATGCTTAAACATCCATCGAATTAACGATTAATGACAAAGCATCACCCTAATGTGGGCAGCACTTAAACATCCATTGAGTACATTGATCGATCGGACAATGAATCGTAATAGCGATCGAGTTATTACCCTGTATCGTAGCAGCACCCCCTACTAATTAGTGTTTTTTAGATTGTTTCGACTATAACTCAACGTACAAAGTGAATTTGATCGTCGAACGAACGCCAGAATGTAAGTGCCAATGCCTGCTATTTATACGAAAATTTTGACATGCTTACGGACCGTAAGAATCAACCCTTACGGTCCGTAAGGGTCATTTTTTCGCAATAGGGTGGCCACGTGTGGGACTAGGTCTGCTGAGTTGACAGATTCTTGAAATTATATTTAGACAGCGTTTTATTTGGATAATCGTTGAGTAGAAAATACCCCCCCTGAGTTTTAGGGGCCCGGATCCTGATTCTGATTATTCTGAAATTTGTAGGGTTTGCGTAGAATCACTTGGGTGTCTCAATTAGGGTTTCGTATCGGATAAAATAATAAAAATAAATAGGATTTTTAATGAGCGTTGTTACATTCTCCCCACCTTAATAAAAATCTCGTCCTCGAGATTTACTGGACTAAGTAGGAATACTTTTTCTTCATCTTAGATTCCAGCTCTCAAGTGTATTTGGGTTATTATATTTCTTTTAAAATTATGTCACCTTTTAGTTAATAAAAATAATATTGGGGTAGATGATACAGAATTTAAAATATCGAATTTTGTGAATACGAGTTGTATCATAAGTAGGATTCAATGGTTCAACTGAATTAGTTCAAGAAATTGATTGTCAAATGAATAAGATGAAATGATATGATTTCCAAAGTGACTAGGTTGAAGCCAAAAGATATATGATCAACAGATATGAATGTGATAGACTTTTAGAATTAATAAAATTCTTTGTCAAAAGAAAGCTTACTTTGATTGGCAACTGAGGAAGACTTAGAATTGACAATTTCCAAATAAAATAAAAGCATGAAAATAATTTGTCAAATATTTATGATATAAGAAAATCAAAGTGTTGAAATGAGTGAAATGCAAAGATACATCAAAAGACAATAGAGTTTGTGTATCATTGTTTTTAGAGTTCCAAGTTATTTTAATTGTGATAATACACTTTTTAGGGATCATTTTTTTTTTCATACTATGTCATAGAGATTGAAATATGATAAAAACAAGTTGTTTTGGCATGACCAACTATTATATTATATTTGTAAAGCAAATGTAATATATATTATTTGTGTTTCTGTCTGAACTGTATCAAATATACATACTATGTAATATATATTATTTGTTACATATTTTTACTATATGTAAATGGTCACCATTTTTAAATAAATATTATTTTAGCATTTTACTATACTAGGTAAAACAACTTATATTTACTATGTAATATATATTACAAAACACCGTAATGAAGTTATTTCATTTACAAAATATTTTATTTTGTAAAAGAAATCACTATAACGTTAAATGAAAATTGTAAAATAAAGGTGTAAAAATATTTATTGTCCAAAAGTATTTGTAAAAATATTTTGTAAATATATAACACTTAATGAGTCAATTCTATATGATTATTTATTTTTATTTTGAAACCCTATAAAGTTGTGAATGTATTTACAAATGTTATAAATAAATGAACACAGGTACTATTCCTATATAATACAATGTTCCCCTAACCCAATGTAGTTGATGACTACCATATTATTCTTATATGGTCATTTTCTTGCCAGAGTGTTACATAGTTACCACAAAATATATGATACTTTAATTTATTAAATATCTTTTCTTTTTATGTTATCATAAAGAAAAATACTAAATTAATATAGATAGTTTTTTTTTTTAAAAACTTGTGGTAATTTTGACAAAATAATGATATATGTTTTATTAATATGTTGATCCAAATATCCTAGAATTCACGATTATCATTTTTAAACTCAAATATGTTTAACTGTAAGATTTACAATAAAATATTTTAAATCATAAAAGTAAAATAGTAAATGTTTATTTTAATATCAAGCATACTTAAATATTGGCTTGAGTACATAACATTTGATATTTTAATATATATTAAAATACATATATTATAAAAGTATTGTAGACTATTTAAACAAGATGAACAATTACATATAAGTATAAATGTCTTGTTCATGAATACTTAGACAGTTATTTAGATAATTTTATTCGTTCCTCTAATTCTTGTATTGTTTTATGAAAATATATCTTTTTCTTACAGTACAAAGTAAACTATTTTTACATATAATTAAAATTTACTAAATAAATATGATGACTTAATTTTTATATATTAACTAGTCATTATCATGGTTGGATATTGGTTAGTGCTGCCTTGTTTAAGCATAGGTGATCAGTCCATGCCTAACTAAGGCTAGGCTATCCAATACCTGCTCTTGATAATAACCTTAGTACTTAAAAATAATATCAACACTTCTGTTATTAATTTATTACTAATAATAAAATAAATAACTTAAACATAAATTTAAATGAGAGTATATCTCATTCATACTTTTATAAAAATATAACTTCTTCACCTCAATGGTTTAACAAGAATTTTTAACAATATAGTAATACTATATTGTAATTTAGGTAATTACTTATGTATATATAATCAATTAAATTTATCACGAAAGGCTCGATTAATGCTGTAAGAACCATTAAGAGATATACTAAAATATGACATAACTTTGTATATTATTATCTTAGCACACAATTGTTTTAAGATTGCTTTTATAGAATAAATCAACAAAGCGGATTCAATATAAATAAACAAATAATCAAATCCGATATTTAGAGCAATCTTCAGATTTTGTGAAAACGTCATCACAAAGTGATCGTACTCAAAGAAACGATTCAATGAAGTCAAAGACCACTTAAGCTTGTTATGTTTCAAGAGAAATGAAGTGATTGTTGGGATTATTTTGAATATGATAGTTTCCATCCACCATATGAGATTTTAAAATGAATATGTAATATGAGCAAGTCAAATAATTTGAATTTAAACAAAACAAGTTTTAATAAGAAAGTTCGGACATGGTTACTATAGAAACTATGTATGTTAAAGAAAATTAAAATTTTCAAGAAATTTATTGACTCGATATCAAGGAGTTATTGTTTTTGCAATAATGTGGTTCACAGTACAAAAAGCGGAATGATAATTGAGTTTGGATAAAATAACAAATCGGAATGAAGCCCTCCAGTGGTATTTTATAATTCAAATGAACCAAATGCATAATAAACAATGCATGTGTAACGTGGGAATTTACCAAGAAATAAAATAGATCAATATTCGTTATTATGAAAGAAATCCTCATGGTATGATGACTATTAGGGGAAGTAAAAACATGAAAGTTAATTTATTATATGCAAAAGTCAGAATTTCAACGAAAGAAATATAAGAACTTTTATCTGGGATTTCGTGTAATAACTGTTGTTAAGTGACATTACCAGGGAATGTGAATAAAATGAAATAGGAACTTTGCAAAAGTATGTAACTTCTTTTGCAGTGATAATAATTATGACTCTGATTAGACTGTGCAGCGATGGTTGTGAAATATTGTTACAACGTACTTCAGCGATATTCATTTTGTAGGATTATGTGGCAAAGTGCTTCTTTTTGATCAGTCGTTCTTCTACTGATGGAATTAACATTGGTGTCATCGTGCCTAATTTATATTTTCCAAAGGTCTTGCCTTGAAAATCGTGTGTGATATACTTTAATGTCTGTGAACGTTTAATTTTTCATGTGTTTTCTTTGTGCACTAACACAACTTTACATGCTTCTTACTTGCGTTAATAATTTATGGTAACGCATTTGGAATTTTTTTTTTTACACTTTTGATGGTATCCCAACTTAATGGGTTTCTATTGTTATTATTATTGCTCGAGTTACGAGGCAGATGATCAAACGAAATAATGTTTGAAAAAGAGATTCCTAATAAAGAAATCTAGACACATATGCTTGTGCTTTATTCCTATTTGACTTTTTGGAATTTCTTATAGATATACATATCTATATAATCACATATTTCACATGCTGAAATAAACATACCATCTATCAGGTCAATGTATTTAACAAATTTATATTTCCAAAAACAAGTCAGATATCAGGTCATGATACTATTTAGGGAAATCTTGTCACTTGTTTGACATATTATATATCCCGTCTTATCCGATTCGCGCCGGAGCGGTAACCTCAGTATATTCGGACAAACTGGAGAGTCTGCTACAACATAGCCAGTCTTGTCGGAGAAAATTTTCTATTTCCCATAAATAGTATCTTTTCAAAAGTGTCTCTTTTATTAGGGCTTTTATCCAGAATCAAGGAAACTTGTATTCCCATAACATATCTTATTCTAGACCAAGTAATATCAATAAGCAATAATTACTATTAATTCTTGCTTATTTATCCTATCTTGCAATATTCTAATTACCATTCTTATGGTATATCAAAACACATCATAATTTATTCACATAAGTACTTAGCTTATCCTGAAGCTGATACTAAGGCATCTTTTCTTAAGTTCAAGTCTAAATGCTATCATGTGTGCTACCAGTTAACAGCAATCTCCTAACTCTTTAATATAAACTTAGGTATTATTATTACAACACTTATTGGCTTCAAGCAGTGGCTCTGATACCACCTTCTGTCACGACCCCCGACCCACCCTGGACGGAATCGGGAGTCGCGAACAGCCCAGTGGTACCGGTGATTATTTTGAAAACGTTGTAGCGGAAATTTCATTAGGACCGTGAGTTAGGAAAAATATCAGAGTTTAGAAGACACCGGATTTTATTTATTAAATAGATGGGATAAACCCACGTTTTACAATGGTAGCTTTAATAAAGATAATTACATAAAACAATATTTCTAAATTTTAATTTAATTAATAAAATAAGCCACTTCTTGATGCCTTTCAGTTCCGTATCCATCTCTTACTCCAATCTACTGTAATTACCTGAAACGCGTTTTAAAAAGGTTTTGTCAGCGGGAAATACTGAGTGAATCATTCTATTTACTAAAACGACCCATTTGTTATAATTTACAGTATTAAGGAAGATTACAATGTTTCTATATCAACCAACTACCCACAGTATTTTGTCACTCAACCCATTGGCCCATTCGTCCAATGGTGTCTGTGATTATGGTCATATCACCCCTTGGCTGCCCCAATGGTGAAGATTATCAAGTAATGTATACAAAACCCCATATACCGGCTGTAACTTGGTGATTACATAAACTTAATCACTGTAATTATAACCTTTGAAAATAAACATGATTTTGAAAGTAATTAGATAAAAAGAGAATGACTCACTTATAATCATGCAGATTCATACGGCCAAAGTTTAGTCTACAGATAATCCTTGATATATTGCAGATTTATACAGGCAGAGCTTAGCCTATTGATTTAGCCTTGTAACCTAGTGCACACGAACTAGGTAGGTAACTTAATACAACAATTACGATAAGTCACGAGATCAACCCTCACAACGAATGACAAAGTGCTATGCTTAAACATCCATCGAATTAACGATTAATGACAAAGCATCACCCTAATGTGGGCAGCACTTAAACATCCATTGAGTACATTGATCGATCGGACAATAAATCATAATAGCGATCGAGTTATTACCCTGTATCATAGCAGCACCCCCTACTAATTAGTGTTTTTTAGATTGTTTCGACTATAACTCAACGTACAAAGTGAATTTGATCGTCAAACGAACGCCAGAATGTAAGTGCCAATGCTTGCTATTTATACGAAAATTTTGACATGCTTACGGACCGTAAGACTCAACCCTTACAGTCCGTAAGGGTCATTTTTTCACAATAGGGTGGCCACGTGTGGGACTAGGTCTGCTGAGTTGACAGATTTAGGGCTGTAAACGAACCAAACGAACACGAACAAAGCCTTGTTCGTGTTCGTTCGTTAAGGAAATAAATGTGTTCACGAACGGTTCATGAACACTTACCGAACGAGATTTTATGTTCGTGTTCGTTCATTAAGGAAATGAGCGTGTTCGCGAACGGTTCACGAATAAAAACGAACACAAATAAATTTGGTGAACGCGACGAAGGATAAAGATAGATGGCCCAGAAAGTAGCACTCGAACTTGAATCTCTCATTGTGGAACGGAGGTCGATCGTATTCGTGGATGTAAATAATGAGAAATGAAAGGGAAATGATGCATAAACAAGGTGAAAGTGGGTTTTCTAGTTTAATTGTTAGGGAAATAAAATAAATAAAAGTTTAATAATATAAAAAGTACAAATAAAATATAAGAAAATACAAAGATCTTCAAATAAAACACAAACATACGAACATAAACGAACGCAAATCAACGAATGTTCACGAACACCTTATCGAACGTTCACGAACACAATCGAACGAACGAGACCTCTGTTCATGTTCGTTCATTTAACTAATCGAACGAAATTTCTTGTTCATGTTCGTTCGTTTATTAAACGAACGAACATAAACGAACTTCCCGCCGAACGGTTCACGAACTGTTCGCTGAACGTTCGGTTCGTTTACAGCCCTAGACAGATTCTCGAAATTATATTTAGACAGCGTTTTATTTGGATAATCGTTGAGTAGAAAATACCCCCCCCCCCCCCTGAGTTTTAGGGGCCCTGATCCTGATTCTGATTATTCTGAAATTTGTAGGGTTTGCGTAGAATCACTTGGGTGTCTCAATTAGGGTTTCCTATCGGATAAAATAATAAAAATAAATAGGATTTTTAATGAGGGTTGTTACATATAATATCGTTATACGACACTTATAGACCTATATGAGTCGTATAGGGTGTTGTATTTTGAAAAAAAAGTGGTGTATCATCATAATATGATACCCCTTATACAACATAGTTTTAACCTATACGAGTCATATAGAGGTAAAATATTTTTTTTATTTAAATTAGGTTTTGGCTTTTAATGACGTATACGTGTCGTATTTTGACGTATTTTGTTATTATGTGTCATTTTATGAAGTATATGGTCTATACTTGTCGTATTCGGTTACGTATGCTATGGTATTATATTCTATGATTACGTGTCATTTTGTTTTGAATCCAGTTGTACTCTTACATGTCATATTATATCTATACGTGTCTTACCGTAGTATTTTGTCATTACATGTAGTTTTGTGACGTATGTTGTCTATACTTGTCGTATCAGTGTCGATCAGTTTCATGTGGTATCACATTGTATATTGTATGATTATGTGTCAGTTTGTAACAAATCAAATTGTATCATTACGTGTCGTATTGTATTGTACTATGCTAGGCCTATATTATACTATATTATACATATACTACATATATACGATACTACACCTATACTTTACATACTATACTATACTAGACCATACTATACAATAACATACTATACGATACATTTACCAAACTTCTACCCACGATAAATTTTTAAGAATGTTTTTAATTTTAAAAATAAATGATTTTTATTAAACTTTGTTAAAACTATAGATTATTGTATAAGAAACCACTCAATACGATTAGAATAGGCCCATAGGTCTATACGACCAATATAGACCTATATAATCTGTATAGGTCTAGTCGTCAGATAAGAACTGACATCTACAGATTTGACCGTTAACATTTGTATCTATAGGATCCGTATAGAACTATATACCTGTTTCTCTGTCCAAATATATAATAGGGTGTCCAAATACACCGAGCTTAAGTCAATAATATTGCATACATAATGAAACAAAATGTCTACATCAGAATACACATCGAAAACAAACGAATAAACAAATAAAACTAATATCGAATAGACACTATTACACATTGAAGGATACTAGTACTCCTAGTATTCACAAAAGGCTACATGTAATTATTTATCTTTAATTTAGAACTATATAACAGAATTGTAGGTTCAAATTTATGCTAGTTAAAAAAAAAATATATAGAACCGATAATTTAATTAGTTAATATAAATAGATTATGTATGTTTTTGTCAAAATACTGGATACTTTTGAAAGATTTTGATGTAAAACCAATCAAAGAACTTGAATAAAAAAAATGAAGATCCTTATGAAAACTCTCTCAGATCTAATTTGAATTCTTACCAACAAGATGAGAATTCTCACACACACAAAGAACGATAAAACTTAAACTAAAACCATAAACTATTACTGAAACTTCTATAGAACGATGTAGACGAAAACAAACTGTGAGAACCCAAAACTGGGAGGTCGATCGTCTCTTCTCACAGAACTACAGAAGCCACAAACCATGTATATATGTGAAACTCTCAAGTCAAACGCACAAGCAGCCCTTCCAAGTGCTAAATATGCATGATTAGTCCTTCCTAGCTTCAATGAATCACTACGAGTCCCTCAACTTTCCAGTACAACAACATTAGTCCCTCGACATACAAAACAAGTATTCATTCAATATCTACAAATCTGGCAATAGTACTTGCCCCTTGTTGCTTTAAATGGGCGGCAAATTTAATAGTGCCAGGCAGCTGCCTGGCACTCCCCTATTGGTCCAACAAATTTACGATTTTAACCCCCATTAAAATTACGACTTTGCCATCAATGTAAAATTATGTTTTTGCCCCCACTTAAAAATAAATTTGCGCTTTTGCTTCCAGCTAAAAAATTTCGATTTTGCTATCGGTTCAAAATTACGATTTTGCCCCGTTTCAATTTACACTTTTGCCATTAGTTTTTTTCCCTTAAAATTACGATTTTGCCATCAGTTCAAATTTATGTTTTTACCCCCCACTTAAAAATAAATTTACGCTTTTGCTCCCAGCTAAAAATTTCAATTTTGCCCTCGGTTTAAAATTACGATTTTGCCACGTATAAATTTATAGTTTTGCCATTAGTTTTTTTCTCACAGTCAAGTTACGATTTTGCCCTCAACTTATATTTACATTTTCTCCATCGTTTTTGTTTCTTTTCCTGGTGAAATTACGATTTTGCTCCCGGTGTAAAATTGCAGTCATGCCGGCAGATTTCTGGCACTCCCCCATTGGTCCATTTTAATTTACGATTTTATCCCTGAATTAAAATTATAATTTCGCCCTCAGTTAAAAATTGCGTTTTTCCAATCGTTTTAGTTTTTTTCAGCAAAACTATAAAGGTTTTTTTGTTTTGATTGGTTGACTCCATTTAATTTTTTTCCGTGTCAAAGAGCTGCCTAACACACGCTCGTTAGTCCTGAAAAATTATACTTTTGCCCTAAGCCCAAAATTATGGTCTTATCATCGCTTTTGTTTTTTTTTTCCTACCAAAATTATAGTAGTCTTTTTTTTAATTGATTGAGAATTATTCGGTTATCATCCCGCAACGCGGGCGGGACATCAACTAGTTTAAAACATATCAAGTTAGATATCAACCACAAAATGTTTACTATTGAATTAATATTTTAACAGTTTTTCTTGAACGGCAAATTTCTTTATGTATGTTCTACCTCCTTTTGTTATATTGTTTTCTTAATATAAATAGATTATGTATGTTCTATCTCCTTCTGTTATATTGTTTCCAACATAGCATGATTTATGAAAACATATCGTCACATTATACTCCAATGGTCTGTCAGTAATCCAAATAATCCAAATTTACCGTTCAAAAAAATATAACTTTTTACTATGTAGTCTGGTTTGGCTGTATTGAAACCATTTATCTTCTTGATGATCATTATAGAGACAATAAAGACTAAAGTTGATTTTATCATTCATTATTAAAAGTTCTAGCAAGATTTAGGACTATAAAAGGGAAAAAGTTGATTTTGTCATTCATTATTAAAAGTTGTAGCAAGATTTAGGTCTATAAAAGTGTTTTGGTGGGCCGAGTTTATATTACTAAATCTGTATTCAACTAGTATATTTATTGTTGTTAAAAATATCTTCAACCATGCTTAGTGAAAATAAAAGTGGGTGTAGGAGTGTAGGACATTCCGTGTGGGCACAATGGGCGTGACACATCGCGTTGGGTTGGTGTGGTTGTGTTGGGCGTGAGTGTGATCACGAGAAACTTGCTCAAAATGTGAAATGTTGGGTGTGGGGTTTGATGCAACTAGCCAACCAAATAATTGATATATATATTTCAAGTTAAAAGATAATCGATAGATATTGATTAGAAAATAATTACAAAACATCTTCGCACTTAGGTTGGAGGGTGTGGGGGTCGTCCCCAGCCAGTCCAGTTCTGTCGCCGCACCAGCCCCCATTCCCTACCCCCTCCCCACCGGCTTCGTCCTGAACGTCGCCCTCCCGACGTTGGAGACGGGCGCTACAAGACAAAACCATCCTCACACACATATACATACAACTCATATATATATTTTAGGCTCATCCCCCATTTCCTTAGTTTCATTCCCTTTACCCCATCCTCACACCCATCCTACGAGGCGTTTTATGTGGCGGATCATCCTCCGAGGATGAGCCTCTACCATACCGCATAGCCTTATTTTACCGTCACGCATCTTCAAACAACTGAGTATGAGTGTCCGTCTTGCCTTCATGAGTTGAGGTTACATCACTTTTTTTCTCACACTTGCCTAACAAATACGGATAGTTCTATCTTAGTCTTAAATCATATTAGAAATAATTACACCTATAATGATTATATGTGTGTGTCTATTTATGTAATAATGTGGAATCATACAGCGGCGGAACTAGCCAAAAAGTTTAGGGGTATCCCAATTTTTTATTTTTTAGACCAGGGGTATCATTTGTATAACGGAGACGAAGTTGCGGGGTATTTTTACACTACGGAAACGCAGTTAAGGAGTATTTTTACACTACGGAGACGGGGTTGAGGGGTAGCCCGTGCTACCCCTACTAATATTGTAAGTCCGCCACTGGAATCATATGCATTTATGAGAAATATAATTGAAGGACCCTACAACAATTAAGAAATGTGGTCGTCATTAATTGATTTTAAGAACGTCACGGCCCGTGGAAATGTCTGTGTCTACTTGTTCTTTTACATTGCATTGTAACATCATTGTTGAGCCCCATTTTTCTCTCATAAGAACCAATAATTTACTTGTACCATATAGTGACTAATTTATTTGAATTAATTGGTTTTACCAAAGCTCTTAACACCTTCTCCAACGTGGTGAAGCATGGGCGTATTCCACACGACACCCGTAGAGGCAGCTAGTGGCCGACGTGACGTGGATGTGGAAGGTCAAAGTGATTCGAGTTTAGTTTTATGTTTCGGTCTCACTTTTAATCATATTATCTTTTTAGAATTATATCTTATAACATAATATACAATACAAGTAAAGCACATATAGAACATATAACATACTGAATTCTTGTTTGATGGAATATGAACTTAGACGGATATTTTCTATATATACATTTTACAACTTGAATGAACATGAACGAACAATTATTTGTTTTTACCAGTCCACGTGGCGTTTCTTAATCATACAGGTTTCTATGCATAGGCCGCACGTCTCTTTTATTTACTTCCAAGTATTCCATCGTTTTGTTGCCTTCTATATCTCCATTTCCAATTAATCTGATTTCGGATCGGGCATCGTTGTTTAATACAGATTAAATTAAATATAAAATTTTAAAAATAAATCAATATATGCAAACTAATGTCATGTGGTCCATATGGAGGCATGCATTGATGTTGATACGGCCAAAGTTGGTATGTGATGTATGCCATAAAGACACACATCATATTTATGTGTACACCTAAAAAAGAAAACACACACCTATTAAACATTATACATATAATACTTTTAACTGCTAAACTCATATAAACTCTATACATCCCGACCGACGCTTACCTCATATGTTATTTGTTTCTTGCTTAGATTTTTATCAACTCATAATTTCATTCATAATCCGATATTGATTACAAAGAGGTTTATATATATTCTACTAGTTACAATAATAACCCTCTAACTTATGACAATTAAATATTTGACTTAACATTCCCCCGCAAGTTGAGGGCGGGTAACGACCTGCAACATGGATCTTAAAAATTCAAATCTTTGAGTTGATAACGGCTTCGTGAAGATGTCGGCAATTTGATCATCTGTTTTAATAAATTGAATCTTCAGATTTCCTTGGCTGACTTGCTCACGAACGAAATGGAAATCTACCTCCACATGTTTAGTTCTAGCATGAAACACCGGGTTTGCTGAAAGATACGTAGCTCCAAGATTATCACACCAAAGAGTGGGTTTATTCAACTTAACTCCCGGTTCTTGTAGAAGAGACTTTAACCAGATTAGTTCAGCAACTGTATCAGCAATAGCCTTGTATTCGGATTCAGTAGACGACCTAGAGACAGTTTTCTGCTTACGAGCTGACCATGATACTAAGTTAGAACCCAAAAAGATAGCACAGCCCCCCGTGGATCGACAGTCGACCCGACAACCAGCCCAATCGGAATCCGAATATGATGTAATAGGAACCAACCGCTCACCCCAATGTGAATCAGCAAAGGCATGTAATGTAGACGTTGAGTTCGATGTAAAACGAAGGCCCAGTTGAGACGTTCCCTTGAGATAGCGAATTATACGTTTGACAACCGTCCAATGGGATTCGTGAGGTTCATGCATGAACTGACATACCCTGTTGACAGCGTAGGCAATGTCGGGCCTAGATAAAGTGGCATACTGAAGTGCTCCAACACAATGGCGATATCTTGTGGGATCGGACATAAGTGGGTCGTCCTTGGTTATCGTATCTGTTTTGACATTTGTAGGTGTTGCAAGCGGTTTCGATTTTTAACCCAGCTCGATCAATAAGTTCCTGAATATACTTCCGTTGAGATAGGATAAGACCCGAAGAGGTGTGGAGAACTTCAATACCAAGAAAGTAAGTAAGACGACCCATGTCAGTGAGATATACCTGCTGACCAAGTGAGGAAATAATGCGATTAACTGTGTTGGGATCGTTGCCCGTAATAATGATGCCGTCCACGTAAACTAGTAGGTAAACCTGTGTACCCGAGCGGTTAAGGATAAATAATGATGGATCAGTTTTGGAACCATGAAAACCAAGATGCTATAAGACGTTTGAGAGTTTGATGAACCATGCCCTCGGCGACTGTTTTAAGCCATAAAGAGATTTGTGCAACTTGCAAACATGATTAGGATGTTTAGGATCCTCGAAGCCCGGTGGTTAACGCATGTAGACCGTTTCATGTAGATCACCGTGTAAAAACGCATTTTGCATATCAAGTTGTTTGAGAGACCAATTGTTAGAGACGACAAGAGAAAGAACCGTGCGGATGGTGGCTGGTTTGACCATAGGGCTAAACGTCTCATGATAATCAATGCCAGACTGCTGTAAAAATCCCTTTGCTACCAATCGAGCCTTGTGTCTAGTCAGGTTCCCATGCTGATCAGTTTTCAACCTGTAAACCCACTTGCAATCAATAACATTAGAATTTGGAACCGGAGGAACTAACGACCATGTCCCGTTTCTGTGTAGTGCGTGCAACTCGGCTGCCATGACTTGACGCCACTCCGCTGATTCGTTGGTAACGGTAAAGGAAGTCGGTTCAGAAGGAACGGTAGCGGTGGTGGCGATACTGGCTGAAGGGTCAAAAAAATTTCGGGGTTTAGGATGTGGCCGAAGATGAGGAGGTCGGTAACGGGGCGTGGTTGGTTGTGAAAGAGAGGAAGTAGGTTGGGTGGTGTTTGTTTGAGGAATATGGGCGGTTTGGACAGGTTCGGAAATAGGAGGGGTAGGTGGCGATGGTTCGGTTGTAGGAATGGATGGGTTATCGAAAATGGTTAATGGCGTATAAGGAATTGTAGAAAAGGAAGTAGCGGCTGTGGAGGATGAAGGAGGGTCGATTGAGGGTTCAGTAAGGGAGGGAAAAACATGCTCGTTAAATCGGACATGGCGAGCAATGTAGATTCGGTGAGTAGTTTGATCAAGGCATTGATATCCATGATGAGACGGGCTATAACCGAAAAATATACAAGGAGTAGAATGAAAATCAATTTTGTGTTGGTTATATGGACGTAAATAAGGAAAACAGAGACACCCGAACACTCGAAGAAATGAGTAATCGGGAGGACGTTGGAAAACTAGTTGATATGGGGATTTGTTTGAGGAAAGACGAGAAGGTTAGGGATGGCAATCAAACCCGAAACCGCTGGGTAAACCCGAAGACACATTTGGGACGGGTTTGGGGTCGGTTAATTGGGTTTGGGAATAGTTTTTATTTTTTTTCGCGGGTTTGGGATTTTGTGATATACCCGTTTACCCGACCCAATTACCCAATAAAGTGTACCCGTTTACCCGATTGTATACCCGATATAATTTCTTTTATATTATTAAGTATGTATATATATATATGATACATCCATTTTTTACACATATAGGTATTCTATTTGTATACATTGTAGTAATTTAATATATATTTTTATAATGACAATACAAAATGTAACCGGTTAGTAGTTACCCGATAAATACCTAATGGATTTTGAGATAAGTATACCCAACGAGTAATCTTTTTAAATTAACGGGTTTACCCGAAACCCGCGGGTATACCCGATACCCAATGGGTATTTACCCGCTAGAAACCCGACGGGTTTTGGGACAGGTTTGGGACAAGCTTATCTAACCGGGTTTGGGTTTGGGATTACCTAAACCCGTCCCAAACCCGACCCATTGCCATCCCTAGAGAAGGTAGACGATTGATGAGGTAGACGGCGGTTTGAAAGGCGAATGACCAAAAAGTTTGAGGTAGTTTGGATTGGGATAGTAAGGTGAGACCGGTTTCCACGACGTGGCGGTGGCGACGCTCGACAATGCCATTCTGTTCACTCGTATGAGGACACGAGCGACGATGTAAAATACCATGGGATGTAAAAAACTGAGTAAGGTCCCGAAACTCACCACCCCAATCAGTTTGAACACTTTTTAGTTTGGTGTTAAATTGGAGTTCAACTAAGCGAACAAAATTTGTAAAGGTGTTAAAAACGTTGGATTTTTGCATGAGCGGGAAATACCACATATACCGGGTATGATGGTCAACACATAATAAAAAATAACGATAACCATCAAAGGAAGTGGTAGTATGGCCCCAAACATCACAATAAACCAAATGAAGTATGTTTTTACTACGAAATGATGAAATAGGCAAAGTAAGTTTGGACATTTTTCCCAATTGACAAGAAGTACACAAAGATGAGCAGAGTTTGTCAGAAACAGGTAAAGAAAATGTTTTAACAATATGTTGAAAAACTCGAAAGTGAGGATGCCCAAGTCGTTGATGCCACATAGTAGATGGAGCTCGAAAAGCAGTGAACACCATCTTGGAAACCGGTTGAAAAGAAGGTAGGCGAATGGTGTAGAGACCCTGGTCACTGGGGCCCGTGAGGAGGATAGCCCTAGTAGCCTAGTCCTTCACAACAAAAAAAGAAGTGTGAAATTCAAAGAAAACGTTATTATCTTTGCAAAATTTGTGAACAGAAAGTAGGTTACGTTGTAGGCCCGGGACATGAAGTATGTGATTAAGTTGTAATTTTTTGTTTGAGGTAAAAAAGGATTTTGAACCGACATGAAGAATTGGAAGAGAGTTACCGTTACCAACATAGAGGGAGTCATTACCGTAATAGACGTCCGAGTTGTCCATACTAGCAAGATCAGGAGTACCATGGGAATTAGCGCCTGTATCCGATGTCCAAGTAGTATATGAGCCCGCCTCAGAGTTAGCATAATTCGCTTGAGGTGATCCACGAGAAGAGCCGGTGTGATTCGGGCACTTTGAGGGAATATGACCAATACCGCACCTATTGCAATTACCGTAAACCATATTTTGAGTGGACGCCCAAGCAAATTGGCGAGAGCCTTGTGAACAACCACGGCCACGGCCCCCGCAAGAAAACGCACGGCCCCAACCGTATCCACGGGTTGGTCTTGAAGAAACAGACCGATTAGCATAGTTTGCCTGAGGAGCCGATGGTGATGCTGACGGTTGAGTTGTGGAAGCAAGTTGGTTTGCCAAAAGTTGAAGGTTGGTAATCTGCTGCTGAATCGAAGCCAAATCGGGGGCCTGGGAAGTAGTTGTTGCGGCAGTGGTAACATTGAAGACTTGTGGAGAGGCCGATGATGAAGAAACAATGGATCGAGTGATATATTCATGATCACCAATCAGACCGTGAAGCTCGTTAAATTGGACCGGTGGGGAGCGGGCAAGAAGGTTGCTTTTCAAACCATGGTATTCCTCACGTAAACCGGCTATAGTAAGCATGACGAGATCTTTGTCTTTGACGGGTTCACCAATATTTGCAAGAGTCGTTGCATATTCTTGAGCACGGCTGAGATAATCAATACCTTTTTCACCATCTTTCATTGAAATCTTTAAAAACTGCGTTTTTAGTGTGAACTCATGAGATGAATTCGAGGGAGCATATGCACGTGCTAGACTTAACCATACTTCCCGAGCCGTGTCTCCTTGGATGTGTTGAAACGAAGACTCGGAAACGGTGGATATAATGATCATGCGGATGTGTGCATCATTAGCAATCCAGTTTGTGAAATTAGGGTTTGTAGTAGTAGCATCACCAGTTGTAATTTTCTCTTCCGGGCAAGATAACGTGTTGTCAACATAACAATATAATCCATTGGCTTTTAAAAACGGTTCCATCATGGCTTTCCAGTAGCCATAATTTTTTGGTGTAAGATTTAATGTAAACTTGTGGGAATTATGGGATGTACGTTCTTGAATGCTGAAAGCAGTAATTGTTGTCATGATGAGTAAAAACACTGATTTTTGATACCTGAGGTAGGCAAAGTTGCAGGTCAATTGTTTGTCAGTTGTTGTTGCAGGTCAATTGTTCGTCAACAGTGATTGTTCGGCGCAGGTAACACTGATTGTACGTCAACAGTCAATTGTTCGTCAGGTAACGTGTTGTAGGGCTTGTTGAACTCCTCTTCCACTGATCTTGGGCGAAAAGTGATAATAATCACCAATTGCTTTTGTCGCCTGTGTTTCGAGTCTGCCGTCTCAACTTGCTCCCTTTTTTTTCGAAAAAAAAACAAATATTGGCCTTTTGTTGCTTTTGTCGTCTTCTGCCTTTGTGTCTTGTTTTTTTTCCCCGAAACAATCAATCTCCTAATGCTTCATGTCGTTGCTGTTCCTAATAAAAATTGCCGAAAACCTGATTGAAGGTTGAAGACTGAAGGTTGATGGTTCAACGGCCGGTTGAAGACGGCGAGTAGGGGTTGTTTAGGGTTTACAAGTTGATAGGCTCCAGGGGCGGACCTAAGCCCAACCCAAGGTGAGCGGGCGCACCCCCGGGAAAAAAAATTTAGTGCTAAGTTCCGTCAAAAATCGCATCCGCACCCTTTGGAATTTTTCGTCCGCACCTCATGGAATTTTTCGTCCGCACCCCTTGGAATTTTTCATCCGCACCCCTAGTTAAAAAGTGTTATCAACTTATATTTTAAAAATACTCTTTAGTAAACTCTTATTTTATAAAAAATACTACCTAAATTATATAACTTTTAATACCTAAATAACTAAACCCAAATACCCAATACATTTAGCTAGCCCACTACTAAGTCCTAGTGAGGTTTAACGAGTGTGAGAAGGGTTCTGCCCTATTGTGTGTAAACTTGGTAGTTTGTAGATTTCAACGTGAAACTTGACTCTTACCTCATTACGACTCTTAAATTTGTTCTCTCTCCTTATATAGAATCATGAGTGGACGAGGTCATGGACGTGGACACATCGCGATGACTCAGGCTCAGTTAACAAATCTGATTAACACCCGTGTGGCTGAGGCATTAGCAGCCTATCAAGCTGGTACGATATGTGCCAAAACTTCTTTATTCTTGTGTCGCGTACACAACTCTTACCCTTGTGTTGTATTTCCTTTCGTCCATTAGGTCATCACCCGCCTGCTTGCACTTTCAAGACGTTTATGGACTGTAAGCCATAGACATTCAGTGGGACTAAAGGGGCTGTGGGGTTACTACGTTGGTTCGAGAAGACTGAGTCGGTATTCGCCATGTGTAACTGTCCCGAGGGGGACTGTGTGAAGTATGCTACAGGCACTTTGGAGGATGGTGCCTTAACTTGGTGGAATGCCCAGGTGCAAATGCTGGGCATCGAGACGGCTAATGCCACTACTTGGGATGAATTCAAGGAGTTAATGCGGGAGGAGTATTGTCCTCGTGATGAGATTCAGAAATTGGAGAATGAGTACTACGACTTAAAGATGGAAGGGTCCGAGATCGAGGCTTACACGAAACGATCTCACGAACTAGCAATTTTGTGCCCTAACCTGTCTCGACCTGCATCTCGAAGAATTGAGTTGTACCTCAAGGGCCTAGCACCAGCTGTAAAGGGGTATGTCACTGCTACGAACCATAACAACCTGCCCCAGATCATCCGTTTGGCACATAAGATTACTGACCCAGAAGTCGAGCGTGGCTCATTGCCGCCTCGTAAATCTGCTACTACCTCTACTGCTACAGCTACCACACCTGCTAGTGATAACAAGCGCACGTGGAACGACACTGACAAGGCAACCAGTGCAAGTCAATCTCAGAAAAGGCCTGACAACAGCAATAACCGTAGCTTCAGTCAGTCGTCCTCAGTTAACCAAGGCCAAGGCAGCAATCAGAATCAGGGCTCCTATGTTGGAAAGAAGCCACAGTGCAACAAGTATGGTTATCATCATTATGGACAGTGTGTCCGGACTTGCCGTAGGTGCGAAAAGGTGGGCCATGAGGCCAAAGACTGTAGAGCCCCGCAGCCAAAGCAGCAGCAGCAGCAAAATCAGCAGTATCAGTAACAACAAAGACAACAACCCCATTAGAACCAGGGCTTTAAGAAGGAGTGTTTCCAGTGTGGGGATGAGGGCCACATCAAGCGGGATTGCCCTCAACTGAATCAGAATGTCAACGACAACAACCGCCAGAACAACAACAATGCTGGGAACAACAACAATGGCAATGGCAACAATGGGGGCAATGGTGCTCGTGGAAGGGTATTCACGATCGGTGCTGGTGATTCTAGGAACGACGACAATGTCATGACTGTACGTTTTCTGTGAACAATCTTATTGCTTCTGTGTTATTTGATTCTGGTGTCGATTGGAGTTATGTGTCCTTAGTGTTTGGTCGACGATTAGGGTTAACCCCAACACCTTTAGAAGTCAAACACGTAGTGGAATTAGCTAATGGTAAAATGATTGAAGCTTCACATGTCCTTTTTGGGTGTAAACTAGATCTTGTGGGTCAAGTGTTTGATATTGACCTCCTTCCCGTTACCCTCGGTAGCTTTGATATAGTAGTTGGTATGGATTGGTTGTCCAAACATCAAGCTGAGATTCTATGCAAGGAGAAGATTGTGCGTATCCCTCTCCCTGGTGGAGAGTTATTATCGGTTCAGGGGCATCGCAGTGGTGCGATGGTTGGTATTATCTCGGCTATGCAAGCGCAGAAGTGTCTACGAAAGGGGTATCCTGCTATTTTAGCACTTGTTACTGACACTCCATCAGGAGAAAGAAAGATCGAGGATCTGCCAGTTGTACGCGAATTTGCTGATGTGTTTCCTGAGGAACTTCCTGGTTTACCTCCTCACCGTCAAGTGGAATTTCAGATTGATCTTGCACCAGGAGCAGCCCCGATACGTTCTCCTTACCGTTTAGCGCCTGGAGAATTGCAGGAGTTGTCTAATCAAGTGCAAGAGTTACTGGATAGGGGCTTTATTCGACCCAACTCTTCGCCTTGGGGAGCCCTAGTTCTATTCGTAAAGAAGAAATACGGGTCCTTTCGTATGTGTATTGATTATCGGAAGCTCAACAAAGTGGCTATCCGTTGCCACGCATTGACGACTTGTTTGACCAGTTGCAAGGGTCGAGTTTTTATTCGAAGATCGACTTAAGATCGGGCTATCATCAGGTGAGAGTCCGAGAGGAGGATGTTCCTAAAACGGCTTTTCAAACGCGGTATGGGCATTATGAGTTTCTAGTTATGCCGTTTGGGTTTACGAACGCGCCAACGGTTTTCATGGATCTCATGAACCGTGTATGCAAACCGTATCTCGTCGATTTCATTATAGTATTCATCGACGACATTTTGATCTACTCGAAGAGTAAGGAAGATCATGAGCGGCACCTGCGTCTTATTTTGGAACTCCTGAGAAAGGATCAACTCTATGCGAAGTTTTATAAGTGTGACTTCTGGATTCGGGAGGTACACTTTCTTGGGCACATTGTTAATGAATTGGGGATACACGTAGATCCTGCAAAGGTTGATGCTGTTAGAAATTGGGCGGCACCAAAGAATCCTTCGGAGGTGTGACAATTTCTTGGTCTCGCTGGGTATTATCGAAGATTTATTAAAGACTTTTCGAAGATCGCGCAACCCCTCACCTCGTTGACACAGAAGGGCGTAGTATACTCTTGGGGAACGAAACAAGAAGAGGCTTTCCAGTTATTAAAACATAAACTCTGCAGTGCACCGATTTTGTCTCTACCTAAAGGTACAGAATATTTTGTGGTATATTGTGATGCTTCTATTCAGGGTCTTGGATGCGTGCTGATGCAACGCAACAATGTGATAGCTTATGCTTCTCGACAGTTAAAGGTTCACGAGAAGAATTATACGACACACGACTTGGAGTTGGGAGCTGTAGTATTTGCGCTCAAAATCTGGAGGCATTACCTGTACGGTACTAAATGCACTATTTATACTGACCACAGGAGCCTTCAGCATATTTTCGACCAGAAGGATTTGAATATGCGACAGCGTCGCTGGGTTGAACTTTTAAACGATTATGATTGTGCAATCAAGTACCATCCAGGTAAGGCCAACGTTGTGGCTGACGCACTTAGTCGGAAGGAATCGAAACCCAAGCGTGTTCGCGTTTTGCAGCTCACCATTCATTCTAACCTACCTGACCAGATCCGTTCGGCTCAGGCTGAGGCGTTGAAGGAAGAAAACTATGAAGCTGAGTATTTACGGGGTATGGAGAAACGACTCGAGAAGAGATCAGATGGCATTTATTATTTTAGGGAGCGGATATGGATTCCGTTGTTTGGTAACCTTAGAGAGCTTGTGATGGACGAAGCACACAAGTCTCGGTACTCTGTTCACCCAGGTTCGGATAAGATGTATCAGGACCTTAGAATCATGTATTGGTGGCCAAAGATGAAAGCTCACATCGCGACTTGTGTGAGTAAATGTTTGACCTGCTCGAAGGTTAAAGTGGAATATCAGAAACCGTCTGGGTTGCTACAACAACCAGAAATACCCATGTGGAAGTGGGGGCAAATTGCAATGGATTTCGTCACATGTTTGCCAAGAACTCAAAATGGAAACGATACCATTTGGGTGATCGTTGATCGTCTCACGAAGTCAGCACACTTTCTGGCAATCAAGGAAACATATAAGTTCTCACAACTAGCTGTTGTCTATCTTAAGGAGGTGGTTTCTAGGCACGGGGTGCCGACATCGATTATCTCTGATCGTGACCCGCGTTTCATCTCAGATTTGTGGTAGTCGATGCACAAATCATTCGGCTCGCGTCTCGATATGAGCACTGCTTATCACCCGCAGGCGGATGGTCAAAGTGAGCGAACCATCCAGACACTTGAGGATATGTTACGAGCATGCGTGATTGATTTTGGCAAAGGTTGGGAGAAACACTTGCCGTTGATAGAGTTTTCTTACAACAACAGCTACCATACCAGCATTCAGGCAGCTCCATTCGAAGCATTGTATGGACGAAAGTGTCATTCACCTCTCTGTTGGGCTGAGGTGGGTGACAGCCAGGTCACAGGCCCTGAACTTGTGTTGGAAACTTCAGAAAATATTGTTCAGATCAGGAATCGGATGGCAGCAGTACGCGACCATCAGAAAAGCAACGCTGACAAGCGTAGGAAACCTTTGGAGTTCGCAGTTGGTGATCGTGTTATGTTGAAAGTTTCACCCTGGAAGGGTGTGGTGCGCTTCGGGAAACGCGGCAAGCTTAACCCTTGTTATGTTGGGCCACTTAAAATTCTGGAGCGGATTGGTAAAGTGGCCTACAAGTTAGAGTTACCTGCTGAATTGGGTAACGTCCATGATGTGTTCCATGTGTCGCAATTAAAGAAGTGTTTGTCTGTTTAAACACTGGTCGTACCGTTTCAAGAGCTGAAGATTGACGACAAGTTGCAGTTTGTCGAAGAACCAATAGAAATTATGGACCGAGAGGTCAAGGTTCGTAAGCACAGCCGTATTCCGATCGTGAGAGTCCGTTGGAACTCAAGAAGTGGACCGGAGTTCAAGTGGGAACGCGAGGATCAGATGAAGCTCAAGTACCCACATTTATTCCCAGATGACAAGTCTAAGTCTGACAAACCTAAGTCTGGCACAACTAGTGAATTTCGGGACGAAATTCCCATTCAAGTTGGGGATGATGTGGTACCCGCGGAAAATCCACAGTCATCCTGAGCTAACATCGCGCTGTTTTGGGTTGCTTATCAAATTTCGGGACTAAATTTCTTTCAAGCTGGGGATGATGTGACAACCCGAGTTTTCAAGGTCCTTACTTGACACGTTACTTGTTTACGAAACACTGTTATTGTATCTGTTATTGTATATTGTTTGTGCATGAGTTGCATTGGATTGATTAGATATCATAAACTTGTTATAAAACTTAGGAACTAGCAAAACATCACTCGACGAAACACTTGGTGTTTCGTCACAAACCATAGCCGACGAAACCTTGATGTTTCGCCATCACCCAGACCGACGAAACTTGGGTGTTTCGTCATAAGGGCCACCAGCCCAAGTAGTTACGGCCCAACAGTGTACGATTTAAAACATAAACTTGTGATACGGAAACCGTCAATCATAAACTCAAACCCTAGTTCTCTACAACTAGCGACGGCAGAAGGAAACTTCAAGACATTCATACCACCTCGATTGATCTAAACCCTTTCGCATTACGGTTAGTGTCTAAGCGTTGTATTTGATGGGATGATGATACTGTGATGATTTTTATGATCTTGTGTGATTTTAGGGATTCAGTGTTAGCATTGAAACTAGGGTTTTGTGCGAACATGATCATATGTGTAACTTGGAATCTAGGGTTTCGATCATAGGAGAGTGTGCTTAGAGTATGTGATTGAGCACGATATGAATCTATGATTAAATGGCTGGTGTTATTGATGACTTAGGATTAACAAGGAAACTTGTGATTATGAAATTTATAATAGATCTTGATCAATGTCTGTTCTTATATGAAAATCCATGCTAATGATATTACTGAGAATTGCTATTTGTGGTTAAGCTTGATAAGAACAATATGATGTAACCTTGTTTGATCCTTTGATTATGCTATTGAATGTCTAACTGTCGATAATGAAACCATGGCACTGTAACTGGACCTGACGAAACATCAATGATGTTTCGTCATAGTTGGCTTCGACGAAAGTTGCGGAGTTTCGTCACCTGGGTTGTCGATGAAAGTTAGTGGACTTTCGTCATAGGGGAGCCGACGAAACATAGTGAGTTTCGTCACATGTAATTTCATTCATAATCCGATATTGATTACAAAGATGTTTATATATATTCTACTAGTTACAATAATAACCCTCTAACTTATGACAATTAAATATTTGGCTTAACAATTTTCTTTTAAAAAAAGATGGGGACTCGTTGTGAAGCTCTAAAATACCTTCGTGATGACGTGATGCATAGTGAAAATATTTTGTTTTAACACCGGTTATGATACATGTTCAAGTTAGAAAACAAATTTCTTTCAACTCCTGTTTACGCTATCGAATTGATATCAACTTTGACTATGATTTTGAATGTTACAGGTAACTAAAATCCGTATAAAGCAGGCAATACCTGATGTCATTATAAATACATAGATAGCGATCATACTTGACGTATTTTGTCATTACATGTAGTTTTGTGACGTATATTGTTTATACTTGTCGTATGAGTGTCGATCAGTTACGTGCGGTATCACATTGTATATTGTATGATTTTGTGTCAATTTGTAACAAATCAAATTGTATCATTACGTGTCGTATTGTATTGTACTATGTGAGGCCTATACTATACTATACTATATGATACATATACCACATATATACTACACCTATACTAAATATATTATACTATACTAAACCATACTATACGATGCATTTACCAAACTTATACTAAACGATAAATTTTTATGAATGTTTTAATTTTAACAATAAATGATTTTTTTATTAAACTTTGTTAGAACTATAGATTATTGTATAAAAAACCACTCAATACGATTAGAATAGGCACATAGATCTATACGACCAGTAACTATAAACCTATATAACCCGTATAGGTCTAGTCGTCAGATAAGAACTGACATCTACAGATTTGACCGTTAACTTTTGTATCTATATGATCCGTATAGACCTATATACCCGTATAGAAGTCTGTCAAAATATATAATAGGGTGTCCAAGAGCTTAAGTCAATACTATTCTATATCTAACAATTTCAAAGAGCTTGTACAGTAGCTCTTTTTTTTTTTTCTTTTTGACTTTTTCTTTTTTTGTTTTTATTATTTTTCTTTAAATTTTTACCCTTTTAACTTTCAGTGTTAACAATTTCAACCTCTTAACTTTCTAAAAAAATTGTAATCAAGTTTTACGTGTTTATTTTTATGTATGCGTTTATATAAATTTAAATTGATTTACGGTTAGACGAATTGATTTTACGTTTCTATTTACAATTAATTTAAAATCAATTCGTCCCGCTGTCCAATTTAAATTTATTATTATGGTTTTCGGTCTATGTAAAACATGTGTCAATATTCTTTTGAGCATATTTCATTCGGTTGGTATACTGAACCAAAAGATATATCGACCGAAACTCCGCAGCGTAGCGCGGGTATTCCTACTAGTTGCATACATAATGAAACAAAATGTCTACATCAGAATAAACATCGAAAACAAACGAATAAACATATAAAACACATTGAAGGATACTAGTACACCTAGTATTCACAAAAGGCTACATGTAATTATTTATCTTTAATTTAGAACTATAACAGAATTGTAGGTTCAAATTTATGTTAGTTAAAAAACATAAATTATAGAACCGATATTTTAATTATTTAATATAAATTGATTATGTATGTTTTTTTTAAAGGCAAATTTCTTTATGTATGTTCTACCTCCTTTTGTTACATTGTTTTCTTAACATAAATAGATTATGTATGTCCTATCTCCTTTTGTTATACCGTTTTCAACATGACATGATTTGTGGAAACATATCGTCACACGATACTTCAGTGGTCTGTCAGTAATTCAAATTCGCCATTCAAAAAAATATAACTTTTTACTATGTAGTCTAGTTTGGCTGTATTGAAACCATTTATCTTCTTGATGATAATTATAGAGACAATAAAGACTAAAGTTGATTTTGTCATTCATTATAGGACTATAAAAGGGAAAAGTTGATTTTGTCATTCACTATTAAAAGTTGTAGCAAGATTTAGGTCTATAAAAGGGAAAAAAACATCATTTAATGTTCACCAATCTAATTGCTTTTCATTATAAATCACTATAAAAGTGTTTTGGTGGGCCGATTTTATATTACTAATCTGTATACAACTAGTATATTTATTGTTGTTAAAAATATCTTCACCCATGCTTAGTGAAAATAAACGTGGGTGTAGGACATTCCACGTGGGCACAATGGGCGTGACACATCGCGTTGGGTTGGTGTGGTTGTGTTGGGCGTGAGTGTGATCACGAGAAACTTGCTCAAAATGTGAAATGTTGGGTGTGGGGTTTGATGCAACTAGCCAACCAAATAATTGATATATATATTTCAAGTTAAAAGATAATCGATAGATATTGATTAGAAAATAATTACAAAACATCTTCGCACTTAGGTTGGAGGGTGTAGGGGTCGTCCCCAGCCAGTCCAGTTCTGTCGCCGCACCAGCCCCCATTCCCTCCCCCCCCCCCCCTCCACCGGCTTCGTCCTGAACGTCACCCTCCCGACGTTGGAGACGGGCACTACAAGACAAAACCATCATCACACACATATACATACAACTCATATATATATTTTAGGCTCATCCCCCATTTCCTTAGTTTCATTCCCTTTACCCCATCCTCACACCCATCCTACGAGGCGTTTTATGTGGCGGATCATCCTACGAGGACGAGCCTCTACCATACCGCGTAGCCTTATTTTACCGTCACACATCTTCAAACAACTGAGTATGAGTGTCCGTCTTGCCTTCATGAGTTGAGGTTACATCACTTTTTTCTTTCACACTTGCCTAACAAATACGGATAGTTCTTAGTCTTAAATCATATTAGAAATTATTACACCTATAATGATTATATGAGTGTGTCTATTTATGTAATAATGTGGAATCATATGCATTTATGAGAAATATAATTGAAGGACCCTACAACAATTAAGAAATGTGGTCGTCATTAATTGATTTTAAGAACGTCACGGCCCGTGGAAATGTCTGTGTCTACTTGTTCTTTTACATTGCATTGTAACATCATTGTTGAGCCCCATTTTTCTCTCATAAGAACCAATAATTTACTTGTACCATATAGTGACTAATTTATTTGAATTAATTGGTTTTACCAAAGCTCTTAACATAACACCTTCTCCAACGTGGTGAAGCATGGACGTATTCCACACCCGTAGAGGCAGCTAGTGGCCGACGTGATGTGGATCTGGAAGGTCAAAGTGATCCGAGTTTAGTTTTATGTTTCGGTCTCACTTTTAATCATATTCTCTTTTTAGAATTATATCTTATAACATAATATACAATACAAGTAAAGCACATATAGAACATATAACATATTGAATTCTTGTTTGATGGGATATGAACTTTGACGGATATTTTCTATATATACATTTTACAACTTGAATGAACATGAACGAACAACTATTTGTTTTTACCGGTCCACGTGGCGTTTCTTAACCATACAGGTTGCTATGCATAGGCAACACGTCTCTTTTGTTTACTTCATGTATTACTTTTTTTCATTGCCTTTCACCTCTTTCTTTTGCTCTCGTTTCCTCTGTCACGTTTTGTTGCCTTCTATATCTCCATTTCCAGTTAATCTGATTTCGGATCTGGCATCGTTGTTTAATACACATTAAATTAAATATAAAATTTTAAAAATAAATCAATATATACAAACAAATGTCATGTGGTCCATATGGAGGCATGCATTGATGTTGATATGGCCAAAGTTGGTATGTGATGTATGCCATAAAGACACACACATCATATTTATGTGTACACCTAAAAAAGAAAACACACACCTATTAAACATTATACATATAATATTTTTTAACTGCTAAACTCATATAAACTCTATATATCCCGACCGACCCGTACCTCATATGTTATTTGTTTCTTGCTTATATATTTTTTTAAAACATAACTTTTAAACAACAAAAGTTGTAGACCTTAAACAAAAAAACAAAAAAAAAAAGATGGGGACTCGTTGTTAAGCTCTAAAATACCTTCGTGATGACGTGATGCATAGTGAAAACATATTTTGTTTTAGCACCGGTTATGATACATGTTCAAGTTATAAAACAAATTTTCTTTCAACTCGTGTTTACGCTATCGAATAGATTTCATATCAACTTTGATTATGATTTTCAAGTAACCAAAAATCCGTATAAAGCAGGCAATACCTAATGCCATTATAATTTATAAATACATAGACATCGATGGGGTATTTTCATTATTTGGAACAAGAGATAAATTAAATAAAACATAAATACATATGAAGAATATAATTGTCGGGGAGGGCTATATAGAAAACCCTTATGTTTTTAGAAAACTCTGGAAACTACCCTATATTTAGGGTAGTGAATCGGTTCTGTATTTTATGTTTGATCGGTTCTCGGGTCGGGTCGGGTAATGGTCGGGTAGGGTCGGGTTTTTCCTTTTGCTCACCCCTATTTTTGAGAGTTTTGGTCCAAAAAAAAAAACAAAAAAGCGCCGAAGGGATGTTTAAAAAAAAAAAAACAAATTTCAGCAAAGTTCGGTTGCCTAACATGTGTTAGGCACAAAAGGCAGAACTTGCTGAAATTTGTTTATTTTTTTTTAAATCATTCCTTCGGCGCTTTTTGATTTTTTTGGCCCAAAACTCTTAAAAACATGTATATTACATGTGTTATTTTTTTCAAAAAAAAAATGTCAGGAGGTTGGGTTTTCTAGGGTTTTCTCAAAATTGAGGGTTTTCTATCTAGCTTTAGCCTGTAATTGTCCTTAAAAAAAGAAGAAGAATATAATTGCCCTTGATGTTGTCATATGATTAATTGCATTAGGATTTGACAACTAATGTGGCTCACTAGTGATAGAAACTATCACTCCCATTGTCCAATCATATCATGCCATGTCATCAACCAAATTTCTATCACTAGTGATAGAAATGTAGGCGGGGTGGTATCACTAGTGATGGAATTCTACCACTCCCAAAATATTTACTCACAAACAACACGTGTCCAGATCATGTCAGGTCGAAAATCAAAAGTTCAACGCGTTGTGGGTGTAACGCGTTACATATATAACGCGTGATACATGGACCGGCGACGGTGTTCCGTTGCACTTCAACGAGTGATGGCCATGTATCACGGGACCGCCCCGAGTCCCCTTAGAGCCATACTTAGATCCAGTTTTATAGTTGTATAGATTTGATTACAAATATATATTTTATACTTAGATTTAATTTAAGTATATAAAATAAATGTTGAATATGTATTATTAATGTAGATTTTCTTAGTAAGTATGCTTTTAAACATACTTAATTAAGTAAGTAGATTTTTTTAGTAAGTCAGCTTTTAAACATACTTAATTAAGTTGTCAGTTTTGTTAACGAATATAATCTGTTTGGTAACGTATTATACTTAGTTTATAGTTAGAGTAAATTGCCATTTTAGTCCCTGAGTTTTGTCCAAATTTGCCACTTTGATCCAAATAGTTTTTTTTCCCCTCTGGGTCCCTGACATTTACATTTTGTTGCCATTTTAATCATTTTGTCTAACTCCATCCAAAAACCCAGTTTGTAACAGGGGTATTTTGGGGATTTCTTTAAAAAACGTTTTCAGTTGCCATTTTGATCCAATTCCAAAAAATCAAAAAAATTCCAAAAAATCAAAAAAATTCCAAAAAAATCTAAAAATAAAAAAAATTCTAAAAAATCATAAAAATTCTAAAAAATTCAAAAAAATCTAAAAATCATAAAAATTCTAAAAAATCATAAAAATTCTAAAAAATCCAAAAATCATTAAATGTTTCGGCACGAACCGTTTCGAACCGTACCGTTTCGACGCGAACCGTTTCGAACCGAACCATTTCGACGCGTACCGTATCGATACCGTTTCGACCCGTACCGTTTCGAACCCGAACCGTTTCGACCCGTACCGTTTCGACGCGAACCGTTTCGAACCGAACCGTTTCGAACCGTACCGTTTCGACCCGTACCGTTTCGAACCGTACCGTTTCGACGCGAACCGTTTCGAACCGAACCGTTTCGACCCGTACCGTATCGAACTGTACCGTTTCGACCCGTACCGTTTCGAACCCGAACCGTTTCGACGCGAAGCGTTTCGACCCGTACCGTTTCGAACCGTACCGTTTCGAACCCGAACCGTTTCGACGCGAAGCGTTTCGACCCGTACCGTTTCGACGCGAACCGTTTCGAACCGAACCGTTTTGACGCGAACCGTTTCGAACCGTACCGTATCGAACCGTACCGTTTCGAACCCGAACCGTTTTGACGCGAACCGTTTCGGGTTCGAAACGGTACGGGTCGAAACGGTTCGGGTTCGAAACGGTACGGGTCGAAACGGTACGGTTCGATACGGTACGGGTCGAAACGGTTCGGTTTGAAACGGTTCGCGTCGAAACGGTACGGGTCGAAACGCTTCGCGTCGAAACGGTTCGGGTTCGAAACGGTACGGGTCGAAACGGTACGGTTCGATACGGTACGCGTCGAAACGGTTCGGTTCGAAACGGTTCGCGTCGAAACGGTACGGTTCGAAACGGTACGGGTCGAAACGGTTCGTGCCGAAACATTTAATGATTTTTGGATTTTTTAGAATTTTTATGATTTTTAGATTTTTTTGAATTTTTTAGAATTTTTATGATTTTTTTGAATTTTTTTTATTTTTAGATTTTTTTGGATTTTTTTTTATTTTTTGGATTTTTTTTTGATTTTTTGGAATTGGATCAAAATGGCAACTGAAAACATTTTTTAAGGAAATCCCCAAAATACCCCTGTTACAAACTGGGTTTTTGGATGGAGTTAGACAAAATGATCAAAATGGCAACAAAATGTAAAAGTCAGGGACCCAGAGGGGAAAAAAAACTATTTGGATCAAAGTGGCAAATTTGGACAAAACTCGGGGACTAAAATGGCAATTTACTCTTATACAAATATATATAGTTTAAATAAAATAAAAATGTAGGTGATGAGGTGGATAATGAAGTGGAGGTTTGAAGGGATTTATTATTAAAGGAAAAAGTAAAGATATTGGGTGTGGAGGAGCCCCATCACTCGGGGATGGACCTCCACTTAGGCAGCCATGTCATCGGTGGGCTATCACCCCTCCCAAGTGATGGACCTAAGGTGTTGGTAACGAGCCTCCCCCCTTTTTTTTATTTTCTTATATAAATTTCTATATTTTTTTAACATAGCTTAAAATAAACATTACATAACTTAAAAATTAAAATCATTACATAACTTAAAAAAAAAAAAAACCTAACTAAAAAAATACTAGATTTCGGATCGAGTGTTGGAGTATAGGTGAGTACCGAGAAAAGGTTTGGATTCAGGTTGTTTGAGTTGAATGGAATCATGACTTTATAAAAGTTGGAGAGATTTAAAAAAAAAGTAGTTGAGATTGTATAAAAGTAAGAGAGAGTTTGGTTGAGATTGTGTAAAAAATAGTTGACATTGTCGTTATTTATAAAGAAAATAATTAATTTATTATTTTCCTTTTCATAAAGGTAGCCGTTATTAAACGGCTAAATTTGTGAAAGTGGGCCCGTCGCAAACAGCAGGAAAGGGACGATGAGGACGAGACCGGGCTGGGGACGGTGTGGGCGAGCCCCGCCAACCCACGACAGCCCGAAGTTGTCCCTCATACCATTAGCTTAAGAGTTTAACGTAATTTTACATGTTGACTAGGTAGTCTGATCTGATACCAAGTTTGTTGTTTTTATCGAGACGTTGTTTTCTTTTTTTAGGTGTGCAACGTGTCAGAAGGAGGAGCAGTTACAGTCTTGCTAATTAAGCCACGTTGTGTTGTGTATGAGCAATTACAATGTTTGTAAGCCACGTTTCATAGTTATGCTACGTGGGTGAGCTGCATATCTTTTAAATAGTTTCTAACGCAGAGGTGAGAACTAAGAGAACCAACCAAAAATAATGTGGCAGCTTCCGTCAACGAAAAGGTTACTTCGTTTCTTCTACCGCACCTCCGCCAAGCCCAGCATAGAAAAGACCAAAGTCATCCGCAAGAAAAGGTTACTTTGTTTATTCTGCCGGTGAAACCGACCACTCGAACACCACAACAAGACATTGATGACAGAAGAAGAAGATACCATATGTATGCAACAAGTACCGACTCCACAAACGCTAGATAGAAGCAAGTGTCATGCTATGATGTAACCGGCCGGCATAATTATAAATAGGGGTGAGCAAAAGGAAAAACCCGACCCTACCCGACCATTACCCGACCCGAACCGAGAACCGATCAAACATAAAATACAGAACCGATTCACTACCCTAAAATTGGAACCGATCTAAATACCTAGGTACTTCGGTTCGGGTCGGTTGGGTATATTTTCGGTTCGGTTCTCGGTTATTTTCGGTCCGGACCTAAACTTGCTCACCCCTTATAAAGATTATAAGTTGTATAGGTCAAAGACTTGGTTTGCTTAAAGCTTTGTAAACTTTTTGTTCACAATCAGAGGCTTTAGAGTTTGAAGATTAGGATTTGGAATTATTGAGGTTATTTCATATGAAAATGTAATTTTTGTGATGTTTTTTGGCTCTTGTTATGATGCCGTTGTTTGTGTGTGAGTGCTTTGGGTTCCCATTGGGTTGGTTTCCTTGGTGTATACGTAGATTAGGCCGTGTGTAGTGGAGTGTCATCCGGGCTTCATGTCGAACATCGCGTCCCAGTCCCATATACCTGGGGCACTATGGGCTGAAAGGCCCGCGATCACAATAATGGCATTATTGTGAGTTGTTTGATGTTTTGGATCATTCATAGGGACGCTATCATTTCTCACTTGTTTTGTCACTTGTGACATAACCCATATGGGCTTGACCACTACACATTATCTGGGTTTGACCACTACACACAGCGGCGGACATACCTTAACATAAGGGGTAGCCTTCGCTACCCCTTGGCGCTCCGGCGGTAGTGTAAAAATTTGACGGTTTTTTGAAGTTTTTTCGATTTCGTTACCCCTTTTTTCTAAAACGTTACCCCTATGAAGATTTTCTAGATCCGTCACTGACTACACATTGTCGACCACTACTTGACCAGTACACATTGTCAAAATTCATAAAATACATGTATATATTATGTGATGATTGGAACATGATTCGTCACGTATGAATATGAATGGAAATCTACACCATCTCTTAGACCATGTGTAGTGGTTTTATCAATAATGCCATACCCTTGGGCGTTTTCTGCCACGTGTCAGTTTAGTCAGCAATGGGGCGTTATTGGACATTTTTACAAGAGGGGCGTAGTGGGATAATGCCCTAACTAATCATTACACAATTATTGATTTTTTTTAAATTAAAAACTAATAATACTTCATTAAATAAAAAAATTACAATATTAAAAATAAAAATGGGGTAACGTTAAAAAAATTACTGAAAATAATAAAAAAACGAAAAAAAAATAAAATACATTAATTTTCGTCTTCGCTTTCATCATTCTCGTAATCTTCGTCTTCCTCGTCCTCCGTTTCTTCTTCACCCTCAGGTGAGATATACCGAACCGACCATATCAATCGTTAACGCGGAATGGTAGGGTTCGTAACGCAATTCTCGTGCATTATTCACTCTTTCTTTCATTGACGCTTGCGGATGCTCCTCCTGAATGGCTTCCGATACATAATTCTGGCATATCGCCTTTCCTTCATCTTCCAAAATCATGTTGTGCATGATTATATACAAGCGTGCATAGCATCTCTCATTTTTTGCTTGGTCCATGCACGACTAGGATTTCTCAAATATTGACATCGTTGTTTAAGAACCCCAAAGTATCTCTCAATGTCTTTTCGTGAAAACTCTTGAACCTTTTTAAAGTGTGCTCTTTTTCCATCGATAGGACCACTAAACGTCTTCACGACAATCGAATACCTAGGATAAATTCCGCCGCACAAATAATATCCATGAGGGTAGTAGTTTTCGTTTACGTAAAAAGACGCTTTTGGAGCTCTGCCAGAAATGTAGTCCTCTAACAACGGAGATTGTTCAAAAACATTTATATCATTGTATGACCCGACCACGCCAAAGTAAGTCGACCAAACCCAAAGGTCCTGTGAGGCAACCGCCTGAAGAATAACAGTAGGTCTCTTTTGGTCACCCCGTGTGTGTTGACCTCGCCATGCGGTCGGACAGTTATCCCAACGCCAATGCATGCAATCCAAGCTCCCGATCATACCCGGCAAACTATGCTCACTAGAACCTACCTCGTAAATCTTTTGAAGGTTGTACCATGTGGGCGTTTTCAGATAACGCGCACCGTACAAATTTATAATACCTTTAACAAACGTATACAACCATAAGCTTAAAAAAATAAAAAAAAATACTTGTAATGTTTATAGTAAAGTATAGAAATGTACCGCAACAAAAAAATGCTCCAAGGTGTCTCGCGTTGTTTTCTCGGCCATTTTTAAATACTCGTCGTTGATGTCGGTCGTGTTTCCGTAAGCAAGGACTCGTAGCGCCGACGCACACTTTTGAATACCGGTGAATCCAAATGTCCCTTTCGCATCCGCTTTTTGTTTAAAATAATCGAAGTTGTTTTCAAAGTCTCGACGATGCGTAGAAACAAACGCTTACTCATCCGGAAACGACGCCTAAAAACTTCTGGGTTCGGATATGTTGGCGCTTCATCGAAATAATCTTTCATCAACCGATTGTTGGTCTCGTTCAATATAATCTCTTATTTTAATTTCACGTTCGGGCCGGCTACAATGCTTCATATATCGCACCGCTAGTTGACAAGCACTCATAACCGCCTCTTGCTCGACCTCCTCATCGGTGGATTCACCATCATCCGCTAAAAACTCTCTATAGTAATAATTTGCGATGGACGAGGAACTAGGGGAACCCATTTTTTTATAAAATGGTTTAATATTTGAGATTGTAGAGGTTTTTGTTTGTAAAAATGGTGGAGTGGAAGTGTGTATATATATAGGTGAGAAATGAAAAAAGAAAAAAAATAAATATAGCCGTTGCTTTTTTACCGTTGCAAATGGTCGATTGGCCAAAAATTTGCCCTAACAGCATGATTTAAAACACGCTAAAACAAAAAAATAGGTCAAACACGCCCAGGGGGTGGTTGGTCGGCGTTTTCGGGCGTGATTGTGGGCTTTTTTTTTGAAAAAAAAACACGCCCACTACGGACGGTCTTAGGTTGTGATTATTGGAAAAATCATAAAATACATGTATATATTATGTCATGATTGGAAGATGATTCGTCACGTATGAACATGAATGGAAAGCTACACCATCTCCCTCAATGATTCATGGTGATTGGTATGGATTGGACAACGATTATCACAGGCATCTTTTTTTCATTTTTCTATATTTTGACACTTTAAAAAATAAATTAAAATAATAAAGGCAATAGTGGTTTGGGTCATGACCAAACTCTTAGAGTAGTGGTTTTGGATGGTGGATTAGAGGTGGGTGACATAACGCCTATGTGAAGGATCATGAGGGTCATAACCACACCCGTTAGCCTTATATGATAAAATTGGTGGAATTTTATTGGTGATGGGATGGTGGATGATGGTGTGGAGATGGTAATTTGGGTTATGGATCATGATTTGCGTGTACACCAACCCCATCTCAATCCGCGCGTGGAGAGCATGCGCCTACGTGAATAAATTGGGGGGAATTTGATGGGGATGGTGGATGATGGTGTGGAGATTGGGGATGGTGGTTTGTGTCATGAATTGCCACATGGGATTGGGACATATGATTCGCGTGGTACACTAACCCCTCTCAATCCATGCGTGGTGAGCATGGATTTATCCACGTCGACCACGAGCCTACTCGAATAGATTGGAGGAATTTGATTAGTGGTGGAGGTTGGTGTGGGTCATGGACCATACCATATAGAGTGGTGAATGAGGATGGTGGATGAAAATGGAGTGATGTGGCGCTGACGTGGAGGGGTGGTGATGGTGATTAGGAACATCACTCCACAAGCCTACTTGAATAAAAATTGTTTTCATTGTGTAAACACGTATTAATAGGCTTTTTGGCATGTAGGGCCTTGGTTTACGGGACCTATATGCCTCGGAGCATCTCACGCTTTTATAACCAAGGACCCAAGGTACACAAGAAGAAGTGAACAAGGTGATGGAATCTGCAGAAGAATGCACAAAAATCATGGGCTAAATACCTCTACCGAAAAGAGCTAAATTGCTGCACAAAGCAGCAGCTATTCTTAAAGACTATACAATAAGTCCATAGCTGCTTGTCTTGTTAAAAAGATTGCAAAACCTGCCAAAGATGCTGCAAATGAAGTAAGTAATAAGTTAGATTCTATTAGCAATTATTTGTCATGTTTGTGTGATTTCTTGCTTAATTTGGTTGCTGAAATGATCAGTTTATCAAATTTGACATCTTCAAAAGCTATGTGAACTTTGATAATGACACATTGCATTCATGTTTTGTTGACCCAAGGCAAAGAACATAGTGATTTTCCTGATTTTGACAACTATCTTGTATATATATTAACGTGTAATTTAGTCGTATTTTGTGATTTTCATTGGCTGAAGGGATCAATGGGGGCGAAGTTTATATGCTTGACCCTATACTGTCAAGGTTATATATTGTAAAGATAACTTATTTGCCCATCGATAATTGGCTTCACAAAGAAGATCACTTGACGAGTTTATCCTTCTTGAACAGTTGAACTATCTTTATTAGAACTTGTTAAGTATTAAAACTTGTTAAGGACAAGTGAGTTAAAAAAATATTAGTTTGTTGCTGGAAAAATAGGATCCCTAGCAAATAAAATACTAAAACAAATTTTAGTAGTTACAAATAGTGAAATCGGATGTGTCAAGACTATTTATTTTGATTTTTTTACGAGTATAGTAGTCGTCAGATTATGCATAAAGGATCTATGTATGTGTGTGAGCAAATTAACTTCTTCTTTTGCATGCTGGACCATTAAATTTAACTCTACTAAAATGACCTTTGGTAGTGATTAAATTGATGGAATCTTGTTGACTAAAGTGAATAGCATCATAATTTCAAATGATGAACATGGGCAAATTTGTAATTGTAGCTTGAAAAAGCTATATAGTCTATAGCTACATGGTACAAGTTAGAAAAACTAAGTCGGTCTAGGACCCGCACATTATGTTAACCCTGTCAAACGGGGAAAAATAGACGATGTAAAACGTTCTCCCACACACGCATGTTGTTAAACGTGTCAAACGGGGAAAAATAGACGATGTAAAAACGTTCACCCACACATGCACTTTGCGTCGTGTTAACTCGCAAAATTTAGAACGAAACGTAAAAACGTTAAGCCAAAGACGCACGCTGTGATGTGTTATGTCACAAAATTTAGAACCAAGCATAAAGCGCAAAATTTGTGGAAAATGAAAACTATAAAGGAACAAAGTTGAAAGTAAAAAAAGTTATGAAGATAGATTGCAAAAGATAAAAAGTTTTGGGTTAAAAGTAATTTATGAAATACTTTTGGGTGAAAAGTAAAAAAAAATCATTTTTTTTTTTTTGGAAAACCCCTAAAGCCAACGTTACGACAACCATATGCATAACCATTTTTTTCTTTGAAAAGCCCACAAAGCACACCCCGCGTTGCAGCGGGGCGTAAAACGGTGTCAAATAGTACTAATGTCACACAACCGTCATCGACCACCAACACTGACTTGACCTAGGATATGCGTGTTGCGATGAACCTGTCATGAACCTGTCAAACATGGAAAAATAGAGGCAAAAACGTTGAACCACACATGCACGTTGCGTCGTATTAACTCGAAAAATTTAGAACTATACGTAAAACGGAAATTTGCGAAAGATGAAAAGTATAAGTGACAAAAGTTGTGAAGTTAAATTGCAAATAATGAAAAGTTTTGGGTTAAAGTTAAAAAAACAAATTATGTAGGGTTAAAATTGTAAAAGATACAAACCTTTGGGTTAAAACTAAAAAGTCAAGTTTTTTTTTTAATACTAATGTCACACAACCGTCATCGACCATCAACACTGACTTGACCTAGGATATGCGTGTTGCGATGAACCTGTCATGAACCTGTCAAACATGGAAAAATAGAGGCAAAAACGTTGAACCACACATGCACGTTGCGTCGTATTAACTCGAAAAATTTAGAACTATACGTAAAACGGAAATTTGCGAAAGATGAAAAGTATAAGTGACAAAAGTTATGAAGTTAAATTGCAAATAACGAAAAGTTTTGGGTTAAAGTTAAAAAAACAAATTATGTAGGGTTAAAATTGTAAAAGATACAAACCTTTGGGTTAAAACTAAAAAGTCAAGTTTTTTTTTGAATAATGTGCAAAGCATAATAGACAAGTCCTTATGCATAGAAAACTTGCTAATTTATATAGGTTTTAATGCAGCACCAAAAATTGATCTTTTTTTGCTGGACCCCAAAATAATACATATGTTATCTTCTAGAGAGTCAAGTAGAGACACAAGTTGTATGGAAGTTCGATTTTAAGTTTGAATTTTGTTACATTTTTTCATTGCATATAGTACAACTTATAAATATATTATTTTTTAAAGGTTGTGAGGTCGGGAGGGCTGAGTAACGGATCAGAACAAATTTGGCTCCACAACGCTTTCATGTTATTTTCTTTTATACGAGTCAAATCGGGTGGGTTAGAGTGCACTAAAATCTTCATTGGGTGGAAAAGATGCTTGTGTTATTCTTGAGGGTGTAGATTTGGATTTGGCTGTATCTAAACATAGTCAAAGGACATGTTTTACTTTTATGCTTTTGTTTTTACTCATGATATAAGAGGTGGCAATTTGGACCCCATATATTTATGAGTCAATTGATATCTGTTGTGTTTTATCTGAAATGGGTCAAATGAAAAGATTGCTAAAATGATCAAACCGTTTGCATACAACTTCTTGAATTACTCTATCAGAAACTTAAAGATCTTTAGCGTAATGATAGAAGTTTTTGTAGTCAAGTATTGTTAATGTGGTAAAAAGCATCTTTTGTTGAATGAGAAATAACGGAACAATATACAATGAATATATAGACACACCCCTAATAAGTTAACAAAGCCGTAAAGCCCAGTGGGCCCAACTCTAGACTTTTAAGTGACATTTTATTTAGCATGCCCCCCACAATCTAAGGATGTATAACGACATGCAACTTAATCTAAGGATGTATAACGACATGCAACTTGGATGTTGATCAGTTCTGTTTAAACATAAAGGAAAACATGTAAATAATACCTGTTACAGGCGCAGACAGGCCAGCAGAGAATCCAGTCAGAGATGCAGCCATTGAGTTCGACATACTTGTCAGGATGATCTGGTTCCTCCTTAGGGTGTAAAGTTATGATGGTGATAGAACCGAAACAAGGGAAGAATCGGTTAGGAGAGAGAGCCGTGAATGATGTTATGAGGGTTGTGTGATTCTCTAAATTGTGTAAACCTTAAACTCTCTAATAATCTCCTTATATATACACCCAAGAGGAAACCTAATTAGTTAATAAGGGTAATATGGTCCATCAACAATTACCAACTAATTATTAATAAGTTATTATATATTTTGATCTATATAATATAAATGATTATAAAGGCTACAAGATTAAATATTATAATAATAATATATTTAATCTCACATTCTCCCACTTAGCCGAGTAATCATTTATCATGAGTATTAGATGAGCCCAATGTTGTAGAAGGCGATAGGCGCTAGTCGGGCGGTGAGGTACAGCCTAGGGATTAATCGGGATTAATAGGGATTAATCGGGATTAATCGGAATGGGATTTTTATATGTATTTTTTCAAAATTATATATATATACCCAATAATATAAAAATAATACTACAAAATTCACATAAATACTTCAAGTTTTAGATAGTATGGTTCGATTTTGACCGATTTTAACCAATTTTGACCGCCTAGGACCGCCTAGTACCGCCTAGGACCGATTTTGATCGATTTTGACCGACTAATATTGTCCGATTAATCCGATTTTTGACCGCCTAGGACCGATTTTGACCGATTTTTTACCATAACCGATTAATTGACCGCCTAGCTCAAAATTAGGCAGTAGATGACCGCCTAGCGCCTAGGCGCCGATTAATCGGCCGCCTAGGCCGATTTCTGCAACCATGGATGAGCCTGGTCAGGAGTTAACACTCATTTTAGCCTTAAACCAAGAACTATAGCAGAGAAATACAGCCGTTGAATCATCATTCGACTCAGGACCCCCATTAGTCATACTATAGCATCAATTTAAAACATAACAGTTATGATCAAAATACACATAAGCCCTTTAGCGTCTGATTTGTATTTATATTTGTCTATATGTCATTACACCGGCAGAACATATGTTAGAGACATACAAAATCAAACTGAGGAAATTTTATTAATTAAAACATAAGCTAGTACAATATGCCATTAAATAAGGTCTTTAGTAAGTCCCATATTCGATACATGTTCTTCGAAAACTTTAGGTGGGAGACCTTTAGTCATCGGATCCGCAAGCATATCTTTAGTACTAATATACTCAATACAAAGATTATTTTCCTCAACTCGTTCACGTACGAACAAATATTTTGTATCGAGATATAAACCAGCTCCAGTCGAACTGTTACTGTTCGAGAAACTAACGGCAGCTGAGTTATCACAGTAAAGCTTCAATGGTCTAGAAATGGAATTAACGATTTTGAGTCCAGTGATCAGATTTCTAAGCAACATTCCATAACAGGTTGCGTTGTAAACAGCAATGTATTCTGCCATCATTGTGGAAGTTGTAGTTAACTGTTGTTTATGACTCTTCCATAAGATAGGTCCGCCTGCTAACATAAAGATGTAGCCCGAAGTGGATTTCTTGTCATCTTTGCATTTGGCAAAGTCAGAATCAGAGTAACCTACCACCTCTAAGTGATCACTTCTTCTATAAGTCAGTTTATAGTCTTTCATCCCTTGCAGATATCTAAGGACTTTCTTAGCTGCTTTCCAGTGATCTAGGCCAGGATTAGTCTGATAACGGCCTAGCATTCCAGCAATATAAGCGATATCTGGGCGAGTACAGACTTGAGCATACATCAGGCTCCCGACTACTGACGCGTAAGGTATCTGGCTCATTTGCTCCTTTTCAACCTCTGTTGTCGGACACTGGAATGAACCGAAAACATCTCCCTTAACTACTGGAGCGACTGAGGGTTTGCACTGTTGCATGTTGTAACGTGTAAGGACAGGATCTATGTAAGTCTTTTGGGACAATCCTAAGATCCCTTTGTGTCTATCTCGGTGAATTTCGATGCCAATGACATAAGAAGCATCTTCGAGATCCTTCATGTCGAAGTTATGCGAGAGTAACCGCTTCGACTCATGCAACATGTCTAAACTATTACTTGCCAATAGAATATCATCTACGTAAAGGACAAGTATAGTAAAGTTACTCCCACTCATTTTGAGGTAGGTGCATTGATCCACTTGATTCTTCATAAAACCTTGTCTCTTCATGACTTCATCAAACTTAAGGTACCATTGACGTGATGCTTGTTTTAACCCATAAATGGATTTCTTTAACTTACAGACTAGATGCTCCTGACCTTCAGGTTTAAAGCCTTCAGGTTGTTTCATGTAAACATCTTCGTCTAAGTCTCCGTTAAGGAAAGCAGTTTTAACGTCCATCTGATGCAGCTCCAAATCAAAATGAGCTACAAGGGCCATAACGATCCTTAATGAATCTTTACGAGAGACAGGTGAAAACGTCTCTTGTTAATCAATTCCCTCTTTTTGAGTGTAGCCCTTTGCAACCAATCTCGCTTTATAGCGTTCAACGTTCCCATTCGGATCCAGTTTTGTTTTGAACACCCATTTACATCCTACAAGTTTGACACCATTGGGTAATTCTACCAAATCCCAAACGTCATTTTTCTTCATGGATTCAAGCTCATCAATCATTGCTTTGTTCCATTCAGAAGACTGATCACTGCTAATGGCTTCATTATAAGAGGTAGGATCATTGAGCTTTCCAGCATCCATTTCAGTCAGGTAGGTAACATAATTATCCCAATTAGTAGGCCTTCTTTGCCTAGATGACCTCCTGAGTTGATTATCGGGTTCAGCGTTGTCTTGGTTTTGAGCGTTTGATGGGCCTTCGTTATGAGGTATAATGGGTTCTGATTGTGGAGATGGAATTGGTGCAGTAGCTTCAGGTGCAGTTGTTGCATTGGGTACAAGAGGAGTAAACGGAGTAATGGTAAGCGACGAGTCCCTCCCCCCCCCCCCCCCCGCGTCTTGTACTTCTTGCAATTCTTCGTAAGGGTTAGTACTGCTCCCACTGACCTTGAAATCCTCCAGGAACGCAGCACGCTTGGTTTCAACAACACGGGTGACATGGGAAGGACAATAGAAACGATAACCCTTTGAATGATCAGGATACCCGATAAAGAAACAGGTAACTGTTTTTGGGTCAAGTTTCCTTAGGAAAGGATTATAGAGTTTTGCTTCAGCAATGCAGCCCCATACTTTCATATATTTAAGACTCGGTTTCCTTCCTATCCAAAGTTCATAAGGAGTTTTAGGGACAGACTTAGAAGGAACTCTATTGAGTATATGAACAGCTGCTTTTAACGCTTCAGTCCAGAGGAATAATGGTAAATTAGTGTTGGCTAACATACTACGCACCATGTTCATAAGGGTACGATTTCTTCGTTCAGCAACACCGTTCTGCTGAGGTGTACCAGGCATGGTGTATTGGTTCACAATCCCCTGGCCCTTACAAAACTCATAAAATGGACCAGGAGCTTGACCCACATCAGTATGTCTTCCATAATATTCACCGCCTCTATCCGATCTCACAACTTTAATCTGACGATCTAATTGCTTTTCAACTTCAGCTTTATAATCTTTAAAAGTTGTAAGAGATTCAGACTTTTCTTTAATAAGATACAAGTACATGTAATGAGAATAATCATCAATGAAAGTGATAAATGAAGTATGTCCTGTTATGCCAGCGATTTGGTAAGGACCACTAATATCAGTGGGAATGAGTTCTAATAAATTAGAGCTCCTAGTGGCACCTTTCTTATTCGCTGATTTCATTTTGCCTTTGAGACATTTGACACATGTTCCAAAATAAGTGAAATCGAGAGGAGGTAAGACTTCATCCTTTACGAGACGATTTAATCGTTCTCTTGAGATGTGGCCTAAACGTTGATGCCACAACATAGATGAAGTCTCTAAGTCTCGTTTCTTTTCCATCTTTGTGAGTGATTCATTAATATTATATGACAACAAAGATTTGGAAAAATTATCATCTAGTTCTAATCTATAGAGACCACCATCCAGAATGCCAGTACCATAAACAACGGAATCATAGAGAATAGAGAGTTTGTGATGACCATGGGAAACAACAAAACCGTCCATGTCTAACTTTGGTCCTGATACAAGGTTCCGAGTTACCTCAGGAACATATAAGGTATCAAAAAGTTTAATACATAAACCAGTTTTCAAAAATAATTGTAATGTTCCTATGGCCTTCACTTATAATTCCCGATCATCCCCAACTTTAAGTGTTCTTTGGTTTCTTCCCAGCTTCCGGATCGAAAGGAATCCCTGAGTAGAGTTAGTTATATGAACCATAGAACCAGAATCAAACCACCAAGAATTAGCAGGAACATTTAAATTAAAGGACTCAAGTATCATGAAAAAACCATTACCTTTCTTAGCCAGCCACTCCTTGAAGTAAGGGCATTCCTTTTGCTTATGTCATGTTTTCTTACAGAACTTGCAATAGGGTTTGCCTAAGGAGTTCTTAGAGCTGGAAGGTGCACTTGTATTAGGATTTGGCTTTTGGACTTTGGAAGCATCCTTTCTTTGATAATTGTTCTTCCTCTTCTTAGAGCTGGAGGTGGTGAAGTTAGCAACATCAGTAGTGCGATCCATCTTCATACGCTCTTCCTCCTGTACGCACATAGCGACCAGCTCACTCATCGTCCATTTATCCTTCTGAGTGTTGTAATTGATCTTGAATGCCTCATAGGACGAAGGAAGCGAAGTGATGATGAAGTGAACAAGAAAACCATCACTGATTTCCATCTCTAGCCCTTTCAGCTTATTGGCCATGTCATGCATCATCATGATGTGTTCGCGAATGCCGCTCCTCCCATCATACTTAGTCGTCACCAGCTTAAGGATAAGAGTGCTAGCGTGTGCTTTTGATGTTCCTTTAAATTGAGCCTCCACAGAAGCCAGGTAGGTTTTAGCATCCTCAGAATCAGGAATAGCGCCTCTAATAGCATTGTGAATGACTGCTTCATGAACATGAGAGACATGCGGTTACACCTAGTCCATTTTTCATGAACTATCTGCTCAGCAGCAGTACTTTGAGTGGTAAGGTCCGATGGCTTATTCTCTCTAAGAGCATAATCGAAGTCTAGCAATCCTAGAGTAAGCATGAGGGCATCCTTCCATTCAGCAAAGTTATCACCAGTCAAATGTGGAATCCCGCAATTGGGTGATGATAGTGGAAATAAGATGAGCAAGTTATGATACTAAGAAAGAAGTCCTAATGTGATCTAAGGGCATGTTATACTAAGGCAGGCATAAATAATGACCATTTTAATTATGAAGCTGTGATATTGTCTATTACTAACATCAAAATAACAGACTTAGTTAAAATTCTACTTAAACGAAGACAAATCAGCTTTGGCCAGAAGTGTAATCATTTAAGTATGTGTGCAAAGTAATCGTGACAAATCAGCTTTGGCCAGAAATGAGACAATTTCTTTAGTTATGCACTTGTCAAGCATGCAAAACATAAATGAATTAAATCAGCTTTGGCCAGAATTAAGACATTTCACGTTTGTAATGCATACTCAACATAGCTTTTATAATACTTGAACAATAAATAGATGTATTAAATCAACTTTGGCCAGAATTAATACATCAGAAGCTCATTCAAGTTAAGCTATTTTGGTTTTGTAAAAATTATCTGATTCTGATTAGTTAATTAAGTGTTAACAAAACCAAGTATTTAATAGCAAACCACCCGTTAGCGCGGATCGAACTAATGCTATAACGGCATTATTGGTGAGTTGTTTGATGTTTTAGATTACTGATAGGGGTTACGGGGCTCTGTCTACTACTGCACACATGTTATATAAAGCCTCATTTCACTTGTTTACATAACCCATATGGGCTTGACCACTACACATGATGTTAGGTATGTTATCATACAAATTTGTTTGTTATTATATCTTATAAAATACATATATTGTTATTATGGTTTAAATTGGTAACAAAACAAATATATATTATTGTGATACTTAACAAAATAGAAATATGACACATAGGTATTAGGCTAGAGGTGTTAGGGTCATGAAATTGGAACATGATTCGTCACGTATGAACATGAATGGAAAGCTACAACGATTATCACGGGCATCTTTGTTCATTTTCTTATATTTTGATACTTTAAAAAATAAATTAAAATAATAAAGGTGATAGTGGTTTGGGTCATGACCACATTTTTAGGATAGTGGTTTTGGATGTTGGATTATAGGTGAGTGACATGACGTCTATGTGAAGGGTTATCAGGGTCATAATTGGTGGAATTTGATTGGTGATGGGGATGGTGGATGATGGTGTGGGGATGGTGGTTTGGGTCATGGATTGCCATATGCGACATGATTCGCGTGTACACCAACCTCCTCTCAATCCATGCGTGGAGAGCATGCGCCTACGTGAATAAATTGGGGGAATTTGACGGGATGGTGGATGATGGTGTGGAGACTGGGGATGGTATTCGCGTGGTACACTAACCCCTCTCAATCTATGTGTGGTGAGCATGGATTTATCCACATTGACCATGAGCCTACTCGAATAAATTGGAGGAATTTGATTAGTGGAGGATGGTGTGGGTCATGAACCATACCATATAGGGTGGTGAATGAGGATGGTGGATGAAGATGGAGTGATGTGGCGCTGACATGGAGGTTGGTGATGATAATTAGGAACATCACTCCACGAGCCTACTTGAATAAAAATCGTTTTCATTGTGTAAACACGTATTAATAGGCTTTTTGGCATGTAGGGCCTTGGTTTACGGAACCTATAAGCCTCGGAGCATCTCACGCTTTTATAAACCAAGGACCCAAGGTCCACAAGAAGAAGTGAACAAGGTGATGGAATCTGCAAAAGAATGCACAAAAATCATGGGCTAAAATCCTCTACGGAAAAGAGCTAAATTGCTGCACAAAGCGGCGGCTATTCTTAAAGACTACAATAAGTCCACAGCAAATAAAATACTAAAACAAATTTTAGCAGTTACAAATAGTGAAATCTGATGTGTCAAGACTATTTATTTTGATTTTTTTTACGAGTATAGTAGTCAGATTATGCATGAAGGATCTATGTATGTGTGTGAGCAAATTAACTTCTTCTTCTTTTGCATGCTGGACCATTAAATTTAACTCTACTAAAATGACCTTTGGTAGTGATTAAATTGATGGAATCTTGTTGATTAAAGTTAATAGCATCATAATTTCAAATGATGAACATGGGCAGATTTGTAATTGTAGCTTGAAAAAGCTATATAGTCTATAGCTACATGGTACAAGTTAGAAAAATGCAGCACCAAAAATTGATCTTTTTTGCTGGACCCCAAAATAATACATATATGTTCTTCTAGAGAGTCAAGTAGAGACACAAGTTGTATGGAAGTTCGATTTTAAGTTTGAATTTTGTTACATTTTTTCATTGCATATAGTACAACTTATAAATATATTATTTTTTAAAGGTTGTGAGGTCGGGAGGGCTGAGTAACGGATCAGAACAAATTTGGCTCCACAACGCTTTCATGTTATTTTCTTTTATACGAGTCAAATCGGGTGGGTTAGAGTGCACTAAAATCTTCATTGGGTGGAAAAGATGCTTGTGTTATTCTTGAGGGTGTAGATTTGGATTTGGCTGTATCTAAACATAGTCAAAGGACATGTTTTACTTTTATGCTTTTGTTTTTACTCATGATATAAGAGGTGGCAATTTGGACCCCATATATTTATGAGTCAATTGATATCTGTTGTGTTTTATCTGAAACGGGTCAAATGAAAAGATTGCTAAAATGATCAAACCGTTTGCATACAACTTCTTGAATTACTCTATCAGAAACTTAAAGATCTTTAGCGTAATGATAGAAGTTTTTGTAGTCAAGTATTGTTAATGTGGTAAAAAGCATCTTTTGTTGAATGAGAAATAACGGAACAATATACAACGAATATATAGACACACCCCTAAGTTAACAAAGCCGTAAAGCCCAGTGGGCCCAACTCTAGACTTTTAAGTGACATTTTATTTAGCATGCCCCCCACAATCTAAGGATGTATAACGACATGCAACGTGGATGTTGATCAGTTCTCTTTAAACATAAGGGAAAACATGTAAATAATACCTGTTACAGGCGCAAAATTTGTGGAAAATGAAAACTATAAAGGAACAAAGTTGAAAGTAAAAAAAGTTATGAAGATAGATTGCAAAAGATAAAAAGTTTTGGGTTAAAAGTAATTTATGAAATACTTTTGGGTGAAAAGTAAAAAAAAATCATTTTTTTTTTTTGGAAAACCCCTAAAGCCAACGTTACGACAACCATATGCATAACCATTTTTTTCTTTGAAAAGCCCACAAAGCACACCCCGCGTTGCAGCGGGGCGTAAAACGGTGTCAAATAGTACTAATGTCACACAACCGTCATCGACCACCAACACTGACTTGACCTAGGATATGCGTGTTGCGATGAACCTGTCATGAACCTGTCAAACATGGAAAAATAGAGGCAAAAACGTTGAACCACACATGCACGTTGCGTCGTATTAACTCGAAAAATTTAGAACTATACGTAAAACGGAAATTTGCGAAAGATGAAAAGTATAAGTGACAAAAGTTGTGAAGTTAAATTGCAAATAATGAAAAGTTTTGGGTTAAAGTTAAAAAAACAAATTATGTAGGGTTAAAATTGTAAAAGATACAAACCTTTGGGTTAAAACTAAAAAGTCAAGTTTTTTTTTTTAATACTAATGTCACACAACCGTCATCGACCATCAACACTGACTTGACCTAGGATATGCGTGTTGCGATGAACCTGTCATGAACCTGTCAAACATGGAAAAATAGAGGCAAAAACGTTGAACCACACATGCACGTTGCGTCGTATTAACTCGAAAAATTTAGAACTATACGTAAAACGGAAATTTGCGAAAGATGAAAAGTATAAGTGACAAAAGTTATGAAGTTAAATTGCAAATAACGAAAAGTTTTGGGTTAAAGTTAAAAAAACAAATTATGTAGGGTTAAAATTGTAAAAGATACAAACCTTTGGGTTAAAACTAAAAAGTCAAGTTTTTTTTTGAATAATGTGCAAAGCATAATAGACAAGTCCTTATGCATAGAAAACTTGCTAATTTATATAGGTTTTAATGCAGCACCAAAAATTGATCTTTTTTTGCTGGACCCCAAAATAATACATATGTTATCTTCTAGAGAGTCAAGTAGAGACACAAGTTGTATGGAAGTTCGATTTTAAGTTTGAATTTTGTTACATTTTTTCATTGCATATAGTACAACTTATAAATATATTATTTTTTAAAGGTTGTGAGGTCGGGAGGGCTGAGTAACGGATCAGAACAAATTTGGCTCCACAACGCTTTCATGTTATTTTCTTTTATACGAGTCAAATCGGGTGGGTTAGAGTGCACTAAAATCTTCATTGGGTGGAAAAGATGCTTGTGTTATTCTTGAGGGTGTAGATTTGGATTTGGCTGTATCTAAACATAGTCAAAGGACATGTTTTACTTTTATGCTTTTGTTTTTACTCATGATATAAGAGGTGGCAATTTGGACCCCATATATTTATGAGTCAATTGATATCTGTTGTGTTTTATCTGAAACGGGTCAAATGAAAAGATTGCTAAAATGATCAAACCGTTTGCATACAACTTCTTGAATTACTCTATCAGAAACTTAAAGATCTTTAGCGTAATGATAGAAGTTTTTGTAGTCAAGTATTGTTAATGTGGTAAAAAGCATCTTTTGTTGAATGAGAAATAACGGAACAATATACAACGAATATATAGACACACCCCTAAGTTAACAAAGCCGTAAAGCCCAGTGGGCCCAACTCTAGACTTTTAAGTGACATTTTATTTAGCATGCCCCCCACAATCTAAGGATGTATAACGACATGCAACGTGGATGTTGATCAGTTCTCTTTAAACATAAGGGAAAACATGTAAATAATACCTGTTACAGGCGCAGACAGGCCAGCAGAGAAACCAGTCAGAGATGCAGCCATTGAGTTCGACATACTTGTCAGGATGATCTGGTTCCTCCTTAGGGTGTAAAGTTATGATGGTGATAGAACCGAAACAAGGGAAGAATCGGTTAGGAGAGAGAGCCGTGAATGATGTTATGGGGTTGTGTGATTCTCTAAATTGTGTAAACCTTAAACTCTCTAATAATCTCCTTATATATACACCCAAGAGGAAACCTAATTAGTTAATAAGGGTAATATGGTCCATCAACAATTACCAACTAATTATTAATAGGTTATTAATATATTTTGATCTATATAATATAAATGATTATAAAGGCTACAAGATTAAATATTATAATAATAATATATTTAATCTCACATTGGACCGTTAGGACACAAATCTAGGTGTAGGAAGAGGCTTGGTGAAGACATCGACAAGTTCGTCTTTCTTTGGATGAACTAAACTTCGAACTCATTGTATGCTACTTTTTACCGGCCAAAATGGAAGTTAATCTTCACATGTTTAGCTATGGTCATTGAAAATGGATAAGCTACTCCAAGTTTGTCACACCATGAAGTTATAGCATTAGATGTGTCTGCAAGGGCTTTGCAGTCAGATTTCTAGTCGATGACTTGATATTGTGCGTTGCTTTTCGGGAAGTCCATGATGAGATTTGCAAAAGTCAGTTATTGCAACACACATAATTCCTAAACAGGGGGTCCAGCGGGTCGTGAATAATAATTTCTCGACCCTTAAGAGTCGCTTTGTCTTTAGTAAGATCGGTTTTGCAATTCAAAAGGGGGTTGCGGTGCAGCTTGTTGCCCGTTTACCTGCAGATAGTTTGTAATTTGTTGTTTTGGCATCTTAAATACAATCGATATCGATTTTATCATTGAGTCAACTAGTCCAAACCCTGTGGGGTTGATCTATCTGTATCAGTGGTCAACTATGCACAACAGTTAAAGTCATATTAGTAGTGGAATTCCGTGGGCCCAACAGAAAACGACCCTGACATCAGTCCCGTATTATTGGAATCATTTGCTAGCTTCCTTGACATTTTGTCAAGAGTACTAGAGAGAAAGAAATCATATAGCATCTTTTGCTTGGTAATGGTAAACAGGATATGAGAATAGCATCGTAAGAACCATTTGGAGCCGTGACCCGTTATAAAGATTTGCAATGTTGAAGTGATTCACCGTTGTAACGCGCACAGTTTTGGGCTTCTGGTGTGATGAGTTTTGACTTTTGAGGTCAAAGGAAGTTATTTTTTGTTTTGATTTTAATGTGATTTCATTGCATTTCAAGTAAATTTAATCATCGTGTTCGAGTAGATACCATATTGTCTAATTTGGCAAAGTTTAGTCCTAAATTTCTAACAAATATACAAAATGCAGGGCTTTATGAAGTAACAACTTTGACCTTATAAGTCTCTTTTTCTTAAGAACAAATGTATATATACTGGTCAACTTATTCATCCTTTATGGACTATTATCACAGAAGTGCATTTTCGCAAAAGACATCAACAAAGCAATCTTGATAAGCGACGCAATGGCAACTGGTACTTGTACAAATAAACTCAGCACCAACCTCAGGGACCCGGCCCGTTTCCCATTCCATGTTCTCACATTATTAGTGTGTTTTGTAATTTTTTATTTTTTACTTTTTTTATTTTGTCTTTTCGTATTGTGATATATCATATGATATATGTAATGACATTAACCCGTAAATCAAGAATTAGATTTTAGTCCATTACTTCTTTCAATCCATACCCACAAACACAATATATGTGATTGTATATTTTAGGGGTGTTCATGAAATTTTGAAACCGACCAAACCGCCAAAGTAAGACAATGAGTTGACTTAGAAAAGGTTTGAAACTATTAATGTTAAGTTTCTTTTTTCCCTTCTTTAATAAGTTGACTTAGAAAAGGTTTCATGCATTTTCATTGTTTAATATGTATTATAAGCATGAATCATGCACGCATTTAGTTTTTGTTTTTTATAATACAAACCATAGTCACATGGAATGTGATACGCTCCGGTACGCGGTACGAAAACGGGTACGCAATTCGGGCCTTTCTAAAAATCGGTACGTTGGGGGTAGGTTCATTTGGGAACGCTAATTCGGTACATGGTACGGTGTATCCTATGGCGTACCACCGTAGTTTGGTACACATATCATATATATAAAAAAGTATAAACTAGATCTTTCATTAAATTTTCAAGAACATAATCAAAAACTATTTTCTGTGTGCTAGATTGATTGTTACAACATGTATTTATAGTTATGGGAAAAAGTTATTGGTGGGAAAAAAACTCTTCAGTTACCTATAAAAAGCGGGAAAAAGTTAATGGAGGGAAAAACCATTCAGGACCTGGCTGTACGTCTGTACCGGAATCTGACTTTTGGAACGCCGGAACGCCGGTACACCACAAACGGAAGCGTGTTTCCTATTAATTAAAAACGTGTATTCACGGTTTGGAACGCTATTATGGTACACAATCGGGAACGGTCCAAATTAGCGATCCGGTACGCGTACCAGAGGCGATTGGGACGACTCTGTACCCCGATTCGGTACAGCGAATCTGGTACGCGATACAAGGGTCTTTTAGCGTTTCCTGTGACTATGATACAAACCAATGTTTGAAAACATTATAATACAAACCAGTGTTTGAAAACAAAAAAAGTTGGTTAACCGTTTAAACTTAAGCTGAACCGTTAGAATTGGTAATACAGTTGGTCCTGTAGACCCATCAAGTTTTCAAGGGGTGGAGTCAGAATTTTTACCTCGAAAATACACTAAATTTTTCTTTTCAACGGGGGCGTCCGCCCACCCAAGCCAAAGCTTGGGTCGGCCATTGGTGAATACTCTAGCATTTTTTTTCGTGGGGTTTGAAACAAGTTTTTCTATAATACAAGTGTCTTAACTGAAAATTTCTCGGTTGAGACGATATAAACAATATTCTTAATTTGAAATAGAGTAAACTGCAATTTGAGTCTATGCGGTATGTTGAAAAATGGATGGTTGAGTCGGGTTTTCCATTTTGCTTCACTATGAGTCCCTCCGCCAAGTCAACGTTAGTTTGACCATTAATGAAAAGGGTATTTTATGTGTGTTCATAAACGTTGGAAACCGACTGAAACCGCTAAAGCAAGTCAGCAAACGTTTAACTTTTATTACTTGGGCATGTTTTTCATTTATAAAATGTGGTTATGTATATGTATTACTAGAAGGGTGTTCGTGTGGCGGAGAACACAAACATTGCCAAGGGTGTGCACGGTTCGGTTCATTTCGTTTATTAACCTCAATCGAAATTGAAACCGAAGTCACCGGTTAATCTATTTTATTAACTAATCGGTTTTCGGTTAATTGGTTCGGTTTATTCGGTTAGATTGTTAGTTTTTGGTCCGGTTCGGTAATTTCGGTTAATAACCACAGCACACTTAGGTTAAAAATTTATTTAGAAATACATGAAATTGAGGTATAAATACATGAAATGAAACTATATAACATGAAAAATACATAAAATGGAAATATATAGCATGCAATGCATGTAACTAGGGCTGCAAACGAACCAAACGTTCGACGAACAGTTCGTGAACCGTTCGGCGGGAAATTCGTTTGTGTTCGTTCATTTATTAAACAAACGAACACATCAAGAAATTTCGTTCGTTTAGTTAAATGAACAAACATGAACAGAGGGCGTGTTCGTTCATTTATGTTCGTGAACGTTCGATAACGTGTTCGTCCATTCATTCCGACAAATAAAATATTTAATAAGCGTCAATGTATTATATATTTTGTTCATGAACGTTTGTTTGTGTTCGTTTGTTACCATTTGTGTTCATGAACAGTTTATGTTTATCATCGTTCGTTTTCATTCGTTGCCTAAAATTAACAAACAAACAAAAACGAACACGAACACGAACAATTTAATTTCCTTAACAAACAAACACGAACATAAAATCTTGTTCGGTAAGCGTTCATGAACCGTTCGTGAACACTTATATTTCTTAACAAACGAACACGAATAAGGACTTGTTCGTGTTCGTTCGGTTTGTTTGCAGCCCTACATGTAACGGAGGTATAAAAGCTAGATATATATATATACATAAATATGAATGGTTCGGATTAGTTAATTTCTGTTTTTTCAAGGGTACAAGAAAAATCGATATATGATATTTTATTAATTTGATTTTCGGTTAATTTAGTTAGTGGTTTATTTCGGTTCGGTTTCACCTAACAGTTCAGTTATTGCTCACCCCTAAACACAGATAATCACTAACATATCAAGATTTTTTTCAATAAAAACTATAGCAATATTATACTCAAACTAAAGAAATTAAAGTACTTGTTTTTTTTTAAGTTTTTTTTTTTTAATTTAACGTATGAAAGATTTATGGCCTTTTAAAAAACGTGTGGTAGTTGGTTTAAAATAAAGGGGCAAAAGTGTAACTACTAATTAATTAACCAGAATATGGTTAAAGATAAATGAATTACAATGTAATTAAGATGAGAGATTAAGGTATAATTAGTGTCTAAAAAGTTGATTTACCCTCATTTTACAATCATACCTTAAATATTACATTCAAACAACTGTAAACTTTTGGGTATGTTTACAAATGCATTATAATATAGCATACATAGTCATGAATCATCTAAACATTTTAAAATTTTTGAATACAACTAACGATTGGAGAAAAAAATGATTTAAACCATCAAAACTCAATGTTATATAAAAAAAGTATCGATGGCCGTTCAAAACAATATAAAAAACTGATAAAATGGTCGGTCTGGCCGACACACCCAACTCGGCATGTTTGGTATGTCTTTTCTTGAAATTATGGCTATTCTTCTTAACCGAAAACCGAAACCTGACCCGAAATAACCTATACCTAAACCCGAACTAGAGCTAACCCGAAGAACCCGTACCTGAAATAACATATACCCGAACCCGAATCACAATAAACGGATTGGTCTTCGGACATTGGAGGGGTATATTATGAATATGATAACCCGAAAAACCCGAAGTAAACAAGATGCCGACCACAAACTCTTCCTATATCGTTAAACTAATAATTTTGTATAAATTTTCAAGTTGTTATGTTGGGATGATATTTAACTATATATGCTACAACTATTTTTTATATATTCTTTGTATAATCATTAGTGTAATCTTTGCCTTAATCCATATGAATTCGTTTTTTGATCTAGGAGAAAAAATTAGTTGAATGAAATCGGTTGTTAAAAACTATTTTTTTCACGTTATAGCTTAACCCAGAAACCGATAACACCCCACCCGAACTAACACAAACCCGATCAACCCAACAGTTAAAGGGTTCGGTTATCGGGTCACTTTTTCCTAGCCAAAAACCTGGATAACCAGATCCGAAAAACATGAAGAACACCCCTACTTGAATTCGCAGTTAGTTCTACAGTTTTATCAAACCTACTGTCCCTCTCTGTGAATACTTTAGCTTATTTTTTTTCGGGTTGAAAGAAGTATTCCTTTTTTATAAGTTTTTAACCGAAAACTTTGGTTTAGCGTAGGGGTGTTCATGGTTCGGTTTCAAACCATGAAACCGCCCAAACCGGCCCTCAGTTCGGTTTCACGGTCGGTTTTTTTAGTTATCTTTCGGTCGGTCGGTTTCAATATTTACAAATCGTAGCAAACGGTTTGGTTTACGGTTTATAGCAAAAACCAACCGTTATAAACCGGACCGTTAGATTTTTTTAATATTTCATATATTACATATATATGGACATAAATAAATTAAATCTAATTTTAGTCTATAAGAACGTAAATTAATAATGTTAACCAAGAAATGGGTCATACGTGAACTTTCAATATCAATATCCAGTGTGTCGGCCCATATTTTAACATTCAAAAGTCCATATGGACAAGTGTTATAATATTCTCTAATTTGGACAGGCCCATATTTTAACATTCAAAAGTCCATATAGACAAGTTTTATAATATTCTCTAATTTGGACAGGCCCATATTTTAACATTCAAAAGTCCATATAGAAAAGTTATAATATTCTCTAATTTGGACGGTTTGTTTTTCTTTTTATTCTTTTGTTTTTCATATTTAGCAAATAAGGCTTAAACCATGAAACCGAACATAAACCAAACCGTTAATAATGGTTTGGTTTGATTTAAGAATTCAACGGTTCGGTTTCGGTTTTCAATTATCAAAAACCGTGACTAACGGTTTGGTTTACGGTTTGACTCAAATGTCCAATAACCTAAAACCTAAACCCACTACATCACCACTCAAAACCTAAAAACTCACCCTCACCCCACCACCACCCAAAAAGCTAAACCCCCACCCCCCCACCCCCGCGCAAAAAAGAAACTATACCTCACCAAAAAAAAAAAACCCAATAAAACCTAACCCCCCACCCCCCACCCTCTCGGCAAATTTTTTTTTTTTTTTTTTTGGGTGGGTGATGGGGGGAGGGGGTGGGTGGGGGTGGGGTTTAGATTTTTGGGTGGTGGTGGGTGTTTAGGGTTTTTTTTGTAGTGGTTTTTTAGGAGCCTTTGTATCATTCTTACAATTAGTGGACTTTGTATTTGATCCTAATCCTATAAAAAGGTATTTTTAATTTTAGTTTTATGATTTAAGTATGAATACAAAAGTATTATTGTTAAGTTTGTTTGTTTGTTTTTTTTTTTTTCATTTTTCAATAAGTTGACTTAGAAAAGATTTTATGCGTTTTAAACAACTTTAACCTACTTGATTTGCTCAATTAATTTGATTTTTCAACTTTAATTTTTTTTTAAAGGCAAACAAAAACTTTCACTAATCACCAGGTATTCAACTTTAATTATTTTCATATTTATGCATTTAACATAACTGAGATAATTGCAAAACTCAAATTAGGGTCTAAAATGTGTCACGTTTGTAGCTTGGTGGGTCAAATCTTACACAAGTACACAAAAATATATGACCTGTTTAATCTTAAAATTTGTTAATTTTTCATTTTACTACTATATAATCACATATCTACAAAAGTATTTGTTTATATGCCTAAACCATAGAATCCCACATACTTCTATAACTTTTTATCACAAAATATTTCAGCAACTTTTTTATAGTAATATTCTTGATAACAGTAAAACTTGTCGTTCTTCCGAGACTGACCCATTAGCTAAATGTGTTAAAATGTTAGCACTAGTATAAAAAACTCACACCCCTTAACTCAAATAAGACCATTCCCCCTAAAAGGTCAAAACAATATCTAGTTAGCAGCGACATAACCCGTAACACAACACAACACAAAACAATCACTTTCAAATTGTCATATCTACCCATTTATTAAAAAATCATGTTCGAGCTAACATGTTAAACTTGTTTAATTAAACAGAGAGTGTTTAGATTCATCGGTTCAACCTTTTAATTAGATAAAATATTGACCCATCAACCTGCTTGGTATTATATATTAGTTAGTAACAAAATATGAATCGTCTTATAAAAATATAAGTTAACAACTAGCCAAAAGTTGGAGCATATTTACGGTACTGCCATTATTGAAAGAGTTAAATGCCCGGATAGTCCCTGTGGTTTGCTCTTTTTCCACCTTTAGTCCCTAACTTTCTAAAATTACAGCTATAGTACTCAACTTTTCAATTTTCGTTCCCGGATAGTCCGTGTACCTAACATCAGTTAGTTTTCTTAATTAAGAGGGTGTGAAATAACAAAAATATCATTTCCTTAAAAAGAGCAAACCACGGGGACTATCCGGACATTTAATAAATAAAAAAATAAAAATCTAATTAATAAGTCAATTTTAAGTGGGTCTCACAACCTACCCCACCCTCACCCTACCCCCTATCATCATCATCTTCTTCTTCTCAAAATTCATCACCCACCTACAAATCAGATCAAACCAACCCCACCACCTGCAAATCAAATCTAGATCTTCACACAAATTACTAGGCTGGAAGGTATGGTGAGCCTCATCCCCAAGGGGATTGGCCGTCACGTCACCGCCACGTAAGCGGGGGCCTAAAGGGGATGGACCTAAGGGGTGGGGGATGAACCCCTTTATTATATATATATATATATATATAGAGAGAGAGAGAGAGAGAGAGAGAGAGAAACGGGTTCAGGAGAAAACGCTCAAAAGTGTGAGAACGCATCCTGGCCCAACACGTGTCCCGTGGCATAGAGAAGGGCGGAGGGGTTTTTTTGTCTTTTCATTCTTCTTTTATTTTCACAACGCGGTATAATTTTTTGTGGCGTCTAGGTTTTTTTGGCGTTAATTGTATTTATCAAACTTTTTGGCGTTGAATTAATTGTTTTTGTGTCACATATATAATTTTTTGACGTTATATTGTTTTCTGGTTAATTTTTTTTGGCGTATGTGGCGTTTTGTATAATAATTCACTATGAGTCATTAATATTTGCATAAGATTAAAATAAGACCAATTTTTTGGCGTTTAGTGATTTTTTTGGCGTTTTAATACCCTTTACAAGGTGCTTTTGCCAGCAGCTGTTCTCCCAGTTTTCATTTCACTAGCGTTTTGGTGTTTGTAGTTTTTAGCGTTTTATATAATAATCTATTTTATTTTAGAGGATTAGATAACAAAACAACATATAACTTGATATCAAAACAATATAAAATGAAAACAAAAATAATAAAAAATGGTAATCTAATTTTTCTTCCGAATCTTCACCGTCATCAGCCTCTTCCTTCTTGAATTTTTTTTTTTTGGCATTTTGAACCTTTTTTTGAATTCTTTAGCTAGATGCAAACTTTCCTACATAAACCCTGTCTTTTTCAGAAGAATCTGCTTAGTGGCATTCTGTGTTTTGGTGTGATATTCTTGTTTGGTGGCATGTCATTGAAGATCAACTCTTGCTTGATGCTATTTGTAATAATGGAGTCTAAAATGGCATTTTACACTTTTGTTGATTCCTTTATTCCATGCCTATAGTCATCAAGAACAAAGCTCACATTATGGCATATCACTGTCATCAGTCTTTTTTTCTTGAATATTTGTCCATCTCATTCAGCAAAATATTATTCAGTTAACCCTCTCAGAAGAAGGATCCATTTCAGTGAAAGCTTTGCCATCTGTGGTGTTTTAAAGTGAGTGGTTTCTAGAGTATATGGCGTTTGTGTTTTCTGGGTGTGATTAATTTCATTGTGTATAGACCCCTCTCTTATAGGAGTTTTTTGGCGCGCAGTTTAGACGGGGCTTTTTATTGTAATAAATGATAGTAATAAAGTAACTGTCTTTTCAGTTACTGTTTTTGTATTTACTGTGTTATAGACATCTCATCCTCTAAGTTTGGCGTTTTTTAAATGGCGTTATGCAGACCCATATGACAAAATACAATAACGGAGTAAATAAAATATTAAGCAGGAAAAATATTTTTTGTTATTTTTTGCGTTTTGTAAGGAATAAGATTTTTAGTATTTTTTGGCGTTTTGCTAATAAAGGGAGAAATATATCATTTAATTATCTTAAAAAAAAAGAAGATTACACAAAAGAAAAAAAAAGAGGAAAAAAAATTAAAAGCCTTTGTCAGAAGGTACTTTATCTGAATAGTATCCATCACTTCCGTCATCTTCTTCCTCCTCAGAGTCTTCATCTGGGTCTTCATCCATGTCATCACCTTCACCTTCATCAGCTTCTTGTGTCCTGAAGATTCTGAAGCCTCCACCTGAACATATCTTGCATTAACTCCAATTTTGAGTCAATTTCTGTGTTGGTGCAAGTGGCGTTATGCAATTCTTCCATGAAACCCAGACGCTGCTTTGTCATGATGTTCTCAAGCCAGTACACTTCCTGCTCTCTGCTGTCGTATGTAACCGTCACCATGTCTGTTTCATCATCGAAATGCCATGATGTCATGACAGGGTCTGGCTTCACATCTGCTTTGATTAGTCCAAATTTGCTGGTTAATGCTTTCATAAGCATATGCGTTTCATGGCATTCGTTGTCTATAGCGATGCCAATTGATAAGATTCGCCTCTGTATCTCTTCTTCCATTTTCAGAATTGCCCTGACCGTCTTAACATACACCCTCCTTCTGTTGTCAAAAAGCAGGACGTATCGCCTGATTCCCAGAGTGTATCTCCACGAAACGATTGTTGCCATTTTTGGCGTTTTGGTTAAGTTGGCGTTTTTGGTTAATGATGTTTTTCGCAGAAAATGGTAGATTGAAGTGATTATGGAAGCTATGTTTTTACCTTGTTTATATAATAATGTTTTTTGCGCGTAATTTAGGAGGGAATTTCTTCTAATAAATATTAATAACTGAGATTCAGTTACTGTGTTGTTTTATCTTCCTGTAATATTTAACGTGTTTTATTACTAGTTTTTGACGTTTTGTTTTTAATGGCGTTTTACTTTTTTGTATGGCGTTTTATCATTTGATGACGTTTTGAATATGAGCGGTAAAAGACCCTTTTACCCTTAATGAAACGCCCCCACATAATAAAATTGTTGTTATTTATGAAAACGCCACTGCGCAATCTAGTCCATGGATTGTTTTGATCGGACGATCCATAAGCGTTCTCACACTTTTCACTGTTTTCTCTAAATCCTGACCCTATATATATATATATATATGTATGCATGTATAGGTGTGTGTGTGGGAGTGAGGGACGTTGAAACCGGCTGTGAGCGGACGGAGAAGCCGGGCCTGGCCTGGCGTCGGAGAGGGGGGTGGGGGAGCCGGGGCGGCAGGCAGTGGACGGGCATGGGGACGACCCCCATACCCACTAGTCTTACTTATAAAACTAAACCAATCCCTCACCCCAATCTGCCGCCACCATCACTCCCAACCACCTTCACCGTCGCTTGCTCAGAGACCGGTTCGGCTTCACTATTTCCATACAGAATTTGCTTTAGCTCACAGAGGAGCTTACTCAGCGTTGCAAACTAAGAGCAAAACAGGGAATGAATGATATCCAAATCAAATGAAACTGTAAGAAGTAAAAACCTAATAATAATCCAACCAACCTTTTCCTCGTGCTTGCTCTCTCGACTATCGGGTTTGCAGTCGGTGTATACGAGGAGATCCCGAGTCTAACGGACCAGGTCAACCGACGTCTTAGGTTTTGACTTGGACAGTCCTTTCATGGCGATCGATTGCTGCTGAATGAAGTCTGAATTGTGGATAACAAACAAGAGTTCTTCAAACAAACATTATTAATTAGATTTTTGTTTTTTTTATTTATTAAATATGAATTGTGGATAACAAACAAGGAAAAGAAGATAATGGCAGGGGTAGGGTGAGGGTGGGGTAAGTTGTGAGAGCTATTTGAAATTTGACTTATTAATTAGATTTATATTTTTTTATTTATTAAATGTCTGGATAGTTCTTGTGGTTTGTCATTTTTAAGGAAAAAATATTTTTATCATTTCACACCCTCTTATTTGAGAAAACTAATTGATGTTAGGCATAGAGACTATCCGGGAACGAAAATTAAATTTTTTGGGACTATAGCTGTATTTTAGAAAGTTAGAGAATAAAGATGAAAAAATGACAAACCACATGGACTATCCGGGCATTTAACTCTTATTGAAATACTGTATATTTCAATTTTATGTGAGATGCCTTTATTTGTGAAACATGGACACATTTAATCTCATTCGACCACCATTAGACCGCCCGTAATGGGGCGTTTTTTGTAAAAAAAATTCACCAAACATGCAGGAAAACGCCCCGCTTCCGCCCCCCTTGGGCGTTTTGGGGCGATATTCGACAAGAAAAGGCCCAAGGCGTTTTTTGAAACACACTGAAGGGGCTTGTGGCAACGGTTGACTGACCAATGGGGCATTGTGGCATTATTTAATTTAAAAAAAATAATTGTGTAATTAATGGAAGGGGCGTTATTGGGCATTATTCCCACTACGTCACTTTTGCAAAACGCCCAATAATGCCCCCATGCTGACTGGACTGCCACATGGCAGAAAACGCCCCAGGGTGGGGGCATTATTCGACAAACGACTACGCATGGTCTTAGCAATTCATGGCCAACAACATTAATTCTTTCGTAGTATTTTTAGTAGTGCGTCCTTTATTATTTAATTGAATCATTTATGTTCCTTGGTTTTAGACTAGTGGGTGTGAGGTGTTGGTTGGGGCGGGGGATGCCAGACAACGCTGGCTAAGCCACACCGGACCATCGTTGGGAACGGCGTTGCCCCGCTGGCATGGCTTTGAAGTCTGGCGTTGGGAGGGGGTGGGGGGTGAGGTGGATAGCTTGGATTGGCTGGTGATAGATGACCAGATGTCAACTATATAAAAAAATAAAAAAAATTCCACGTCCCCCAACGTCGGGGTGGCCACGCCGCTTCTACACCCCACTTTTTGGGGTGGTCTGGTGGAACCAACACTCGTCACGTGTCGAGCAATGCTTCCAACACCAGCCCCCACACCCCGTGGTTAAAATTTCTTTATTATTTAATTGAATCATTTATGTTCGTTGGTTTAAATAAATTAAATACGTTGATTTTTTGTCAACATTACGATATAATGTTTTTGATTTAAATGAAGTTATATTAAAACAAACTATTTTTTTCATAGTAACTATATTAGTATCAATACCGTATCGAACCAAACCGGTATTGACATTTCGATAGGTATTCGTCTTTATGGTCTTTGATAGATAAAACCATGTATTGATATTCTTTTGTGCATATCATGATTTTATTTTTTAAGTTTTCTCTTACTGTTACTATAGGGGGGGGGGGGGGTATTTGCACGGACCTCCCATCCGCCGGAGTATTACAACTCCGCAAGCTAGCACAACCCCATTGCTGCCTGGCGATGAGTACCCACCGAGAACGAAGAGCCTGTGTGGACTGCCGACCACAGGATTCGAACCCGGGTCTTACTGTTACTATAGTAAGTGTCGATTCTGTAACAAGCCGAACCGATACTGATCGAGTTCTCGTCGCATAGCGTGGGAAAATCCTACTAGGTAGTACAACAAAATATGTTTTATAAGATGACCCCACCAACCCATTATGAAAGAATATAAGAATACTATTTTTGTGAAAATGATCTTGAGAAATAAATAAACCATAGGATGTGAAAATGATCTTGATAAATAAATAAACCATAGGAATATGGTATATTTTTAATTTTTAAAATTTAAAATAATAAATACCTAGAAAAAAGCTCAAATGTGCATACTTGTTCCATATAGATTTCCTCAATTTTCTCAAATCCCTCTTCAAATTTCACACATAAAAGCCCTATTTCCCCCCTTCCTAGCACTCACTCTGTATCTATCTCTTATTATTATTATTATATATCTATCTCTCACACATACCGCACATATATTTAACCTATCTTCTCTCTCTTCCAGATGCGTTTTTGGGGTTTCTCTCTCTAGAACTCTCTCATACACTCTGTTCCTCGTAATACAGTCCTAGATTCTTCATATTCCCCACGATATTTCTTCAATTTTACACCCTTTTTTGTTAGGGTTTCGAATGCTTCGAGAAGACTGAGGTCGAATTCACTGATTTTGTCGCTTGAAAAGATCGAATTGATTGAGGGGAATCGAAGATGACGTCATCAGATGTTGAATTAGAGCAACGGATTAAGGAAATAGGGAAGCAGTTATCACATCCTCCGGATTCTGTTGAGGAATTGCTCACTGTTCTTGATGTAAGCCCTAATTTTGAGTTTTATTGTTTCAATTTGTTCGTTAAATTGTGTTAATTTGCATATTTTAATATAAAATTTGATGGGTTTTAGAATTTAGAAACAGTGGGATTAGGAATGTGGTTACTGGTTGAGTGTAGACAAGGTGTTTGATAAAATGCCTGAGTGAATATTTGATGTTTGTTTGCTTGTGTTTGGGTTGTGTGATTGTGTGTAATGGTTTGTGGGTTGCAGAAAGTGGAGAAGCTTTTATCGAAGGTTGACCAGTCGCCTAAAAGGTCGATGATTGATGCACTTAAACCGTCGATGAGGGCGTTGATGAAAGACGGTCTTTCAAAACATTCTGATGTTGATGTGAAGGTTGCAGTTGCTTCCTGCATAAGCGAGATAACGAGAATTACAGCTCCTGATGCACCTTACGATGATAATCAAATGAGGGTATACCATGACATGATACACACAACTTGATATTTACATATATGTTTATGTATATTGTATTGTATTCTAAACTTTTTTTTATGCACAGGATGTATTTAAGTTAATTGTTTCTACGTTTGAGGGTTTAGCTGACCAGTCCAGCCGATCTTACGCCAAAAGAGCTTCAATTCTTGAAACTGCTTCGAAAGTCAGGTCATGTGTCATCATGCTTGATCTTGAATGTGATGCGTTAATTGCGGAAATGTTTGAGCATTTTCTAAAATCAGTAAGGTGTGTTATAGAGTTCTTAGTGCTAAGTTATGCTTCATTTTCGTAACAATATGTAATTATATATTTTTGAATTTCAGGGACTACCATTTAGACTCCGTATTTCCATCGATGGAAAGTATAATGGTGTTGGTTATAGAAGAAAGTGAAGAATTTCCAGTTGAGATGCTCAAACCACTACTCGCTCGTGTTAAAAAGGATAACATGGTACGAAGTTTACGGCATCTTTTCTTTAATCAAGTTAAACTTGCGTTCGGTTTCCCATTAAGTTTTTTGACCGAGTTATTCATCTTAATTTAGGATGTCTTGCCAATAGCTCGAAATTTAAGTGAACGAGTGCTTGTGAAATCTGCCGAAAAGCTAAAGCCTTACCTTCTGCCAGCTATCACGGCTCTTGGTGAATCTTTAGATACGTACACTAAAGTTGTGACTGCAGTATGTAAAGGCACAACTGCTACTAATGAAAATAATGATGAAAATACTTCTGGGCTACAAGAGGTATGATTATATTATTATATATTGTCTAACAAGTTGTTCTAGTTTATTTATTTATTTATTTGTTTATCTATATGGGTATGTTTACTTGATTGTTTTTGTTTCGTATATCCTACTATATTTCAGGCCGATGAAAGCAAATTGGAGAAGGGTTCTGTAGATGAGACACAGCAGGCATGCGATCCATCTTATCTTTTCTTTTGTATTTTATTGAGTAAAATGCCATTTTTGTCCCTGAGGTTTGGCCAGCTTTGCTACTTTCATCCAAAGGTTTGTTTTTCTGCATCTAAATCCAAAAGGTTTGAAATCTTGCCATTTTCATCCGGCTCGTTAACTCTATCCCTGTTTCTTCGTTAGGTTAGTGGTATTCCAGATTTTTTTGCTAACTTAAAGGGCAATTCGGTCTTTTTCCCTTTATGTAAAAAGACCGAATACCCTTGAAAAAGACCGAATTGCCCTTTAAATTAACAAAAAAGACAGAAATACCCCTGGCTTAAGGGAGAAAACTGGATGGAGTTAACAAGCCAGATGAAAATGGCAAGATTTTAAACCTTTTGGATTCAGATGCGAAAAAATAACCTTTGGACGAAAGTCGCAAAACTGGCCAAACCTTAGATACGAAAATGACATTTTACTCTTTCTTTTTCAATTTACTTTTTTTGATCTCGCTGTTTTTTTTATGATTGGATATATTCAATACCTTATAGTGTTCTAGTTTTTCAAATACTACAGGGTGATGAGAGTAAGCTTACAACAGCATCATCAGATCAGACGGACCAGGTACGTTATCTAGCATTTTACCCAACTATAATTATAATAATATTTTAATATTGTCTGGTTGAATAATATTTGTGTAATAGGTGCTAAAAGAGGCTTGTCCCGAAGAACAGGTAGATCCTACGGTGGATAAATCTCCAAAATCCGTTATGAGTAATGGAGTAAACGTGACTGCTAACGAAGAAGCTTCAGTTGACCAAGAGTCAAAGAAACCAGAAGAAGACGTAAGTCAACAACCTCTTAATAAGGAAGACACCGATGATTCGGATACCGACAAGTTGGAAAAAGCAAAACCACAAACAGAACATGAAAAGGAGTCGGATTCTTCTCATGTTGAAGGTGAAAAGGAAAACGGAGATGAAAAAGATAACGATGTTAAAGAGTCGGTAAATGAAAAGGATAACGATGTTAAAGATGTTAAAGAGTCGGTAGATGAAAAGGATAACGAGCTTAAAGAGCCAGTAAATGAAAAGGATAATGAGGATAATGATGATAAAGAGTCAGAAAGTGAAAAAGATAACGACGTTAAAGAGTCGGAAAATGAGGCAGCTGTTCCATCTGAAACCGAAAAAGATGACGCTCAAGTTTCTTCACCGAAAGCGGTAGAAAGCAAGCCCGTGGAAACTACAAACATTTCATCTCCTTCTCAAAGTAACAGCGTTCCAGGCGAGAGGCCTGTTCGGTCTAAAAAGAAAAAGGTCGTACAAGAAGACGAAACCACTTCTCCATCGAATGGCGACCTACCTCCTGATGACGAGACCCTCGTGAAGAACGTGAACCGGACGAAAGGAGCGGGAAAGAAAGCGGTTATTGCGAAAGAGGTTAAACTCCCGGAGACCATAAACGAGTCGGATGATGGTGACGCTACTAGTGATTCAGATGCAAAACCTCTGAAAAAGTCAGAACCAAAGTCAAAGTCAAAGTCAACAAAACAGTCGGGTAAGAAGTCAAAGCAGTCTGGTAAGAAAGTGGAGTCCAAACAGACTGGTAAGAAAGTGGATGTGAAAGCAGACGACAGCGATTCCGATGCTAAACCGCTGAAAATGTCGGTTAAGAAAGGAGAGAAAAGTAAGATTACCGTTGAAGAAGAGGAGGAAAGTGATTCGGAAAACAAACCGCTTAAGCTGTCAGCTAAAAGAAGTAGTTCAAAGAAGAAGGATGCGGGAAAAAAACGTGGTAATGGTAAAAATGTTGCGGAAAAAGAGCAAGCAAAATCACTCTCAGAAGATGATGTCAGTAACGTCAAAATCTTTCCTTTTTCTTTTGAATTTTTAGAGTAAAATTCCATTTTCGTTCCTGAGGTTTGGCCAGTTTTGCGACTTTCACCCGAAGGTTTGTTTTTTCGCATCTCTGGATTCGAAAGGTTTGAAATCTTGTCATTTTCATCCGGCTTGTTAACTCCATCCATTTTTCTCCGTTAAGTCTGAGGTATTTTCGTCTTTTTTGTTAACTTAAAGGGCAATTCGGTCTTTTGAATACTTGTACACAAAGTGAAGAAAACTGAATTGCTCTGTAAGTTAACAAAAAAGACAGAAATACCCTTGACTCAACGGAAAAAATGGATGGAGTTAATGAGCTCGATGAAATTGGCAAGATTTCAAACCTTTTGGATTCAGATGCGGAAAAACAAACCTTTGGACGAAAGTCGCAAAACTGGCCAAACCTCATGGACGAAAATGACATTTTACTCTTTATTCTTTCGATTTCCTTTTGAAAATAATCTAAAAATGTCTATTTTTGGATCGTGAAGGAGATGGATACTTCTCCAAAGTCCGTAAAAAAACCGGCTAAAGGGGAGGGAACTTCAAAAGAAACCCCTGTGACTAGTGCAAAACGGAAGCGTACAACTGTCAAAGATAACGTAAATATATTTACGTTTTAGCCTAAAATACTGTTTGGGTCAAATAACTAACTGTTGGAATATGAAATTTTCTCAGACATCTGACACTATAAAATATGATGAAAGCCTGGTTGGTACAAAAGTCAAAGTTTGGTGGCCTGAAGATAAAATGTAAGTGCCCTGAAGATAAAATTTACCGTTTTATTATCTTTTGTGTAGATGAACATACAGATTACTGACTATTTGTGCTATGTTGTTTGTAGGTATTATGAAGGTGTTGTCGAAGAATTTTATCCTGCTAAAAAGAAGCATAAGGTCATTACGTTGCTTGCTATATTTCAACTAACCTTTTGTTACATTTTAACTTATTCTAACATGCTTAAGAGTTAACTAACAGGTCTCGTACGTGGACGGAGATGAAGAGACATTGAATCTGAGAACACAAAGATGGGAAATTATACAAGAGTTTTCTCAACGAGATGACAAGGTTAAAACTGGCTGATTGGGTTGTATGTTGTCATACTATCACTTTTATGTTTTTTGTTTGTGCTGATATGGTTCGGTTGACAGGAGCAAACAACTGAGGATCAAATTGAAGACGCTTCCCCTGCAACGTACGTGTTACTTTTTCATATTTTGCTTTATTAATTTATTTTATTTATTATAATATCTAAGCGATGATATGATTGTTATGCTCTTATAAATGGCTGTTATGCTTCAGACACAAGAAGAAAAAATCGAAAACCGATCCCGCACCATCCGCGTCACAAGAAAAAGTTAAAGATGCAGCAAAGAGGTATGCTTCTATCACTTCATCTCTATAGCATTTGATTAGTAATTTAGTATTAATCAAATGTAAAAAAAAAAACAGAGGTGGTGGGGCCTCTTCGTCTGGCAAGTCAAAGAAGGTCAAAGATGCTGCCACCGCCTCCAAAGAAGCTGGAAAGTCAAAGGAAGACGAAGAGACGCCAAAAGCCAGTACCAAAACCAAGACGGTCAACAAGTCAAAGGGTAAAACCCCTCCAAGTGGCAGCAAATCCAACACCAATGGGCCCACCAAGGCAAAATCTGGTTCATCGTCTAACGTGAAAGAATCTGATGATGTGAAAACTCCAGAAAGCGGAAAGGGAAAGTCAACGGAGGCTCCTAAGGGCGGGTCAAAGAGTGGAAAGAAACGAAAGAAGAGGAACTAGAGGGTCATTTGCTTCGTGTTTGTCGGATATAAGCAGTTGTTGACAGTAGTTGTTAGGGTTAAAAGTTAGTGATTTTCATGCTATTGTTTGGTAGAAGTATTGGTTTTAGTAGGGGTAAGATATTGTTAAATTATGATTATGATTATGATTAGTAGGTTAGGTTCTGTTATAAAGAGTTAGATAGTGTGGTAGATTTTTCTCTGTTGCGGATTGGCATTATTTCTTGTTGACATTTGTTCCACTCTTTTGTTTTAGTACCATGTCGGGGTGTTTTGGTTTTTCGGGTTTTCATAAATCCTGATCTTGTCGATGGTATATGTATTTTAAGTCTTGGTGATCAGGTAATATACCAGGGAATATACGAGACAATGACTGATTCTTGCCAACATAATAATCATGATGGGTCTACTTTTAGAGAGTATCAGGAAAATAATGTGATAAGCCACCGTAACGTGCAATGATTTTTACTGACTAGTCTCGATTAATGGACCGATTAACGAAAACTTACTCAACAACTGGCTGACTAGTGATTAATTGCCGACTAATCCCTATTTTTACAACACTGATCACAATCAAGTTTGCTAGATTCGTGTAGTTCTGTTATCGATTTTGTCGGGCTGGGTTATTCGGAAAGTTTGGGTTTGGACAGATTTTCTTAATAAACTGATAAATTACTGTCATCAATTTTTAAGATACCTATAAATTGAAGAATCTAACAGTGATGAAAATGAGAATCTAACACAATTTGCTCGAACAGAAGGAAAGAAAATAAATATGAAAGTTGTTTATTAGCATTTAAAAATTAGATATTAATCAGCTGTTTGGAAATCGGATTTTTTGAAGTTTATTCGGGTTAATTGGATTACTCAATCTTTATTCGGATTAGTTGGGTTAACCTATTAATGTTGCTCTACCCGAAATCCGTACTACTCGACCTGATCTACCCGTTTTTGATTTGATTCGATCGGCATAATCGGGTATATTTCGACACCCCTAGTCGGAAGCCAATATCCACCACCTCATATCTTGAAGAATAAAGTGGAGGACCATTGGCTCAGCAAGCAAATAGGACTTGGACCTTGAATATTAATAATCACAAGTTCTGATTATTTTAATAAGAGATTAAACGAGTTGAGTCGAGCCGTTTGTGTTCGTAAACTACTCAGGATCGCCTTGTTAATAAACAAACTTGAGCATTTATGGAGGCCCATTTAATAAAGTTCGAGTCTAAGCTTCATGTATCGAGATCGAGCCGGCTCGCAATTCTAAACTAAACGAGTTTTCTATTTATATAACAAATATTATTATATAAAAATAATTAAATAACATAAAATATGATATATAAATTTATAAGTATAAATATATGTAAATTATTTAAAAAAATATAATTAAATAATAAAATATTAATAAACGAGCCGAGTCCGAGCTTGAAAAACCACTCACAAGCCAAGCTTGAGTTTTAGAAATAGAACTCAAAAACAAGTTGAGCTCGAGCCTAGTAAAGCTCGAGCTCGGCTCGACGAAACCCCTAGTCGAGCAACTCGTGAGCAATTAGATATCGGCCTACTTAAATACAATAACTAAATATTAACATATAATAAATGAGTCCGGGTTCGAGTTTTGGACAGAGAGAACTCTAAAAGATACGTGCATGAGCTCTCACAAATTAAAAGAGCCACGCTTGAGATTGGCTCTGTTTGTTTACACCCCTAGTTTCCATCTTCAACTCCCGCATGCGATATATACAATATGATGCAGGAATACAAATGTACTAGTTTACTTTTCACTCATGTTCACACCTTTAGCCTTTGACTAATCTCGTGTATATGTTTCCATCTTCAACTTTTGACGAGTTTAATTTCAAATCTAATACATGAGTACGCAACTCGCAGCTACATCTCATGACTAAATAAGTGATCTTTTTTTATATCAAATATAACTATGCGGAGTATAAAACACTTGATAAATGGCTATATTGTAAGATTTTCTTTTCTTGTCTTTTAAATCTAATCTTGATCTATGGGTTCATGATGTGGATGGAGTGAATATGGTAGCATTCTACTGTGATATGATTGTACCTAAGACATCATGTTTAAGGTGTACTAGTTCAAAAAAAAAAAAAAAAAATCATTCAAGGGTTGGTGATTATTTCGTGTTGGTGTATATGGAAAGGAAGGAACGAGATGGTTTTCAAGCAAACCAATCGTAGCACGCAGGAGATTGTGAGGGAGATTAAGTCGAGAGGGTTTTCCTGGTTTAAAAATAGAACGTCATGTAATTATATTAAATGAGGTGATTAGTGTAAATATCCTATGTATATGTTGTAATTTTCTACCCTTTACCCGTTTAGGTCGGGGGTGTGTGTTTTGTTTGACCTTTTGCCCGTTTGGGTCGGAGATATGTTTTTGAGTTAATTGCTCGGATGGTCCCTGTGGTTTGGCATTTTTTCATGTTTAGTCCCCACCTTTTCAAAATAGCATGTTTGCTCCCTGTGGCTTGTTCACTTGTTACTCGGATAGTCCCCGGATTGGATGGAGGTTAGTTTTCTCAGTTAAGTTGATATGAAATTACTAAATTGCCCTTACTCCTTTAAGTTTCAAATAAGCCCACCATTTATTAAAAGAAATCAAATTAAATTAAATCATTTTAGTGGGCCCAGCCCCACCACTACCCAATCCTTCCTTCCACCAAACCCACACCGCCGTTCACCATCTTCAGCCACTACCATCGTAACCACCAGCCAACATCGCCGTTCACCCCAATGCTCACCATCCAACACCGTCTTTCGTTCACCCCACCACTCCCTCATTGCCATCACTAAATCATCATACCACCGTGTCATCAAACGACCGTTATCCACCAATCAATAGGGTCTAACATGCTGGAAACCCACCAAAACAGAAAACAAAATGCACAGCGACTACCACCCTATCTTGCCTAATTCCAATGAACTCCAAACGGACCAATCTAATCGCTCGTTCTTTAACCGACTTTTAATCCACAAAAAAACTTACAACTTTGATATCCCCAACGCACTTCTGAACAGAGCAGTGCACATCCTCAAAGACCTTTTTGTTTCTCGACATCCAAACACACCAGAGAGCCGAAAAGACAATCCCACGCAAGGAATTGATGATTAAACTGATAAATTGGTGTAAATGATCAAATCTGGCAAGTTATGATTTTAAATTGACAATGCAGGGAAGCCATCGGAGCTCTAGTGTATGCCGAAGACCTAGCCGTCGTGGTGCCATCGGAAAATGACACCGGTGAGAGTCGTCGGAACCCTAGCCGGCCCCTTTCTCTCCTGCGTTGTGTGCGTGAAAATTGTGGGTGACTGGGTGGTTTGGTTGTTTTTGTATGAGTGGTGTGAGGTGGGTTCCACATTATTAATTAATTATATTTTTGTTTTTTAATTTATATTGTATAAAGGGTACTTAAGTAATTTCATATAAACTTAACTGGATAAGTTAATGGCCATCCAATCCGGGGACTATCCGAGTAACAAGTGAACAAAGCACAGGGAGCAAACATGTCATTTTGAAAAGGTGGGGACTAAACGTGAAAAAATGCCAAATCACAGGGACCATCCGAGCAATTAACTCTATGTTTTTTAATGAAGTTCTCTTAAAAAAAAACAACTAGTTTAAAAAAGCTCTAAGCTTTTTACTATTTAATTAAACACAAGATTCTATTATTGGTGTTGATGCCAGAGAACAAAGTAGAAAAACTGGATTAGTTTAGTAATTAATGAAGAAGGTCAAGACTTAAGAGTTGTCTGCTTTGATTCCATCAGCCACCCACTTCAAAAAGCAGCCTTATGGTGTTCCCATAAGCAGTGGCGAAGCTTGACCCGAATGACGGGGGTCGAAAACGTATATACTAAAAGATTTATATAGAACCAAGGGTCGAAAACGTATATACCCAAAAATTTCTAAACGAAAACTACATATATAACACTACTAAGCGAAAAGTTCGGGGGTCAGGCGCCCTTCCCGCCCCTTCTATACTTTGCCACTGCCCACAAGCAATAACAAGTATTAATATTTGCAAAAATATAAAAAAAAGCATCCTGTAACATGCACTTTCTCACCCCTCCGATCTAGGTTTGAATTTATATTTTCTTTCCTTACATTACCTATAATTTTTTAGAAAAACTCACATGACGCAAACAAAGTCAATAAAAATGTAAAAGTTCGAGAAATACACCAATCTAAGCAAGACAAGCTATTGAAGTTGCACCTTTCTTAAATCCAATTATACGAAATGAGTTTAATCCCATTTGACGTCTTCAAAGGCGGCCCGGATCTAAAGATTAATGTGAATGCCGTTAAGTGATTAACTAAATGAAACTGAAATTTATATGTTATCAATTAGCAAAAAAAACTTGGTGGTCCTTATGACCCAGGTTTGACTCCCATTCTCCTCATATTTTCTGCGGCATCCAGGTGAATGGCGAATACGGGTGGCGCCGGTTCGTCTTGGATGAGAGGCAAGTTTTACCGATTATTCCACTGTCGTGCCTTTGGACGGGTTTCCGCGCATCTGGGAGAGCCAAGGGGCTAGCGGCGGTCGAGTAGTCGACCTTGGCTACATCGCCCGGTGTCAAGTTGGTTGGCACGTCGTTCCTTGCCGTTCAAAACAAAATCAATTAGCAACATGTTGTACTTCTGGCTTTGGTTGTGTTCTAGGCTTTTGTGAGTTGTACCTTTGCTTTTATGGGTTGTTCACTGTTTGAGTATTTAAGGGTTATTTGGTTTTTGGGGTCCCTTATTTGCACCCACGGCTTCCTGTTACAACCACCGCACCCCACCATCTCTGTCGCATACCACGGCCGACAACCCTTGGGTTGTCATTGATTGTCTTCTCCGGCGTCCCTTTTATCTGTGACAGGTAATCGACTGCGTTGATTTTCGTTAAACTCTGAACTGTTTAGGATTTTGAGGTTGTCTTTTGTTCGTCTTTGACGTTTGTTTGTTATGTTTTGGTCTTTGGTTTACTTTTACTAGTTAGACCACCGGAGTTGTGATTGCATGTTGTTTTTTCGGTTACGGCCTTCTGGCTTATTTCCCGGTGGCTTTTTTATAATGGCTTGATGGTTTCTTTTGTTGTGATACATTTGTTTTGCGTTTTGCCTTTTACGGTGAACCATTCATTATGGGTTTTTTTTTTTTTTTTTTGCATTTATGCCAGTGATGCAGGTGCTGTGGTTCTTAATTGTTTTCCAACGATGCGGTTGTTAATCGTTTTTATTATGATCATGGGATTTCAGATCTGTGGATTCTGATGTCTATAACAATGACAATCCGTGTTCATTGGAGATATATTACTTAATGCAGATCCGATTTGTTTGTTCTTTTTTTGTGTGCAAATTTGAGGTTATTTGGGTAATGTAAATTCAGTTTCATTGTAAACTGTTTGTTAGTTAACACACATTGTTGGAACTTTGGGTCTCGACGAAGATGGCTTCTAGCTAATCTAAGAGTTCTTGCAGCACGTGTCTATAACGAAGATTGTGGTGCTTGTCATTTGGCGTGACGTTCTTTCGTGCAGTCATGTCAAACTTTTGAGCCTCAATAGCTTTGATTTGCTTAGTTGGTTGAATACGTGAATACATGTGTTGTAATTGTGGTTGTTTTGCCCTTTTTGTGGGACATTATGTAAGACCCACCTTGTAATATATAAAGATTCCGTGTTTTACACTAATAATATTAATAAAAGATTTCAAGTATCAAAACATGAGCTAACATATAGTAGCAACAGATTAGTTCAAAAATGAAAACCCAACAGTTGTTGTTTGAAAACATGTTAACAAAACGCGAAAGCAATTAGTTTTGAAGAGTGTCCGGTTCTTCGCGCAACTTGATCTTCATCCGGTTCCCCAAAGTGAGTATTAACTATCATTCAAATTCATTCAACAGTTAGTAATTTAGACATTTGAACGATGCAGTTTAAACCCAGAACGAAAAGTAGTTTTCGCTAGTTTGGGACATCCCCGGGTGTCATGGAGGAGTAACACAGTTCCCTTGCGTGGCGTGAGGGAATGTGTTTTGGCCACTGATCTTCACTGAGCCCTAGACAAAAAGCTATTGATCGAAATCCACAATTTCCATCAGGTTCAACATCTTGTATAGATGTGACACAAGGATGAAAGATGGTTAGGATTTCTTCCAATAATATGTCAAAATTGCTCACATGAGAACTATGTCTCTGTGGTGATGATTTCAAGTCCATAAAATTACATTCAACTAACATTTGACTTGGTTGAACAACTACGTCCCAACGGTGATGTCTTCACTCCCATAAATTCAACAACATTTAGCGTGGTTGAACAAGCATGTTTACAAGGATATTATGGATCAGCTCGACTTTTTTGTTGTTTCTTCAAGCTTGGTCGTCCACGAGCGTTTTTCTAAACAATAGGTGTAACGCCCCAAAATCTGAATGTAAATGCTTATTGTATGTTATTATGTGACACGTCAGGAAATAAATAACTAGGCTATTTAACCTAGTTAAGGGTATGGTCAAAAGTCTTAAATGATTAAGGTAGTGTCAGTTATGTTTTAAAAGAAAACCCGAGGGGCTAAAATGGAACAAATGAAAGTTAAGTTATAAAATATATAACACACACAAACACACACATACGTGTGTTCGAGAGAGAGAGCAGGAGGCTCCCATGGAGCCTCAAACCCTAGTTCCATCTTTATGCTCAAATCGGAAGGCAAGATGAAGCTCAAATCCATAACCGAGCATGGATTAATGATCACCAACACGAGGGGATCATAAGGTATGTCTTGAACCTAAGATTGGTGATCATGGGTGAAGTGGGTTATGTTCTAATCCATGAGTTTAAGTGGAATTGAGCATGAGTATGTGTTATAATCATCATTTAGAACATGAATTATGAATGGTTTGAGCTAATTTGATGTTTAGATGATAAACCCATTAGCTATGGTGATAAAGATGACTAGAATCACCTCCTATGTTCAAGTCTTGTTGAATGATTGATGTATTATGTGGGTATGATGAATTAATGTTAGATGAAAGTATGGGAATATGATGATGTTATGTTTAACGTTCATTTGGAATGATACATGATGATTAGTAGTTGGTTTTGATGGGTTATGTATGAGTTTAGAAGAATTGTGCATGAAATAGTTGTACGTTATGCTTAAAAGGTAGTACTCACATCAAGTGTATAATGAAATGTATATAGTGTTGCCCGTATAGTCGATTATGATGTTACGAGTATATGATGATAAGTTGAAAGTAAAATTAATGAACTGTTGACTTTCTGAAAGTCAACTATGCGTATGAAGTACGGCTTGACTCGTTGTTGTAAAGGTGAGATTGTAGGAAGTCGCTTGGTACATGTTATGTTAATATGCGTTAACGGTGATCACATGATGAACTACATGAGTTGAAAGGATACGAAGTTGATTATGTGTGTTATGTTGGTTAGAAATAACTCATGAAAGTTAAGTATGAAATATGCGAGTGATATGATTGTTATATGTACAAAGGTGTATGCTAATAAGAGCGTGATTTCGATGAAATGAAAGTATAGGAATCACGTCGAGGCGGACTCAAGCATGAGGTGTTAACGGGTCAAGAAGAGGCAAGGAATCGGATACGAGCACGGACGCATAAGGTAAGTGATTTCCGTAATCACTTCTTAGTACAAGTAAGTAATATAGTGTTGTAATGAATTAAACATGATGTATGAAGGCAAATATGTGTTAAAGTCTTTCGTCGTAAATGATGAAGGTAAGGTGGACCAAAATGCCCTTGATGGGTATTTTGGGGCAAACGATCTTAACAAGCAGTTTAGGAACAAGTATTTGATGAGTATAATGTCTTGAATAAGTATGGAAGCGAAGAGTATGGCCTTGGTATGTCATAAACCAAGTATTGCGCAAATACCCATAATGGGTCAAATAATTAGAATGTGATGATAAGTCGATAGGGCGCAAGATAAGAATTTCATTAATCCGGATGTGGGATTTCAAGTTCATATGATAGAATGTGAATTTACAAGCATGTAGGAAGAAACGGGAGGTTAAACGGGTAAACGGTTCAAAAGTTACGCGCGTTTTAGTGCGTACGGACGACGAAACGTATCTGCAGAGAAATGCATTTTAGAGAGGCCGTCGCCGACGGGCAAGGAGGCCGTCGGCGACGGGCAAGGGAAAGTCAGTTTTCTCCGACGGGTTAACTACCTGTCTACGGGACTTTTGGGCTACGGGTAAATGCAAGGCCCGTCCCCGACGACCTCCCCAAGTCCCAAAAAGCTGAAATCTTGTTTGTAAGTTGAATTACGTACCGTAGGCTTCGGTTTGATATCCGTGGACTACGGCGGACCTTCCAAACATGGTTTTGATGGTTCCTTAGATGTTTATGGGCTATAAAGCTAAGTCTAAGACCCATGTAAATAATGTATGATTATGTAAGAGGTACGCGTGATCTAATACGTGTTTGTTAAGGTATGTACGTATGTGGATGTGTATGTATGTACGTATAAAGGTATGTGCGAGTGTATGCATGTATGTGATGATGTAGGAAAGGTATGTATGTACGTAGATGTGTATGTATGTATGTATAAAGGTATGTATGAGTGTATGCACGTATGTAAAGTTGTAGGAAAGGTATGTATGTACGTAGATGTGTATGTATGTATGTATAAAGGTATGTATGAGTGTATGCACGTATGTAAAGTTGTAGGAAAGGTATGTATGTACGTAGATGTGTATGTATGTATGTATAAAGGTATGTATGAGTGTATGCACGTATGTAAAGTTGTAGGAAAGGTTTGTATGTACGTAGATGTGTATGTATGTATGTATAAGGACATGTATGAGTGTATGCATGTATGTGATGATGTAGGAAAGGTATGTACGTATGTGGATGTGTATAAAGACATGTATGATTATATGCCCGTATGTAAAGCTGTAGGAAAGGATGAATGTATGTAGATGCGTATGCATGTTTGTATGTAAGAACGTATGTATGCATGATTTAGACACATTGAGTGTTAACGTTATTAATGGTGTACCTTGAGAATGATAAGTAATGCAGGTACATTATTGAAGTGTCACCAGGAAATGGATACGCAGATGAAAGGCTTAAAGCTTGAAAGATGATGAAATGTGAAGTATACGCGAATGAATCTTGTTTATTAATGTGTGCTAATGTTATGTATGTATGTGGTGAACGCAGGTAGTGCCAGTCGTGAGGATAGTCAAGGATGGGAGATCGAAGATCGAGTCACTAAAGAGATTGTACGGGAATGTTGATGTACATAATGTAGTAAACTTAAGCTATGTTTTTTTTTACTAGTAAACGTGAGGATGACGGATTTATGGGAAAGAGTTGTGTTAAAGTTAAATTTTAAATAAGTTGAGGTATTTATAATGAAAGAAATTTTATGGTACGTGTTTCCGCTGCGACTTTTTTCATGTACGATTTTAGGGTCTTACAAGTTGGTATCAGAGCCCTGGTTTGAGGGAATCAAGTACGAGAAAGTAAGTACTTGAACTCAAACTTGTGTGCTCTTGAGATAAGAAACCCGTACAATTGAAGACTCGATTAAGATCCAAAGATAGAAGCTAATGTAAGTATGTACTTATGTATACGTATAAAGAGACTGACGGTTTTGAATGTGCAAGGTAAGCATAGGTGTTTCAAGAGGATGATCCGTGAATGCAGTTTAAGATGAATAACTAGAACCGTCAAGAGGCAAATAGGCAAATGAGCCCCAGGTATGTAAATTTAATATGTGGGCGTAATTAATGGTAAAACTCATTAAGGGAAGGAAAAGTTTTAAATGAAAGACAAGGATTGTATGTAATGAGGTACTGAAAGTGATACACGCGCCGAAACCTAAGCCTACGGACATAAGGTGACAATTACATGAAGGCACGAAACTACTATGTGGATTGTGTACCTGGCCAGTACACGAGAAACGTATGACGTTCGTGAGATTATGATAATTGTTACAGGTATGTCCGGTAGAGTGGGGTAGCAGGCGGGCGTGTGGGGGAAATGGGAATTAAGACTCTCGGGAAATCGAGAGTACTATGAAGGAATGAAATGTATGAATGAAATGATTGAATCCGCGAGACGGATTCAAGGAAGGAAAGGTATGAATGAAATGTTTGAATCCACGAGATGGATTCAAGGAATGAAATGTATGAATGAAATGATTGAATCCGCGAGACGGATTCAAGGAAGGAAAGGTAGGAATGAAATGTTTGAATCCACGAGATAGATTCAAGGAATGAAATGTATGAATGATATGATTGGATCCGCGAGACGGATTCAAGGATGAAAGGCATTAATGATATGTTTGAATCCGTGAGACGGATTCAAGGTATGAAATGCATGAAGGGAATGTTCGAAACCGCTAGACGGATTCAAAACATAGAAATAATGAAAGGTATGGATGCTATGATTGCGTCCGCAGGACGAGTTAAAATATAGAAATGATGAAAATAGCCCACATCGCGATGTGTCAATAGTTTGACCGTGGTTGTGTCAAATGAATCTTGTGAGTAAATGTAAAGTAACTGGATGAAAGAATGATCAGGATTGGCACGCAAACCTAAATTTTAAAATTTTAAAATGAAAGAAAGAAGTTTTGAAACCATGATGAGTTAGATGTGTTAGTAATTGACTCGTGGGAGTCATAATGTAAGGCGGGCTACGACCTGGACAATAGGTTAAGTATGAATAAGAAGGGTAAGCTTGGTCATGAGTACCAGAATAATGTAATGAATGTCTTTTCAAGTAAACATGAATGGAAAGAAGCACGAACGCGTACCTCGATGCATCTATGATAAGTAAGAAATGTCAGATGGACTTGAAGAGTCAAACCGCAAGGGTGACGAAGTAAGTAACTAGAGTAAAAGAACTGTATGTAAGGAATGAAGTATGGAATGTGTTATAGCATGTATGTAGGAAATTGTAGAAGAGTTATAGGTGGGTAATCACCTAGTGTAATGAATGTTTGAATGACATATGCTAACAGCTGACGTTGTTGGTGATAATGTTGGATTATTGATGTGATGAAACCATTCGTATTGGTGAAAGGATATGCACTAGCGAAAACTCATTACAAGGATGAATGAAACCTGGCCTATCATGGCTAGTACTCGAGGAAAAGATGGTCGATCTGGGTTACGGATCGTTGGTTTGCGAAATGAAAAGAGGTTAGTAAAAATGTTTAACTCATGATTGGATAGATATGAACTAGTATGACACATGTGTATGTGTAAATTAAGTAATGCATGAAGTAAAAGTAATAAGAATGCGAAAGGAACGAGATGATTTAAAGGTAATGTAAAGGTATGCATAGTACAAGTAATTGTAGAAAACGTAGAAGGATGATCAAGTTAGAGTTAAGTACATAGGTACGTGTGATTACAGGTCAGAGAAGTATGTTTATGACCAGTTATTGACAGGTCAAGTAAATGAAGATGCAAATGAAATAGGAAAGAATGATCAGGAAAGTATGGGCTAGTGGTCGTATGATGGACTGGAAGAAAAGATAAGGTGTGTTCGATGAAAGTGAGAAAGGTTTCGGGGACGAAACCCTGTTTAAGGGTGGTAGACTTGTAACGCCCCAAAATCTGAATGTAAATGCTTATTGTATGTTATTATGTGACACGTCAGGAAATAAATAACTAGGCTATTTAACCTAGTTAAGGGTATGGTCAAAAGTCTTAAATGATTAAGGTAGTGCCAGTTATGTTTTAAAAGAAAACCCGAGGGGCTAAAATGGAACAAATGAAAGTTAAGTTATAAAATATCTAACACACACAAACACACACATACGTGTGTTCGAGAGAGAGAGCAGGAGGCTCCCATGGAGCCTCAAACCCTAGTTCCATCTTTATGCTCAAATCGGAAGGCAAGATGAAGCTCAAATCCATAACCGAGCATGGATTAATGATCACCAACACGAGGGGATCATAAGGTATGTCTTGAACCTAAGATTGGTGATCATGGGTGAAGTGGGTTATGTTCTAATCCATGAGTTTAAGTGGATACGAAGTTGATTATGTGTGTTATGTTGGTTAGAAATAACTCATGAAAGTTAAGTATGAAATATGCGAGTGATATGATTGTTATATGTACAAAGGTGTATGCTAATAAGAGCGTGATTTCGATGAAATGAAAGTATAGGAATCACGTCGAGGCGGACTCAAGCATGAGGTGTTAACGGGTCAAGAAGAGGCAAGGAATCGGATACGAGCACGGACGCATAAGGTAAGTGATTTCCGTAATCACTTCTTAGTACAAGTAAGTAATATAGTGTTGTAATGAATTAAACATGATGTATGAAGGCAAATATGTGTTAAAGTCTTTCGTCGTAAATGATGAAGGTAAGGTGGACCAAAATGCCCTTGATGGGTATTTTGGGGCAAACGATCTTAACAAGCAGTTTAGGAACAAGTATTTGATGAGTATAATGTCTTGAATAAGTATGGAAGCGAAGAGTATGGCCTTGGTATGTCATAAACCAAGTATTGCGCAAATACCCATAATGGGTCAAATAATTAGAATGTGATGATAAGTCGATAGGGCGCAAGATAAGAATTTCATTAATCCGGATGTGGGATTTCAAGTTCATATGATAGAATGTGAATTTACAAGCATGTAGGAAGAAACGGGAGGTTAAACGGGTAAACGGTTCAAAAGTTACGCGCGTTTTAGTGCGTACGGACGACGAAACGTATCTGCAGAGAAATGCATTTTAGAGAGGCCGTCGCCGACGGGCAAGGAGGCCGTCGGCGACGGGCAAGGGAAAGTCAGTTTTCTCCGACGGGTTAACTACCTGTCTACGGGACTTTTGGGCTACGGGTAAATGCAAGGCCCGTCGCCGACGACCTCCCCAAGTCCCAAAAAGCTGAAATCTTGTTTGTAAGTTGAATTACGTACCGTAGGCTTCGGTTTGATATCCGTGGACTACGGCGGACCTTCCAAACATGGTTTTGATGGTTCCTTAGATGTTTATGGGCTATAAAGCTAAGTCTAAGACCCATGTAAATAATGTATGATTATGTAAGAGGTACGCGTGATCTAATACGTGTTTGTTAAGGTATGTACGTATGTGGATGTGTATGTATGTACGTATAAAGGTATGTGCGAGTGTATGCATGTATGTGATGATGTAGGAAAGGTATGTATGTACGTAGATGTGTATGTATGTATGTATAAATGTATGTATGAGTGTATGCACGTATGTAAAGTTGTAGGAAAGGTATGTATGTACGTAGATGTGTATGTATGTATGTATAAAGGTATGTATGAGTGTATGCACGTATGTAAAGTTGTAGGAAAGGTATGTATGTACGTAGATGTGTATGTATGTATGTATAAAGGTATGTATGAGTGTATGCACGTATGTAAAGTTGTAGGAAAGGTTTGTATGTACGTAGATGTGTATGTATGTATGTATAAGGACATGTATGAGTGTATGCATGTATGTGATGATGTAGGAAAGGTATGTACGTATGTGGATGTGTATAAAGACATGTATGATTATATGCCCGTATGTAAAGCTGTAGGAAAGGATGAATGTATGTAGATGCGTATGCATGTTTGTATGTAAGAACGTATGTATGCATGATTTAGACACATTGAGTGTTAACGTTATTAATGGTGTACCTTGAGAATGATAAGTAATGCAGGTACATTATTGAAGTGTCACCAGGAAATGGATACGCAGATGAAAGGCTTAAAGCTTGAAAGATGATGAAATGTGAAGTATACGCGAATGAATCTTGTTTATTAATGTGTGCTAATGTTATGTATGTATGTGGTGAACGCAGGTAGTGCCAGTCGTGAGGATAGTCAAGGATGGGAGATCGAAGATCGAGTCACTAAAGAGATTGTACGGGAATGTTGATGTACATAATGTAGTAAACTTAAGCTATGTTTTTTTTTACTAGTAAACGTGAGGATGACGGATTTATGGGAAAGAGTTGTGTTAAAGTTAAATTTTAAATAAGTTGAGGTATTTATAATGAAAGAAATTTTATGGTACGTGTTTCCGCTGCGACTTTTTTCATGTACGATTTTAGGGTCTTACAAGTTGGTATCAGAGCCCTGGTTTGAGGGAATCAAGTACGAGAAAGTAAGTACTTGAACTCAAACTTGTGTGCTCTTGAGATAAGAAACCCGTACAATTGAAGACTCGATTAAGATCCAAAGATAGAAGCTAATGTAAGTATGTACTTATGTATACGTATAAAGAGACTGACGGTTTTGAATGTGCAAGGTAAGCATAGGTGTTTCAAGAGGATGATCCGTGAATGCAGTTTAAGATGAATAACTAGAACCGTCAAGAGGCAAATAGGCAAATGAGCCCCAGGTATGTAAATTTAATATGTGGGCGTAATTAATGGTAAAACTCATTAAGGGAAGGAAAAGTTTTAAATGAAAGACAAGGATTGTATGTAATGAGGTACTGAAAGTGATACACGCGCCGAAACCTAAGCCTACGGACATAAGGTGACAATTACATGAAGGCACGAAACTACTATGTGGATTGTGTACCTGGCCAGTACACGAGAAACGTATGACGTTCGTGAGATTATGATAATTGTTACAGGTATGTCCGGTAGAGTGGGGTAGCAGGCGGGCGTGTGGGGGAAATGGGAATTAAGACTCTCGGGAAATCGAGAGTACTATGAAGGAATGAAATGTATGAATGAAATGATTGAATCCGCGAGACGGATTCAAGGAAGGAAAGGTATGAATGAAATGTTTGAATCCACGAGATGGATTCAAGGAATGAAATGTATGAATGAAATGATTGAATCCGCGAGACGGATTCAAGGAAGGAAAGGTAGGAATGAAATGTTTGAATCCACGAGATAGATTCAAGGAATGAAATGTATGAATGATATGATTGGATCCGCGAGACGGATTCAAGGATGAAAGGCATTAATGATATGTTTGAATCCGTGAGACGGATTCAAGGTATGAAATGCATGAAGGGAATGTTCGAAACCGCTAGACGGATTCAAAACATAGAAATAATGAAAGGTATGGATGCTATGATTGCGTCCGCAGGACGAGTTAAAATATAGAAATGATGAAAATAGCCCACATCGCGATGTGTCAATAGTTTGACCGTGGTTGTGTCAAATGAATCTTGTGAGTAAATGTAAAGTAACTGGATGAAAGAATGATCAGGATTGGCACGCAAACCTAAATTTTAAAATTTTAAAATGAAAGAAAGAAGTTTTGAAACCATGATGAGTTAGATGTGTTAGTAATTGACTCGTGGGAGTCATAATGTAAGGCGGGCTACGACCTGGACAATAGGTTAAGTATGAATAAGAAGGGTAAGCTTGGTCATGAGTACCAGAATAATGTAATGAATGTCTTTTCAAGTAAACATGAATGGAAAGAAGCACGAACGCGTACCTCGATGCATCTATGATAAGTAAGAAATGTCAGATGGACTTGAAGAGTCAAACCGCAAGGGTGACGAAGTAAGTAACTAGAGTAAAAGAACTGTATGTAAGGAATGAAGTATGGAATGTGTTATAGCATGTATGTAGGAAATTGTAGAAGAGTTATAGGTGGGTAATCACCTAGTGTAATGAATGTTTGAATGACATATGCTAACAGCTGACGTTGTTGGTGATAATGTTGGATTATTGATGTGATGAAACCATTCGTATTGGTGAAAGGATATGCACTAGCGAAAACTCATTACAAGGATGAATGAAACCTGGCCTATCATGGCTAGTACTCGAGGAAAAGATGGTCGATCTGGGTTACGGATCGTTGGTTTGCGAAATGAAAAGAGGTTAGTAAAAATGTTTAACTCATGATTGGATAGATATGAACTAGTATGACACATGTGTATGTGTAAATTAAGTAATGCATGAAGTAAAAGTAATAAGAATGCGAAAGGAACGAGATGATTTAAAGGTAATGTAAAGGTATGCATAGTACAAGTAATTGTAGAAAACGTAGAAGGATGATCAAGTTAGAGTTAAGTACATAGGTACGTGTGATTACAGGTCAGAGAAGTATGTTTATGACCAGTTATTGACAGGTCAAGTAAATGAAGATGCAAATGAAATAGGAAAGAATGATCAGGAAAGTATGGGCTAGTGGTCGTATGATGGACTGGAAGAAAAGATAAGGTGTGTTCGATGAAAGTGAGAAAGGTTTCGGGGACGAAACCCTGTTTAAGGGTGGTAGACTTGTAACGCCCCAAAATCTGAATGTAAATGCTTATTGTATGTTATTATGTGACACGTCAGGAAATAAATAACTAGGCTATTTAACCTAGTTAAGGGTATGGTCAAAAGTCTTAAATGATTAAGGTAGTGCCAGTTATGTTTTAAAAGAAAACCCGAGGGGCTAAAATGGAACAAATGAAAGTTAAGTTATAAAATATCTAACACACACAAACACACACATACGTGTGTTCGAGAGAGAGAGCAGGAGGCTCCCATGGAGCCTCAAACCCTAGTTCCATCTTTATGCTCAAATCGGAAGGCAAGATGAAGCTCAAATCCATAACCGAGCATGGATTAATGATCACCAACACGAGGGGATCATAAGGTATGTCTTGAACCTAAGATTGGTGATCATGGGTGAAGTGGGTTATGTTCTAATCCATGAGTTTAAGTGGATACGAAGTTGATTATGTGTGTTATGTTGGTTAGAAATAACTCATGAAAGTTAAGTATGAAATATGCGAGTGATATGATTGTTATATGTACAAAGGTGTATGCTAATAAGAGCGTGATTTCGATGAAATGAAAGTATAGGAATCACGTCGAGGCGGACTCAAGCATGAGGTGTTAACGGGTCAAGAAGAGGCAAGGAATCGGATACGAGCACGGACGCATAAGGTAAGTGATTTCCGTAATCACTTCTTAGTACAAGTAAGTAATATAGTGTTGTAATGAATTAAACATGATGTATGAAGGCAAATATGTGTTAAAGTCTTTCGTCGTAAATGATGAAGGTAAGGTGGACCAAAATGCCCTTGATGGGTATTTTGGGGCAAACGATCTTAACAAGCAGTTTAGGAACAAGTATTTGATGAGTATAATGTCTTGAATAAGTATGGAAGCGAAGAGTATGGCCTTGGTATGTCATAAACCAAGTATTGCGCAAATACCCATAATGGGTCAAATAATTAGAATGTGATGATAAGTCGATAGGGCGCAAGATAAGAATTTCATTAATCCGGATGTGGGATTTCAAGTTCATATGATAGAATGTGAATTTACAAGCATGTAGGAAGAAACGGGAGGTTAAACGGGTAAACGGTTCAAAAGTTACGCGCGTTTTAGTGCGTACGGACGACGAAACGTATCTGCAGAGAAATGCATTTTAGAGAGGCCGTCGCCGACGGGCAAGGAGGCCGTCGGCGACGGGCAAGGGAAAGTCAGTTTTCTCCGACGGGTTAACTACCTGTCTACGGGACTTTTGGGCTACGGGTAAATGCAAGGCCCGTCGCCGACGACCTCCCCAAGTCCCAAAAAGCTGAAATCTTGTTTGTAAGTTGAATTACGTACCGTAGGCTTCGGTTTGATATCCGTGGACTACGGCGGACCTTCCAAACATGGTTTTGATGGTTCCTTAGATGTTTATGGGCTATAAAGCTAAGTCTAAGACCCATGTAAATAATGTATGATTATGTAAGAGGTACGCGTGATCTAATACGTGTTTGTTAAGGTATGTACGTATGTGGATGTGTATGTATGTACGTATAAAGGTATGTGCGAGTGTATGCATGTATGTGATGATGTAGGAAAGGTATGTATGTACGTAGATGTGTATGTATGTATGTATAAATGTATGTATGAGTGTATGCACGTATGTAAAGTTGTAGGAAAGGTATGTATGTACGTAGATGTGTATGTATGTATGTATAAAGGTATGTATGAGTGTATGCACGTATGTAAAGTTGTAGGAAAGGTATGTATGTACGTAGATGTGTATGTATGTATGTATAAAGGTATGTATGAGTGTATGCACGTATGTAAAGTTGTAGGAAAGGTTTGTATGTACGTAGATGTGTATGTATGTATGTATAAGGACATGTATGAGTGTATGCATGTATGTGATGATGTAGGAAAGGTATGTACGTATGTGGATGTGTATAAAGACATGTATGATTATATGCCCGTATGTAAAGCTGTAGGAAAGGATGAATGTATGTAGATGCGTATGCATGTTTGTATGTAAGAACGTATGTATGCATGATTTAGACACATTGAGTGTTAACGTTATTAATGGTGTACCTTGAGAATGATAAGTAATGCAGGTACATTATTGAAGTGTCACCAGGAAATGGATACGCAGATGAAAGGCTTAAAGCTTGAAAGATGATGAAATGTGAAGTATACGCGAATGAATCTTGTTTATTAATGTGTCCTAATGTTATGTATGTATGTGGTGAACGCAGGTAGTGCCAGTCGTGAGGATAGTCAAGGATGGGCGATCGAAGATCGAGTCACTAAAGAGATTGTACGGGAATGTTGATGTACATAATGTAGTAAACTTAAGCTATGTTTTTTTTTACTAGTAAACGAGAGGATGACGGATTTATGGGAAAGAGTTGTGTTAAAGTTAAATTTTAAATAAGTTGAGGTATTTATAATGAAAGAAATTTTATGGTACGTGTTTCCGCTGCGACTTTTGTCATGTACGATTTTAGGGTCTTACAATAGGTTCTTCGACTGAAGGTATACTTAGATTAGCCCCATTTTTTTCTTGTTGTTTCTTCAAGCTTAGCCGTCCACGTGTATTCTTCTTAACAATAGGTTCTTCATCTAAAGGTATACTTAGATTAGCTTCATTTTTTTCTTGTTTTTTCTTCAAGCTTGGTCGTCCACGAGTATTCTTTTTAACAGTGGGTTCTTCATCTGAAGGTTTACTTTGATTAGCTTGATGTTTTTGCTGTTTTTTCTTCAAGCTTGGTCGTCCACGAGTATGTATGTTAACAGTAGGTTCTTCAATTAAAGGTATACTAGGATCGGTTATGGCTTTTAGCTCTTGTAGCGTAATTTTCTTTCCAAACGTAGATTTCCTCCGTTTCCTTATGCATAAAAGCAAAAGCTATCGAAAATGTTTTCTAGTAGAAGTTACACCAACGATTTGAATAAACGGTTTATCATACTTGTTTGTCTTGTACGTGAAATCCATAATCATCACATGTGGAAATGCACGTAATAACTCATATGATGTATCATGAACGAAGAATAGCGATTCCAACTCATTTGATAAATTTTTAGTAGAAGGATAAAAAGTATAACCATTATCATGTAGAAGAGACATAAGAACTTACATTGGAGTTTGCCCTTTATAATCCATCTCTCGGATTTTCTCGCGTGCATTGTGTATGGTCTTAATCTTAGAGACATTATTTTTATTCTGCTCCTTTACAATACCCATAATATCTTTTAGCTCCACGTGTTTCTTTGTCAATTCCGCAACCAGTTGAAACTCATTAACTGACAGTCGTTCTGCGAATGGATGTCCTTCAAGAAATTGAGCAGGTGGATTATTATGTTCAGGTTTTGTCACACGTAATGTCCAAGAATTATTTTCTTTTGAATATTTCCCTATGCGTTCAAATGGACAGTTGTTGTTTTTTTTGTGCCGGTTGCTTTAGTAGAATTTTAAGCGATTTATAGACACCGCCATGATCGCACATAAGTACGACTTTAGAAACGTACCCCGACCTTCTTTTTGATCTCTCAGTAATAATCACATAATCATGAGTGTGTGCAATATTTTGAACCCATAACATCAAATCATCACGAGACTTGAACTCCTAAAAGTAAACTAAGATTAGTTCTTTTATATTTATTCTTACTGTAACAGCCTAGCGTAACCGCACCATAATATTGTCCGCCATGGCCGGGACGAACTACTATCGCCTCACGGATTTAAAACAAGTCATGATGGTGAAGGTATCAAGCCCCATATAAGGAAGCCTTTGTTCCCCTTCACAACCAATGTGGGATGTTACAATCCACCCTCCTTACAGGGCCCAGCGTCCTCGCTGGCACACCAGTCCGGTCCTTGGCTCTGACACCATATGTAACAGCCCAACGTAACCGCCCCATGATATTGTCCGCTATGGCCAGGACGAACCACTATCGCCTCACCGATTTAAAAGGTGTCATGATGGTGAATGTATCAAGCCCCTTATAAGAAAGCCTTTGTTCCCCTTCACAACCAATGTGTGATGTTACACTTACTCATAACATCAACATCATATCATATAAAAATATATATATAAAATCAAAATTAGTATCAATATGCAACGTGATATCAAGGTTGTGGTGTCAAACCTGATCGGTAGAAAATTCAGACTTCTTTTTGTACGAGCTTTAATGTTGAATGACCAGTTTATGTATAAGCGGGAACGGTTCTTGAAGAGACTTTTATAGTAAAATCTAACTATAAAAATCTACGACACAATGATCATTAATTATAAGAATTAAAAACTACATCAAAGCATATGAAAAAACATATTAAAGCATACCACGAACATAAAGTTTGGTATTCTTCTTTTACTTTTGCTTATGAATTAATAAGTAAAACAAAGATTCTAACATACCTTGTTTGTTATGGCTTCATTGATCTACGATTAAGAACCTGCACGTATAAAAATCTAATATATTTTACATATATATATATATATAGGGGAGGGTTCATTGGGAAACACTAAAAAAGTGGGGAACGGGGGAACACTTTTAAAAATTATACTTAACATGTTAAAAAAAATATTTTTCTAATTTTTTTTCGGCGCTTTTCCTTATAAATACAAGTAGAAACATTTTTGATAAAAAAAATCAAAAACTAAAAATATAAAAAAAATGTTTAAAAAACAGTTATATCTTATAGAATTTACTTAACATGTTAAAAATAAATTTTTTTAAAAAAATTTTCAGCGCTTTTCTTTATAAAAATGAGGAGAAACTAGTCGAGTAAAAAAATAATTTTTCTAAAAAAAACATTTTTTAGCCTTTTTTTAATTGTTTTTTTTAATATTTTTAGTTTTTGATTTTTTTTATTAAAAATGCTTCTACAAACATATATAAGGAGAAGCGTCGAAAAAGATGTTTAAAAAATAATTTTTAACATGTTAAGTTAAATTTTTAAGAGTGTTCCCCGGTTCCCCACTTTTTTAGAGTTCCCCAATGAACCTCACACTATATATATAGGGAGAAGATCATGCGAGAACCACCTCTTATTGTGAGAACCGCGAGAACCAATGTGAACACAACAAAAAATGCCTAAAAATAGCTAAAAATCACACAAATTTTTTTTTTTTTGATTTTTTTAATATTTTTAGGTTAAAATCGCTACTTTTCGAAGCCAAAAAAAAAAAATTTTTTTTTTGCTTCGAAAAGTAGCGATTTTAACCTAAAAAATATTAAAAAAAATCAAAAAAAAAATTTTAGATTTTTTTTTGATTTTTTTAGGTTTTTTGGGGGTTTAGTTTTTAGCATTTTAGCTTGAGGGGGGGGGGGGGGCTTAGGTTTTTGGGGGGTGGGGGAGGGGGGTTTAGGTTTTTTTTAGCTTGGGGGGGGGGGGGGGGTTTAGGTTTTTTTTTTTGGGGGGGGGGGGGGGGTTTAGGTTTTTGGGGGGTGGGGGTTAGTTTTTTTTAGGTTTTTTAGCTATTTTAGGTTGTGTTCACATTGGTTCTCAAGGTTCTCACAATAAGGGTGGTTTTCGCATGAGCCCCTCCCTATATATATATATATATATATTCTTTAAATAAATTCAAATGATATATAAATAGATCATATATTTCAAATTAAAAAGGATCTTCATAATCTTTTATAAGATTATATAAATTCAAAAGATTACATGATTTTAGCCAAAAAAATAAAAAATTAAAAATAAATAAAAGGTTAGAGTTGTATTATGTGAAATCTTAAAGGGGTGGGTATGATTAGTAACAATAATATAAAAGGGATACGTTTTGCAGCCCCCTTTATATAATTTTTATTTAATATATTAAATATATATTTATATAACTAATAATATTGTATATAAAGTTATTATATAAAAATAATTAAATAACATAAAATATGATATATAAATTTATAAGTATAAATATATGTAAATTATTTAAAAAATTTATAATTAAAATAATTAAATAATAAAATATTAATAAACGAGCCGAACCCGAGCTTGAAAAACCACTCACAAGCCAAACTTGAGTTTTAGAAATAGAACTCAAAACAAGTTTAGCTCGAGCCTAGAAGCTCGAGCTCGGCTTGACAACACCCCTAGTCGAGCAACTCGTGAGCAATTAGATATCGGCCTACTTAAATACTAGAACTAAATATTAACATATAATAAATGAGTCCGGGCCGTCTGGCCGGGCTCGAGTTTTGGACAGAAAGAACTCTAAAAGATTCGTGCATTAGCTCTCACAAATTAAAAGAGCCACGCTTGAGATTAACTCTGTTTGTTTATACCCCTAGTTTCCATCTTCAACTCCCGCATGCGATATATACAATATGATGCATGAAAACAAATGTACACTTTACTTTTCACTCATGTTTACACCTTTGCTTTTGACTAATCCTCGTGTATATGTTTCCATCTTCAACTTTTGACGAGTTTGATTTCAAATCTAATACATGAATACGCAACTCGCAGTTGAATCTCATGACTAAATAAGTGATTTTTTTTTATCAAATATAACTATGTGGGTATAAAAAAAGGATAGGTGCACAGTATCCTTAGCCGTGTTCTTTTCTTTTCTTTTAAATCTAATCTTGGTCTATGGGTTCATGATGTGGATGGAATGAATATGGTAGCATTCTACTAACAATTTAATAACAAGTAGTTGTGATTTTGGATAGTTTAAGGTTCATGTGATATGATTGTACTTAAGACATTGATGTTCCAGGTGACATGCATCAAGGCATCATGTTTATGGTGTACTAGTTCTAAAAAGCTCTAAGCTTTTAACTATTTAATTAAACACAAGATTCTGTTATTGGTGTTGATGCCAGAGAATAAAGTAGAAAAAATGGATTAATTTAGTAATTAATGAAGAAGGTCAAGACTTAAGAGTTGTCTGCTTTGATTCCATCAGCCACCCACTTCAAAAAGCAGCCTTATGGTGTTTCCACAAGCAGTGACGAAGCTTGACCCGAATAATAGGGGGTCGAAAACGTACATAACAAAAATTTTCTATAGAACCAGGGGGTCGAAAACGTATATACCCAAAAATTTCTAAACGAAAACTACATATATATAACACTACTAATCGAAAAGTTCGTGGATCAGGCGCCCTCCCCGCCCCTTCTATACTTTGCCACTGCCCACAAGCAATAACAAGTATTAATATTTGCAAAAATATAAAAAAAAGCATCCGGTAACATGCACTTTCTCACCCCTCCGATCTAGGTTTGAATTTATATTTTCTTTCCTTACATTACCTATAATTTTTTAGAAAAACTCACATGACGCAAACAAAGTCAATAAAAATGTAAAAGTTCGAGAAATACACCAATCTAAGCAAGACAAGCTATTGAACTTGCACCTTTCTTAAATCCAATTATACGAAATGAGTTTAATCCCATTTGACGTCTTCAAAAGCGGACCGGATCTAAAGATTAATGTGAATGCGGTTAACTAAATGAAACTGAAATTTATATGTTATCAATTAGCAAAAAAAACTTGGTGTTCCTTATGACCCAGGTTCGACTCTCACTCTCCTCATTATTTTCTGCGGCATCCAGGTGAAGGGCAAATATGGGTGGCGCCGGTTCGTCTTGGATGAGAGGCGAGGTTTTACCGATTATTCCACTGTCGTGCCTTCGGGCGGTGAAGGTCGGGTTTCCGCGCATCTAAGAGAGCCAAGGGGCTGGCGGCGGTCGAGTAGTCGACCTTGGCCACAGCGCCCGGTGTCAAGTTGGTTGGCACGTCGTTTCTTGTCGTTCATAAAAAATCAATTAGCAACATGTTGTACTTCTGGCTTTGGTTGTGTTCTAGGCTTTTGTGAGTTGTACCTTTGCTTTTGTGGGTTGTTCACTGTTTGAGTATTTAAGGGGTATTTGGTTTTTGGGGTCCCTTTTTTGCACCCACGACTTCCTGTTACAACCACCACACCCCACCATCTCTGTCGCATACCACGGCCGACAACCCTTGGGTTGTCATTGATTGTCTTCTCCGGCGTCCCTTTTATCTGTGACAGGTAATCGATTACGTTGATTTTCGTTAAACTCTGAACTGTTTAGGATTTTGAGGTTGTCTTTTGTTCGTCTTTGACGTTTGTTTGTTTTGGTCTTTGGTTTACTTTTACTAGTTAGACCACCGGAGTTGTGATTGCATGTTGTTTTTTCGGTTACGGCCTTTTGGCTTATTTCCCGGTGGCTCTTTTTATAATGGCTTGATGGTTTCTTTTGTTGTGATACATTTGTTTTGCGTTTTGCCTTTTACGGTGAACCATTCATTATGGGTTTTTTTATCCTGTTTTTTTTTTTTTTTTTTTTGCATTTACGCCAGTGATGCAGGTGCTATGGTTCTTAATTGTTTTCCAACGATGCGGTTGTTAATCGTTTTTATTATGATCATGGGATTTCAGATCTGTGGATTCTGATGTCTATGACAATGACAATCCGTGTTCATTGGAGATATATTACTTAATGCAGATCCGATTTGTTTGTTTGTTTTTTGTGTGCAAATTTGAGGTTATTTGGGTAATGTAAATTCAGATTCATTGTAAATTGTTTGTTGGTTAACACACATTGTTGGAACTTTGGGTCTCGACGAAGATGGCTTCTAGCTAATCTAAGAGTTCTTGCAGCACGTGTCTATAACGACGATTGTGGTGCTTGTCATTTGGCGTGACGTTCTTTCGTGCAGTCATGTCAAACTTTTGAGCCTCAATAGCTTTGATTTGCTTAGTTGGTTGAATACGTGAATACATGTGTTGTAATTGTGGTTGTTTGGCCTTTTTTGTGGTACATTATGTAAGACCCACCTTGTAATATATAAAGATTCCGTGTTTTACACTAATAATATTAAGATTTCAAGTATCAAAACATGAGCTAACATAAAGTAGCAACAGATCAGTTCAAAAATGAAAACCCAACAGTTGTCGTTTGAAAACATGTTTAACAAAAAGCGAAAGCAACTAGTTTTGAAGAGTGTCCGGTTTATTCACGCAACTTGATCTTCATCCGGTTCCCCAAAGTGAGTATTAACTATCATTCAAATTCATTCAGCGGTTAGTAATTTAGACATTTGAACGATGCAGTTTAAACCCAGAACGAAAAGTAGTTTTCGCCAGTTTGGGACATCCCCGCGTGTCGTGGAGGAGTAACACAGTTCATTCAGCGGTAACATGCACTTTCTCACCCCTCCGATCTAGGTTTGAATTTATATTTTCTTTCCTTACATTACCTATAATTTTTTAGAAAAAACTCACATGACGCAAACAAAGTCAATAAAAAATGTAAAAGTTCGAGAAATACACCAATCTAAGCAAGACAAGCTATTGAAGTTACACCTTTCTTAAATCCAATTATACGAAATGAGTTTAATCCCATTTGTCGTCTTCAAAGGCGGCCCGGATCTAAAGATTAATGTGAATGCGGTTAACTAAATGAAACTGAAATTTATATGTTATCGATTAGCAAAAAAAACTTGGTGTTCCTTATGACTTAGGTTTGACTCTCACTCTTCTTATTATTTTTTCTGCGGCATCCAGGTGAATGGTGAATATGGGTGGCGCCGGTTCGTCTTGAATGAGAGACGAGGTTTTACCGATTATTCCACTATCGTGCTTTCGGGCGGGTGGAGGTCGGGTTTCTGCGCATCTGAGAGAGCCAAGGGGCTGGCGGCGGTCGAGTAGTCGACTTTGACCACAGCGCCCGGTGTCACGGTGATTGGCACGTCATTCCTTGCCGTTTAAAAAAAAATCATTTAGCAACATGTTGTACTTCTGGCTTGTGTTCTAGGCTTTTGTGAGTTGTACCTTTGCTTTTGTGGGTTGTTCACTATTTGAGTATTTAAGGGGTATTTGGTTTTTGGGGTCCCTTATTTGCACCCACGGCTTCCTGTTACAACAACCGCACCCCGCCATCTCTGTTGCATACCACGGCCGACGACCCTTGGGTAGTCATTGATTGTCTTCTCCGACGTCCCTTTTATATGTTATCAATTAGCAACATGTTGTTGCTTTAATTAGTTGTACTTCTAGCTTTGGTTGTGTTCTAGGCTTTTGTGAGTTATACCTTTGCTTTTGTGGGTTGTTCACCGTTTGAGTATTTAAGAGGTATTTGGTTTTTGCGGTCCCTTATTTACACCCACTACTTCCTGTTACAACCACTGCACCCCACCATCTCTGTTGCATACCACGGCCGACGACCCTTGGGTTGTCATTGATTGTCTTCTCCGGCGTCCCTTTTATCTACGACATGTAATCAGTTGCGTTGATTTTCGTTAAACTCTGAACCGTTTAGGATTTTGAGGTTGTCTTTTGTTCGTCTTTGACATTTGTTTGTCTGTTTGTTATGTTTTGGTCTTTGGTTTATGACGGGTGGTCCGTAGGACAACCCTTGAAAGGTCTAAATATATACATATTCCATACTTTATTCGGTTAAGTGCTTGAACTTGGTAACTACTAGATGTTCGGGTTTGCAGGTGTTAAAGTGCCAAAATGCGGGTCTTAGGAAGCTTGGATGGATGCTAGAAGTTGGTGGAGTCAAAGATGTGAAGGAGTGAAGATTCGGTGAAGAAACAGCGAAAAAACATCAATCAGCGCCGTAACCTACGGCCCTCTGCCGTAGGCTACGGCACCCCATATGTGCACAACTTCTTGCCGTAGATCAGAAGAGACACGCTGTAGGACATTGCTGCTCGCCGTAACCTACGGCCCTCTGCCGTAGGCTACGACACTATATTGACTTTTGAATATGCTGACCGCCGTAACCTATGGTGATCTGCCGTAGGTTACGGCGCCGACTGATGCAAAATTGTAACTTATGCATTAAATTGTCATTTCATGGGTTTTTATGGTGGCTCATCATATGTTTTCGGTTACCTTTTGCTTGTGAACGATTTTGGGAGCAACTTTGGAGACTTTGGCAAGAAGAACACTTCCTTAATCATTAGTTTTGTTGTCCTCGATCCGTATGAACAATAATACTATTGCTATGATGTTGTTTCAAGCCATGAGTGGCTAAACACTTTGTGATCATCCTGGATTGAAGGTTTGCCTGAGACATTTCATGTTGATTTCCTAATTTCTAGAATAACAATCTTTATCTTTATGGTTTGTTTGTTATGGTGTGTGATTGTTTGTTAGTAAATTGTTAATTCTTATGTCAAACTAATTAGAAACCATACGTTCTTGGTGCCGTTGGCAATCGAGATATCATGGGTATAGTTAGGCTTGGGTAAGGGTTGATTGATCATCGGGTAACAACCTCACGTTCTAGGAATCTGAGTACTTAGTTCCCTTTCATCACTGCAAGTAGTCACACATGAACTATGTCTATGTAGTTCTTTCTAGTGGAATGATAACATGAATGTCAATTGAAACCGGAAATCTAGGATGGTCATTTGTCTCTAATTTGCTTACAACCAAAACTTTTCTTTTGCAATCTATTTAGTTAAATTTAGTTTCTAAAACCAATTCACTCACATAAACTCTTGAATTTTACTTTTCTTGCAATTAGATTAATTTAGTCAAGTTAGATAATCTTTTAAATAACACATATTCCACAAACTCCCTGTGTTCGATACCCACTTACCGCTAACTATTTAGTTGTATTTGGATTAAATTTGATTGTGACCACGACATCACGTCAGTTTACTTTTACTAGTTAGACCACCGGAATTGTGGTTGCATGTTGTTTTTTCGGTTATGGCCTTCTGGCTTATTTCGCGATGCCTTTTATTATAATGGCTTGATGGTTTCTTTTGTTGTGATACATTTGTTTTGCGTTTTGGCTTTTACTATGAACCATTATGGTTTTTTATTTTTATTATTTTTTTTTTGCATTTACGCTAGTGATGCAGGTGCTATGGTTCTTAATTGTTTTCCAACGATGCGGTTGTTAATCGTTTTTATTATGATCATAGGATTTCTGATCTGTGGATTCTGATGTCTATGACAATGACAATCCGTGTTCATTGGAGATATATTACTTAATGCAGATCCGATTTGTTTGTTTTTTGAGTGCTAATTTGAGGTTATTTGGGTAATGTAAATTCAGTTTCATTGTAAACTGTTTGTTGGTTAACACACATTGTTGGAACTTTGGGTCTCGATGAAGATGGCTTCTAGTTAATCTAAGAGTTATTGCTACATGTGTCTATAACGACGGTGGTGGTGCTTTTCATTTGGCGTGATGTTCTTTCGTGCAGCCATGTCGAGCTTTTGAGCCTCAATAGCTTTGATTTGCTTAGTTGGTTGAATATGTGAATACATGTGTTGTAATTGTGGTTGTTTTGGCCTTTTTGTGGTACATTATGTAAGACCCACTATGTAATATATAAAGAATCCGTGTGTTGCACTAATAATATTAAGGGTAAATTACACTTTTCGTCATTTATGTTTGTATCGGATTGCAATGGATGACCTTTAACTTCAATAATTACAGTCACAATCCTTTATTTGGAAAACCTATTACACTCTACGTCCTTTAGCACTAACCAGGTTAAAAGTTTCAGTTAACTATAGCATGTGCCTTGCACATGAGGGTATGTTAGTAATTTTACCTATTATATTACACCCTTTCATTTTCACATCCACACAACCTAAAACCTTATCCCCTTTCTCTCTCTAGAAAACGTCGGCCACCACCCTTGGTGGCGGAGCCACGGCGGCAAGCCAACTACCACCACCAAAAACCTCAGGCACCCACCTACCACCACCTGCAACTCCAGTTCCTTTGGTCCACCCTCATTCCACCTCATATCCCGTCTCCCCACCAAATCTACCCAACCTCTAACCTGAAGAGCCCCATCAACAAATCGAGTTGGGTTGAACTTCCTAGCCCATACAATCGGACTAGGTACAATCATAAGATCCAGAAAGGTAAGCATCGCCTAGACCAGTTGACCAGCCTCATGTATACTCCACCAATATATCAATCCGAAACCCATATAAATTTTGATCCTCTTGTTCTTGAGTTTTTAGGCGAAGCTACGGCGGAACAGATAGAAAATTATAGAGAGAGAAACTTTCTAGAGAGAATTCTTGTTTGGGGTGTTGACGAGATACAGCTGACCGGTGGTGGCTACGATGGTTCTAAGCGAAGGGCTGAATATATATATATTAATGTTTTATTTTTTTTATTTTTAGAGTTAATTACCCGGATAGTCCTTGTGGTTTCATGTTTTTTCACGTTTAGTCCCCAACTTTTCAAAATAGCATGTATGCTCCCTGTGGTTTAATCGTTTGTTACTCGGATAGTCCCTGGTGCGGATGGGGGTTAGTTTTCTCAGTTAAATGGGTGCAAAATATGTGAGGTGAACCGAGTATCACTATTGGATACTATTGATACTGGTACCCCATGCCGTGACTCAGTCTCGTTAAAGTATACATCTACCATCTTCTCGGATGTGTAGGACTCGCGGATAGGATAAAATGTGCACTTTTGGTCAACCTATCCATGACCACACAAATAACACTGAATCCCTGAGTAGTCCTTGGTAATTTGGATGATAGGTCAATAGTAATATGTTCCCAGTTCCACACTGGTATATCTAACGGTTGGAGTTTTGTAACAACACTTAGAAACGTCACAAGGAATCCTAACCGAGACCCTAGACACGCACAACGAGACCGAGCACAAGAAACAAAGAAAATCTGAATCTTTGTCTCGTCGCGCTACGCAACGACATACACATAAACTCGTTGCACAACGCGACCCCCTTAGATAAGACCGGAGACACTTGGCAGCCATGTGGCAGCCACGTGGCAAGTCTAGGCTGGTGACTAGTCAAACCTAAAACCTAGTTAGTGTCGTCGCGCTACGCGACGGTGATTTGGGTTACTCGTCGCGCGACGCGACGGGGTCCGAGAATTCGTATAAATCGAGCAGTCCAGGGACAGTTCAACCCGCTCACAAATTTCTTTTCTCTCTCAAAAATCTCTGATATAATACCCCTAATAACTTTGAAGCTCTACCCCATTGTAAGTGTTTTAAACCCTGTTCATTTATTCGATACCCTGTCCGATCGATCTTGAACCTAGCAACGAATGCCAAGGCTCTACCTGATAAAGGCTATGCTTTGTAAACTACGTTGGGGTTCTGTCTCATGGCGTATTGATAAAGTTGAACTGGGTTATTATACTAACACGCGTGCATTGCATATTTTTAATAGGAACTAAGAAAATTATCAGAAAATATCACTAGGAAGCCTGTAATAAAACCTAAGTTTACAAAGTGAGTCATTCTCCTTTTTCTCACAGTTTGTGAGTCACTATTTAAATTGCTTTACAAAACCCTAAATGTTTATCAGTTATACTTACAGTGATTAAGTTTTTGTATTCTACAATGTAACACCCCGAAAATATAAATCTTTATATTAGAAATTTAAGAATTTCATAAACAAGAATTGATCATCTAGAAATTTTAACCTAGTTAAAATTACAAGCCTAGAAATAACTAACACTAGGTTAAAAACACTAGTACTTAAAGTTAGATGATAAATGAGGGACTAAACTTGCCAAAAATGAAAGTTAAATGCTGAATTATAACAAAACTCACCAAACACACCATTTTTAGGTCTGTCTGGTCGATCAAGTGAAGCAGGAGGCGATCCCCACTTCTCCAAAACCCTAAAATTTCATTTATCTTGCAAATTGATGGATTAATCCAAGTTGAAATCGAAAATTGAGCTTAGAATCGTAATCCTCATCACAAGAGGATTGTAAGGTATGTAAAATCTGATGAAATCTCTTAACTTGAATTTCTCATGATTTTGGAAAATCTGAAATTAGATGTTGCATGTGTGTTATTTGGTTAGATTAGAATTGATATGGTGTTTAGAGTTGAAACCTAGCCAATTACATGTGAAATCATGACCAAATTCAGGAAAATTCCATGAACACCTTGAAGGTGGGTAGTGGGTTTTACAAAATAATGATGAACATTAGGGTTTAGAATGATTATCCTAGTGTAATTTGATTGTAGAAAGTGATTCTAGAAAGATATGATGTTTAAATACTATATGAGGGCTTTATTGTTGTCAAGTTAGCTAATTAGCAAGCTATGAAGTTGAATACTAAAGATATAAAAATTCTGCCTATGAAGTGTTTGTTGAAATGCCTCAAAGAAGGCTTGAAACTAGAATTTTGTAGTTAAAACACCTAATTGTGATGTTTTGACTATTATGCGAAATGTGATTACAAAGAGTTCTAAATATGATAAAATTGAACTCTATAGGAAAGGATACCGGAACGTCAAGTGGACACGCCGGTGGCGATTCGCGGTTGAAGGGCGTACAATAAGGTATGTAACTTGACCCGTTACATTAAGTAAATTTAGATCATTGTAATATGCATAGTTGAATTTTAGAATAAAAGTTGCTATGAATTAAAGCGATGATATCGCTATATTGAATATTTGGTCAAAAGTTGGTTAGAACTCGTTGGTAGTCGTCAAAAAGGAAGGAATTCCGTAGACGAGCCAAACGGGTCGGATAATCAAGTAAGGCATGGTTAATGCTCCGGATTATGATAGTTTGATTGTTGATTTTGAATATTATATAACATATTAGAAATACGAGGTTTTAATGTATCGGTATCATAGAAAACTGAAATCCGAGAGTTGGGGTCTTGGTGTAATGAACAAACAAAACAAAACATGAAATTCCAGGTACTACCGTAAATTACGGTGGTACCGTAATTTACGGTAGAGGTTATATGTTTACGGTGTGAGTCTACTGCTTTACGGTGGACACTTATTGAACATTGACCACCGTAACTTACGGTGGAACCGTAAGTTACGGTAGGGTCTAAACTTTTATAAATTTTGTGAAATTGAAAAATTTAAATTTCATTTCGATTGTAGTTATGAACAAGTAATATTTTGACCATTCTAACATAAATGTTTATGTAAACATTGCAGTCTTAGGTACTCAAAATTATGGATGACGATCAAGCAACTTTTGAAGAACCGAACACGACTTTTGAAGCTTCCGCTATGTTTTAATCTTACTTAAACTTTGTTCATGGGTTGTAAAAAATTTCTCAAATAACTTTTGAATGTTCCAATCTAGTCATTAGTTGACTAAGGTTTATGATACTTCTGAAACTTATGTTAAACTATTATCTTTTGTATAAAATTATATTTATATTCAAGTAAATTTTGAGGATGTTACAAGTTGGTAATCAGAACCTAAGGTTGTTAACAAAGTGTTCGGTTCAAGCTTGATCGATCGTCCGGTAAGAACTAACTTATTTTGTCAATAAATTATGTACTACGTAAAGAATGAGAAATGAACAAATATGCATGAAAAGAGTGTGTAAGCTCACTCAAAAACAAGAAATGCATGAAACAAGAATGATTAAATCAAGTTATGAACTTGATTAAATTGAAACAAGAATGATTAAAATTGAAACAAGAACGATTAAATCAAGTTATGAACTTGATTAAATCAAAACAAGTAAAGCATGTGTTATAAATGGAATGTTTAATAACCTATGTAAACATTTCAGAAATAGAGATGGCTGATGGAGGTAATGATAATGCGGTGCCAAGAGTCACCGAACAAATGAGGGAAGTGATTGCCGAAGAGGTTGGAAAGGCGATCGAAAACAGTTTGTCGGGCTTTAATGATAAAATTCAAAACACAGTTTTATCAATAGTAGAAGATAGAATCAAGAAATTGGAAGATGATTCAAATGTAGCAAAGGAAAAGCATGGAGGACGAAAGCCTTGTTCATACAAGGAATTCATGGCCTGTAAACCACCAATATATAATGGGGAGGTTGACCCAATAGTGTGCCAACGATGGCTAAGTGATATCGAAGGGGTATTCGAAAGGACCCATTGTGATGAAGATGACTACGTAGCCTATGGTACGGGTCAACTAAGGAGTCAAGCGAAAGATTGGTGGGATAACAAAAAGAGAGAGATCGGTATTGAAGCTGCTAAGGTCATGACTTGGGAAGAATTCAAGACGCCATTTCTTAAGCATCATAGCCCCAAGGCGGTTATGAATAAAATCAAGGAGGAGTTCATGCAACTTAGGCACAAGAGTGAGACCATAGACAAGATTACGGCAACGTTTATGGATAAGATGAAGTTTTGCGATGATCTAGTGACGAATGAAGAAAAAAAGATATACTACTACCATAACATGTTAAGTGCTGAATATAGGGAATTTATCACCCCTTCCAAATACGAGACCTTTACCGAGATCATAAATGCTGCTCGGGAAAGGGAGATCGAACTGAAAAAGAGCATTGAAAGGGGTGAACGGAAAGCACAAGATGTAAACCCAAGCCCTACTAAGAAGGCACGAACAAATGAAACCGCAAAGAAATTTGATACGAAAGGAGGGTCGCCAAGTTGCAGAATCTGTGGAAAGGGTCATAAAGGCGAATGTCGTTACAAGGATAAGCCTTGTCCCATATGCAAAAAAATGGGAAATATGGCTATATCGTGCCCGGAGAAAGTGACGGTTTGTTACAATTGTTATCGAACGGGTCACAAGAAGTCGGAATGCCCGGAACTGGTTGGAAAGAAGGATGGGCAGGAACCGAAAGGTGAATCCCCGAAAGCAAAGGCAAGATCTTTTCAACTAACCGCCGCAGAAGCAAAGGTTGAACTTGACGTGGTCTCAGGTATATTTGCTGTAAATTCGATTCCTGCACACGTGTTATTTGATACGGGTGCGAATAAATCCTTTGTTTCATATGGATTTATTCGACATCCTTCATTTGTTCTAACAAAATTACATGTGCCCTTAGAAGTAGAGATAGGTAATAACAAGAGCTTTATTGTTTGTGATGTATGTAAAAACTGTAAACTGAGCATTGACGACGAAGAATATTTGATAAACCTAATCCCGATGTCAATGGGAGAATTTCAAGTAGTCGTTGGGATGGATTGGCTATCTCAACACCATGCAAAGATCGTGTGTTTTCGTAAGGAGATAAAACTAACATCCCCGAGCGGGAAACACGTCACCATTTATGGCGAAAAAGGAGGCAACCCCATAGTATGCTCAATGTTGAAAGCTCACAAGCTTATGAAGCAAGGATGCAAGACATTCATGATATACGCTAATGAACCCGAAAAAGAATCACGAAAGATTGGAGATGTACCGGTAGTACGAGATTATGAAGACGTGTTTCCGGAGGATTTACCGGGGATACCGCCTGAACGGGAAATAGAGTTTGGGATCAAATTGATTCCGGGCGCGAAACCCGTAGCGAAAGCCCCGTACCGACTTGCACCGTCGGAATTACAAGAGTTGATGTCTCAAATCCAAGACCTGCTTGACAAGGGGTTCATAAGGCCGAGTGTGTCTCCTTGGGGCGCACCGGTGTTGTTCGTGAGAAAGAAAGACGGGAGCATGCGCATGTGTATCGATTACCGGGAGTTAAACAAACTCACGGTAAAGAACCGATACCCGCTCCCGAGGATAGATGATTTATTCGACCAACTACAAGGTGCGAACTGGTTTTCAAAAATTGACCTTAGATCGGGGTATCACCAACTAAAGGTCAAAGAAGAAGATGTGCCGAAGACGGCTTTCCGCACGAGATACGGACATTACGAATTCCTCGTGATGTCATTTGGGCTAACAAACGCACCCGCGACTTTCATGGACCTCATGAACCGGGTTTGCAAGCCAATGCTAGATAAGTCGGTCATCGTGTTTATCGATGATATCTTGGTGTATTCGAAAAGTGAAGCTGAACACGCACATCATTTACAAGAAGTGTTAGAGACCCTTAGACGAGAGAAGTTATATGCAAAATTCTCTAAATGTGCCTTTTGGTTACGAGAGGTACAATTTCTTGGCCATGTCATAAGTGCCGACGGAGTATTGGTGGATCCGTCAAAGATAGAGGCCGTGTCAAAATGGAATCCCCCAAAGAACCCTTCTGAAATTAGAAGCTTTTTGGGACTTGCTGGATACTATAGGAGATTCATTCAAGATTTCTCCAAGATTGCGTCACCGCTGACAAAATTAACCCGGAAGAAAGAAAAGTTTATTTGGGGTGTAGATCAAGAAAGGGCGTTTCAAACACTAAAAGAGAAGTTAACTCAAGCTCCGGTACTGACATTGCCGGACGGAGTCGAAGACATGGTGGTTTATTCTGATGCTTCACTATCGGGGCTCGGTTGTGTTTTGATGCAACGGGGCAAAGTTATAGCTTATGCCTCGAGACAACTGAAGATACACGAGAAGAAATACCCCACGCATGATCTTGAGTTGGCTGCGGTGGTATTTGCCTTAAAAATATGGAGGCATTATTTATATGGGGTAAAGTGCACCATATTCACCGATCACAAGAGCTTAAAATACTTCTTCGATCAGAAGGAGTTAAATATGCGACAAAGAAGATGGCTAGAAACGGTGAAAGACTTCGATTGTGAAATACATTACCACCCCGGAAAGGCTAATGTAGTGGCGGATGCTCTAAGTAGAAAAACGGACTACGTCCCGATACGAGTAAGGTCGATGCAACTCGTGGTGACCTCGGGTATACTTGAACGTATTCGAGAGGCGCAGTTAGAAGCAGTAAAAGAAGAGAATTAGAAGAAAGAAAGAATAATTGGTCAATTGAAAGATTTGTCGGATGGGAATCACGAGTTGAAGACTCGATCCGGAAGGATATGGGTCCCACATACCTGTGGAGTGAAGGCGCTTCTACTTAATGAAGCTCATAAATCCCATTATTCAATTCATCCGGGTGCGACCAAGATGTACAATGATTTGAAACAAAATTATTGGTGGCCCGGAATGAAGAGGGACGTGGCGAAGTATGTGGAAAAATGTTTGACATGTTTGCAAGTCAAGGCGGAGCACCAGAAACCATACGGCAAACTCCAACCGTTAGAAATTCCGGTTTGGAAATGGGAACATATTACAATGGACCTGTTAACCAAGTTGCCTAAGACGAATCGTGGTTTTGATGCCATATGGGTAGTGGTGGATAGATTGACGAAAAGTGCTCACTTCATTCCGATTCGAGAGACTTATACGTCAGAAAAGATGTTAGAAGTTTATACCAATGAAATCATAGCACGTCATGGGGTACCGGTGTCCATCGTGTCTGATAGGGATACCCGGTTTACTTCGAATTTCTGGCGAGATTTCCAAGAGCAAATGGGGACCAAATTATTCATTAGCACTGCGTACCATCCTCAAACGGATGGACAAACTGAAAGAACGATACAAACATTGGGGGACATGCTACGGGCGTGTATAATCGACTTTGGAGGCAGTTGGGATGTTCACCTACCGTTAGTCGAGTTTTCGTATAACAACAGTTACCAATCTAGTATTAAGATGGCACCATACGAAATGCTTTACGGTAGGAAGTGTCGAACCCCGGTATGTTGGGGTGAAGTGGGTCCACGTGAACTCGCCCACCAAGATATAGTACGAGCCACGAATGAAAAGATCGATATAGTTCGGGCACATTTGAAAGCAGCTCAAGACAGGCAAAAGGCGTATGCTGATAAAAGGAAAAGGCCAATCGAATTCCAAGTTGGTGACATGGTCATGCTAAAAGTTTCCCCATGGAAGGGCGTTATTAGATTCAGAAAAAGGGGGAAGCTAAGCCCAAGGTTTATTGGGCCATTTAAAATTATCGGGAGAGTTGGCAAGGTAGCTTACCGCCTTGAATTACCGGAGGAGCTAAGTGGAATCCATGGCACGTTCCACGTGTCACAATTAAGAAAGTGCCTAGCAGACGAAACGACCTATATCCATTACGATGACATCGAAGTGGATAATAGTCTGAATTATGAGGTAAGACCGGTGGAGATTTTAGACCGGAAGGTCAAACTTTTACGAAATAAACAAATTGACCAAGTCAAAGTCAAATGGGAGCATAGGAAAGGTTCGGACACTACATGGGAGTCCGAAGAGGAGATGCGACGTCTTCACCCTAATTTATTTGGTACGTAATTAGGTTTCGGGGACGAAACCCTTTTAAGGGGGGTGGACTTGTAACACCCCGAAAATATAAATCTTTATATTAGAAATTTAAGAATTTTATAAACAAGAATTGATCATCTAGAAATTTTAACCTAGTTAAAATTACAAGCCTAGAAATAACTAACACTAGGTTAAAAACACTAGTACTTAAAGTTAGATGATAAATGAGGGACTAAACTTGCCAAAAATGAAAGTTAAATGCTGAATTATAACAAAACTCACCAAACACACCATTTTTAGGTGTGTCTGGTCGATCAAGTGAAGCAGGGGGCGATCCCCACTTCTCCAAAACCCTAAAATTTCATTTATCTTGCAAATTGATGGATTAATCCAAGTTGAAATCGAAAATTGAGCTTAGAATCGTAATCCTCATCACAAGAGGATTGTAAGGTATGTAAAATCTGATGAAATCTCTTAACTTGGTGTCTTGGTGTAATGAACAAACAAAACAAAACAAAACAAAACAAAACATGAAATTCCAGGTACTACCGTAAATTACGGTGGTACCGTAATTTACGATAGAGGTTATATGTTTACGGTGTGAGTCTACTGCTTTACGGTGGACACTTATTGAACATTGACCACCGTAACTTACGGTGGAACCGTAAGTTACGGTAGGGTCTAAACTTTTATAAATTTTGTGAAATTGAAAAATTTAAATTTCATTTCGATTGTAGTTTTGAACAAGTAATATTTTGACCATTCTAACATAAATGTTTATGTAAACATTGCAGTCTTAGGTACTCAAAATTATGGATGACGATCAAGCAACTTTTGAAGAACCGAACACGACTTTTGAAGCTTCCGCTATGTTTTAATCTTACTTAAACTTTGTTCATGGGTTGTAAAAAATTTCTCAAATAACTTTTGAATGTTCCAATCTAGTCATTAGTTGACTAAGGTTTATGATACTTCTGAAACTTATGTTAAACTATTATCTTTTGTAGAAAATTATATTTATATTCAAGTAAATTTTGAGGATGTTACATACAATTATTATCGGTATGTGGGGTTTTGTATACATTACTTGACACTCGTTACTATTGGACAAAGAGTTAGTCAATAGTAGCATGACCACAAGCACAGGGGAATTGTGCCCCAGTAGCAATACTGTTTGAGAAATTGTTAGATATAAAAAATGTAAAAACTCTTAATGTTGTAAAATTATAACAATGTGTCATTTTATAAAATAGAACGAACTCGCCAGTATTTCTTGCTGATAAAATGTTTTCAAAACGCGTTTCAGGTAACTTGATGTGAAGCTATTAGAAGCCAACTATGGAGCACTGAATGCTTAAATAAAGTGGCTGTAAGTTACCTAAATAAAAGAAGAACTCTATGTTTTCAACAATGAGGGTTTACCCCTATAAATATATTATAAATGAAATATGGGTTTTAGCCCATTTGTTTAATATAAAAGTTTGGTGTTTTACAACTCTGAAATTATTTCTTAACTACGATCCTGATGATTTAATTCCGCTGCAAATTTAATAAACACCGATACCACCAATTCAGGTTCGCGGCGCCCGCTTCCGGGGTGGGGTCGTGGGCTGTGACAGAAAGTGGTATCAGAGCCGGTTTAAGCCATTTAGGTATTCTTTTAATACCGAAATTTTAACCATTATGTTAGGAAATTTATATAACTTCTGTGTTATTCTGTGTAAATAAATCTTAATATATATATATTTTGATTTTATGTTATTTTGACAATTTTTGAGTTCACAGTATGAGTGATCGGAATACATCTGACGCTTATCGTCACCTGTCCCACTCTCTAATGGATGAAGGACCATCTGAGTTAGCATCCGGATACGTAGCTGATTCCGAGGAACCTTTTGTTTTTAGAGCTAAATCCGAGGAAGCCTTTCCACCTAAGAAAAGAGGATGGTTTAATAAAGAGAAAAGGGAAAGAAGAAAAAGAATAAGGAAAATCCAACAAGCCACAATAACCACAGCTGAAGGAAATGCTCAGATCCCAGTAACTTTACCTCTGTGGGAAGAACTAGATAAGAGATTAGCAAATCCTGATATATTCCAAACCGCAGAAAATATTCTCAATCTTAACTGTGTAGCAGCACCAGAACCACATCTATTACCTTTATACCCAAAACAACCCATAGCACCCGTACCTATGTACCTTGAACCAAACAAATAAAATCAGTTACCAATCCCAACTTTCAACCCAAACGAAATTCCCAGGTTACCAGCCCCAAACCCATTAGAACAATGGTGGACCAATGACTGGACATTTCAAGATCTGATGAATGACCCATATCCCTACATGCCATACGGAGAACCCGAACTAGTTTACAATGAGCCCATACCAGCCCAAATGCCACCCATGAGTCATGAAAAAGTAGCCGAACTTCGCCACTATGGTGAAGATTTGATTCAGGAAGGAAACAGGATACACCGCATAGGAGAGAATCTCGTTTGGAAATACGACGAGAGAGAGATGCAATACTAGAAAACCACCGTTTAATATACTATATATATACGTATTTTCTTTTACTTTGATAATATATATATATATATAGGGTGGGGTTCCAGAGTGAACACTGATGTATTTGCTAACTGAGTGAACAAATCTTGGCCATTGATTTACACACGTGGATGGCTAGGATTTCATCATTAAATCGTAAAATACACTAGTGTATTTTATCATCAAATCCTGATCATTGATCTACATACATGTATGGTCAAGATTAGTTCGCTCAGTTCGTAAACTACACTAGTGTCACTCTTGAACCTAATCCTATATATATATATATATATATATATATATATATATATCACACATAAATGTATGTATCGATGCATAATTACTAACGTTTAAAATTTCAGTTGTTTATACTTGATGCATAGTATATAAAAAAAAGAGTAGAACGTCGTAATGCTCGACGATTTTGGTTCAGTGTGCTTGAGTATTTGTTTGTTTAATTTATTCTGTGATATTAATGCCTGATAATGTTTACAATTCAGATGTCAAACGAAATAAATCAGGAAGTCCAGAATAATAATGATAACGAGAACCAAGTGGATAAAAGTGCTATAGAACACATAGTAGCTCAAGGAATCATAGATGCCATGCCATTTATTATCGATACTCTTAATAAAAAGGCAGAAAATAATAATACCATAATAGGTAGTAAACGTATTCACGACGAGCCAAGTCACAGCGTGAATGGAAATCACGGACTTCTCATTAAAGCTCTAATTCCAAAAAGAAAGAGAACCATCTCACATGGTTGTTCTTACAATGAATTCTTATCATGCAAACCAATAGAATTCTCAGGTAATGAAGGAGCCATTTCAGCCTTACGCTGGATAGAAAGACTGAAGCAGTCTTAAAAATAAGTAAGTGTGGAGATGAGGATAAGATCATGTAAGCTTCTAGTCTTTTCGAGAATGAAGCTTTAGAGTGGTGGAATACCATTCTACAATTAAGGGGAAGTGACATGGTCTACAACATGGAATGGAACAACTTCTAGGAAATAGTTGAAAGAAAATTCTGTCCTCCTCATAAAAAGGAGCAGATTGCCAATAAATTCTAGAACCATAGAATGATTGGGGTAAATTGTAGAGAATTTACTACCAAATTCTTTGAATATGCTAGGGTCGTACCAACACTAGCCTCGCCAGAACCAGTATTAATCTCCCATTATATCTCGAGATTAATCAGTGGGATCAAAGATATGGTCAAAGCAGCTAGGCCATAAACAATTAAAGAAACAGTGGAGCTTGCTAATACTCTGACAGATGGATTAATACGTACACAAGAAGAAAATCAGAAAAATAATCTAGCTCAAAGGATTACCCAAGAACTACGTTATGGTAATTCCTATCGTGGGAAAGGAACAGGTTCATCTTTTTCACCTTTCTGTAAGTTATGTAAGAAAAAGCATTCAGGAAAATGTGCAAGGTATTGCAACTTCTGCAAGAAATCAGGACATAAGGAAGAAGAATGTAGAACCAAAGCTAGTACAAGAATATGCTACAACTGTGGAGAAATAGGCCATATCCGACCCAACTGCCCAAAACTAGCTCCAGCAGCAATTGACAACAAAGCAAATGCAACAGAAGGATCCAAGAAGAATGCCAGAGCATTCGTACTAACAGCCAAATTAGCTAAGATGATCCCTGATGTAATTGCCAGTACGTTTTTTGTTAATGATGTTTATACTAAAGTATTATTTGACTCTGGTGCAAACCAAAGTTTTATAAATACTTATTTCTACAAATTTTTCAATCAACCATTAACTAAACTTCACCAAGACTGTCTGGTGGAGACGGTAGACGGAAATTCTATCAAAATAAGCGAAACCTTCAGGAAGGAAAGATAGAATTCTTAAGTCATAAGTTTACTTCTAACCTGTTACCAATGAATCTAGCCGGATTCGATGTCGTATTAGGAATAGATTGGTTGGTAGCCAATCGTGCATGAATTTTGTGTAACAACCATAAATTTATTCAGCGATTCCTGTAAATAATCACAATTTACTGAGTATTTATATTTAAACATTCATGCTCAAATACGGGTTTATTAAAATTTTTCTAAACTTTGAAAGCAAAACAACATAGTGTAATTTAATTCATCGTTTTAGAATAACGACGAAACAACTTGCGGAAGCTTCATTTAACGTGTGTTCGATTCTTGCTCGACGCTTGATCTTCATCCGGGACTCTCGACATTCACCTATGATCAATACCAGCTTAAATGTTAGTATTGATAGTTTAAATAACGGTACAAGACAAGATAAATGATAATGGAAGGAAATTCCAACATTAATCTCTTGATCCCAAAAAAAAGGACTTCAACTGGTCTCCACCGTAGCTTATGGTAGCCACCGTAAGCTACGGTGGCCTCTGTTTTAAAATACCCCCACCGTAAAGCAGTAGGTAACTGCCATGATGATTTCAGCCCCACCGTAACTTACGGTGGGCACCGTAAGTTACGGTGGTCCCTGTATCAGACCTTTCCATTTTTTTTTGTCGTTTTTGACACGAAAACTTCCGTATCTTTCAATCCGCGTATCCGTTTGACCTCCCGTTTCTTCCTACATGATCGTAATTTGATTCTCCATCTTATGGAGTAAAATTCAACATTTAAAACTAATGAAATTCTAAATCTTTAAGCATTCGGCTTATTGTTCAAAATCAATATTTTGACCCATTTGTATTTAGGACCTCTAAACTTGTTCCTAGTTAGTCATAAATCATAAACTAAGATATTTAACTTTAAATCTCTATCTTGGATTCCTAACTTTTGTGAAATACGCATCAAACACCCAAGTTACGCGCGTAATTCATTTTGACCCGATTGGAGATTTTTATGCATTTAAGCATCAAATCCGCTCTTCTCTTTTCACACCTCGCATTTCCAAATTTAAGTGCCTACTTATTTTCCACCACAACTATTTTTGCAGTGGATTTAACTTAAGAAAACCCGAAATCCCAATTTACCCTTCGTTTAGTTACTTTACGCTAATGACCCCCCTTTAGGGCATTTAACTCACAAAAGATTTTTGCCTAAGACTCATATACGTGTCTAAGGGCTACATAATCACAACACAAGTTCCTAAACAACCTCTAAGGGTCGTTTACCCTGTTTACCTATTAAGGGCTTTTTGGTCAATTTTAGTCCCTCATTTTACGACAAAGGACTTTCGCTATAATTTGACCAAAATATCACTTCTACTAAAACTCTTATTGTGCGTACCTGGCTCGAGTCATAGCATCGACCCGTATATATACCTTTTGCTTTAAATTTTCTAGTTAAAGCAATGCAATCACATGTTATTTCCTGTTATCACAAAAACTCAACAAGTAGTCGTCAGTTATTATTGTCAAATGGTATTTGCACACTATTTGATCCGTTTAGTCGACATGACCATTTGTCAACGTATGATGGTAGATTAATACCATCATGCCCCTTGAACCTTTTCCGGTTCGCGCCATGGTTCTTATTACTTAAAAACAATATTTTTAAATTGTTCGACCCATTATAACTTTTACCAAATGGTGTCTTCATTTTAATCACTTTTATTTTAACTATTAATTTGACCCATTTGGTTGTCGAGTGAATTCCATCACTTCAATGACATACCAAACACAACCATTTTCGTTATATCAACATTACACATATTTAAACTAAGTTTGTCTACATAAATGTAACGGGGTGACAAGCCACGTACCTTATAGCTTATCCTTCAAGCGTGCGTCCTTCCCAACTTGGCCACTTGAAGATTCACCCGCTTTGCCTATATAGTTCAATCAACCTCTTGTTTAGAACTCATATCTTTACATGTTACACGTAATTTGTCATATTATCCAAATACGCGTTTCTTTATAATTTCAACTTATGAATGTTCATTTAGGCATTTTAACAAACACCTAAAGGGCATAATTTCACTAAATCAACAATCAAGTTCATGACTAAGTTTTAGCCAAGATTTTTCTTTTACAAGTCAATCATCTAATTTATAGTTCAATATCAAGATTAACTTCACGGAGTTCGAATAACACTAGTTTACTAATCATGATTCTAGTGTTCATCATGTTTCTACAAAACCCACTACACACACATGGTGGATGATCATGAATTTCATAGTTTAATCATTAATTCAACAAGAAAATGACTAGGGTTTACCCCTAGACATGATTTCATTCCAATTTCATCTAAACCATGATCATGCAAGCTCAAATTTCGATTCTCATGTGTTCATCTAGAATTCAAGAGGAAATCAAACAACGAAATTTTACATACCTTATATGATCCCTTTACTGCGGTGATCACTAATCTATGATTGGATTTTGATTTGGGCTCGATTTACCCTTCCAATTTGTTGATTTTGTGCTTGTTAGGGTTTGAGTAGGAGAGCCCCTTGGCTCCTGTGATTGTATCGACCAGAACACACACTTAGAGTGTGTGTTTTGGTGTTGGCATTTTATTAAATTAAAATTAGTTTCTAGTTTATCAACTTTAGTCCCTCTACTTCACACAAGTTTGCATAAAGGGTGTTTTAACCATATTTTTCTTATTATTCCAAGACTTATAACTAACTAGGTTATTTATTCCTAGTTATTTTATCTTGAATATTACCGACATTTTAATATCTATATAAAATCTATATTTTGGGGTGTTACATTTTGTGTGATCAAAAGTCTGTAGAAGTGTATACGCCAATGGGCGAAAGGATCACAATTAAGGGAGATAAGCCAACAAGGTCAACAAAATTCATCATTGTGATGAAAGCTGCAAGCTACGCACGAAAAGGAGGAATGGTGTATATGATTTGAGTAATCATTAACACTAAAGGAAAAGAATTAAAAGATATTTCTGTAGTATCTAAACTCTCAGATGTCTTTCTAGAAGAGTTACCTGGATTACCGCCAGATCGTGAGGTTGAATTTAGAATTCACTTGATACCAGGAACTGCACCAATTGCTAAAGCACCCTATCGTCTAGCACCAACAGAAATGCAGGAATTAAAGAAACAGTTAGACGAATTATTAGAAAAAGGTTTTATACAACCAAGTTCATCCCCATGGGGAGCACCGGTGTTATTTGTCAAGAAGAAAGATGGATCAATGCGCATGTGCATTGATTATAGGGAATTGAATAACGTTATGATTAAAAATCGGTACCCACTACCGAGAATCGATGATCTATTCGATCAACTTCAAGGAGCCCGATTCTTCTCCAAGATCGACTTCGCTCGGGATATCATCAACTGAAAGTACAGGAAGAGGATATTCCTAAAATTGCTTTCAGAACAAGGTACGGACATTATAAATTTACAGTCATGCCATTTGGTTTAACCAATGCCCCAGCCGCATTTATGGACATGATGAACATGATATGTAAACCATACCTGGGTAAATTCATAATTGTTTTCATAGATGATATACTAATTTACTCCAGAAGTAAGGAAGAGCATGCCATTTACACATACTTCTGACATTATTGAGAAAAGAGAGGTTTTATGCTAAATTCTCAAAATGTGAATTCTGGTTGCAAGAAGTGCAATTTCTTGGACACTGTTGATCCCAGATAGAGATACCCAAATACTTAATATGGCAAGTGATTTCAACAAATAGGAAAATATTGTGCGGAACTAAAAATCAAACTTTCAAGAAACAACCTACAGAATTTTTCAAGTATATTAATGACTTTGTAAAACAAAGTTATTGAATATTACATAATGAATGCTTAAAGAATTCTGTGTGAAGGGTAATGGAGTTTGTGGTGTGTGTATTGAATGCTTAGCTCAACTCATTTATTCTTCTGGGTTGACATCTCTATTTATAGAGAGTCTAGATCTGAATAAACATTTGTTTATTCATCACTTGCTCTGCACAAAGTGACTATTTGGCATATTCATTGAATCGTTTATTGCCAATTTGCTACTTTTTCAGTTGTGTCAGGGCTTATCTCTTAAGACAAGTTGGTCCACCAGAATTTCTGGTGACCAGCTTACCAGAATTCTGATGATAAATACTAGATTTATCATCAGACTTCATCAGAATGGTCTTGCCTGATTGTGTTCTTGTCTTGATCATTTCCTGATACTTAGTTGAAGATGTATCTTCCATTTCTTCTTGTCACGTTATCATGTAGGCACCTTTTTAGTGATATTTCTTGACTGTATCTTCAGCTTATGATCAGGTTGATCATATTTTTCTTCAATACTTACATTTAAAGTTTCCTAACAGACACTTAGTTAATCATGAAGGAATTCATGTGGACCCTACAAAGATCGAAGCTATTACTAAATGGAAAGTCCCTGAATCACCAACAGAAGTAAGAAGTTTTCTTAGATTGGCAGGATATTATAGACGTTTCATTCAAGATTTTTCTAGAATCGCCATTCCATTAACCAAACTAACTTGCAAATCAGTTAAGTTTGAATGGGGACCAAAACAAGAGGAAGCATTCAAGGTTTTGAAGCAAAGATTAACGAACGCACCACTCTTCAGTGCATTCTCAATCTCGTGTCTCAAACTGATGCAATCGTCGGTCAAATGTCTAGAATCCTTGTGGTACTTACAAAAAAGATTTGGATTTTGTCCCTTCTTGTTGCGAATTTGTTGCGCTACTTTGAATTGCTGGTTTTCGGTGGTCAAAACTTCGTAAGGCGTTTGGTGAGTGGCGTCCATTGTCTTTCCCGATTTTCTTGTTTTACCTCTTTCTTATGCCCAATTCGGTTAATAGTTGTGCGAGCATCTTCACCGAAATTGGATTTCTCATTGTAATTGGATGCCGTCCAAGTCATATTTCCCCCTTTTTGTTATGTGGGCCAGACTCTCGATAATTGTTGTGTTGGTTGTGGCTATAATGACGGCCTTCATCACCGGTCAGATTCTTTTCAGTTGCACAATGACATTTGCAGAAACTATGAATGTTTCCTAAAAGCCTTCGTATTAGGTCATCACACTTCACAACTCTCATATAGTGCGAGCGCATATTCTCATCACCAACATTACCGATTTCTAGACATTCTTTGGTATATCTTGTAATGAAGTCTTCCAGACCTTCATTGTCTTTGTGCTAGATGTTTAAAACATCGGTTGGGTCCCTGGTATAACAGTGTTGTTGACTGAAGTGTGAGAGGAATTTTTCTTCTAAATCAGTCTAGGATTTTAGTTTACCTGCAGGTAGGCTGTCAAACCATGCACGTGCTGCTCCGACCAGAGTTTGAACAAACAAATGACACCACACCAAGAGTGGCAATCCACCGACCACTTCGGCACTAGTGAACACCTGTATATGATCGTCCGGATCTGTAAGACTATTTTACTTCCCGACATTGTGTGGTAACTTTGTTTTTTTTCCAACGGGGCCATTGCTATTTCTCTGATAAATTTGGATTTCTCTTCTGCTTCTGCTGGCCTGTAACCTAGAGTGAAGTCATATTCAGCTGTTAGGTTGTAACCCGCGTGGTACGGGGTTCTTAAGCCTTGTAGCCCACAGGGAGTCTGTTGAAAACACTGGTTGTATCACCTTCCTGATATGACGAATCGAACTCATCTATTGGATCTTCGAGTTCATCTACAATTCTACGCGGACCCAGATGGTCACGCAGAAGAGTACGCTCTCGAGGATGATCATAGTGAGCTTCATCGTAAGGCCTCGTGTTGGTGTGTGTGTCATGTGTACTACTGATGTGATGGTATGTGTGTTTATGGTATTGTTGGTGTTCACCGGTGATTCTCGTGGTGGCGCGTGAAGGTGGGGGTTGGTGTGATTCGATGTTGTATTCTTACTCCTGGTGGAGTGACTGCATGTGCTACGCTGACTGAGGTGCACCGTGCTGAGCACTATGTTATTGAGATTTTGCATGTAAGCCATGTTCAGAACTGCTTGAGATTTTGCATACCATGATGTTGGTGTCTCTCCCTCTTGGAGTGAAGAGAAGAGGTTGTTCATCGATAGTAGGAAAAAAAAGAGTTTGGATCAGCCATTGATCAGACCTGGGAAAGAAAAAAGATGAAAAGGTTGTAAAAAGTGTTGTGGACGCCAATGAAGAAACACTAAGTTAACACAAGGTTAGACCTAACCGATTTGTCTCGTAAGTGATGGCCAATCTCTATTCTTTCCTTGTCAAACGACTTTGATTATCTTCTATTGATCCTGCAAAATGAAATAACATTGTTGAACTCTTTACAAGGAGGAGAGGTTGGGGGTTCTCCTTGTAACCACCATACGGCGTGAGAATAAGTATTCACTTTGAGGAAATAAGTGTGTGTATAGAGTAAGAGATTGAGAGAAATGATCCCTGAACCTGGTGGTGAAGTCCTCACTTTATAACTGAAGGTTTGTGAAGGAGTGATAAGCCAGCTATAACAACCCTCAAAATATTTTCGACAGCCTAATATATTTTAAAATGTCCCTATATGTCCTAAAATATACCCCGTATGTGAAAACCAAGCCCAATATACAATATATAATTAAAAATAAAATAAAATCAAGAAAATTGTGGCGCTCGCGGGCCGCGTAGACCCCTTAGGAATCCTACGCGGGGTGCGACAGCAAGGAGGTCAGGCCGCACCCGGAGCTGCCACGTGGCATAACGCGTGTGAAGGCTAGTGTGATGACTGGGCCAGGCTAGGGCCGACCGAGCCTACTACGCGGGCCGCGTAGACCTTGGCTGGAGTTTACGCGGGGCGCGACAAAACCCAAATACAGCCCTATAAATTGAGGGCAACGGCTTTCAGTTTCCGTCGCTCAATTCTTCAATCTCTATCTCAACTTCTGCATAGATAATATAATTTCCGGGCATTATACCCCCTAATTAACGAAGTTCTGCTCCGTTGTAATTAACATTTTCAAAATGAGTCGGTTAATTGTATTTACCAGTGTAAACTGACGTATTTTCCAAAAAGGCTAAGTGCAGGTACTAAATGGAATAGGCTGGCTACTCCTAGCATCAATAAAGAGTCTTGCAAGCTTAGATGCTTAGAAATCTGTTGAACATTGATCTTTTGTTAACTTTGATCCGCCTGTGGATCCTTTACAACCGTTCTTGTAATAAATGATATTACTTTCATTCGGTTTGTAATGATATTTATCTTTTGCTTCCGCTGTGCATTTAAACTGTGATAATTTGACTATGATGATATCAACTACGTCACGATACTCCCCACCGGGCCCACCGGTAATACGTGGAAATATCGGGGTGTGACACCTAACTGTCCAAAACTAGCTCCAGCCACGAACACCAAGAATACTAAAAATGCTAGAGCATTTATTCTGACTGCAGAAGAAGCAAAGATGATCCCAGATGTGATCACTGGTACGTTTTTAGTTAATGATGTTTTTGCTAAAGTATTATTTGACTCTGGTGCGAACCAAAGTTTTATTAATACTTCATTTTGCAAACTTCTTAATCAATCATTAACTAAACTCCCACAAGAATGTCTAGTAGAGACAGCAAATGGGGAAACTATTAAGATTTCTGAAATCTTCCAGGGAGCAAAAATAGAAATTCTAAATCAGAAATTTATTGCAAACCTTTACCCCATGAATCTGGCAGGATTTGATGTTGTATTCGGAATGGATTGGTTAATAACCAATAAAGCCAGTATTTTATGTGATCAAAAGTCAATCCAAGTAAATTCACCAAGGGGTGAAAAGATCACAATTAAAGGAAATAAAACCTCTAGATCCACGAAGTTCATCTCTGTGATGAAAACAACAAGTTATATAAGAAAAGGGTCATTAGTGTATTTGATTTCCATAATCACTAACACTAAAGGAAAATAATTAAAGGATATTCCAGTAGTATCCCAATTTTCAGATGTATTTCCAGAAGAGCTACCAGGGCAACCTCCAGACAGAGAAGTTGAATTCAGAATCCATTTGATACCGGGAACCGCACCAATTGCCAAAGCACCCTATCGTTTGGCACCCGCAGAAATGCAGGAACTGAAGAAACAATTAGATGAATTGTTGAAGAAAGGATTCATACAGCCAAGCTCATCGCCATGGGGAGCACCGATTTTATTCGTTAAAAAGAAGGACGGATCAATGCGTATGTGCATTGATTACCGTGAATTGAACAAAGTCACGATTAAGAATCGGTATCCATTACCAAGAATAAATGATCTGTTCGATCAATTGCAAGGAGCACGATTTATCTCTAAAATCGATTTAAGGTCAGGATATCATCAATTAAAGGTACAGGAAGAGGACATTCCTAAGACCGCTTTCAAAACATGGTATGGCCATTATGAATTTACTGTCATGCCATTTGGTTTAACCAATACCCCAGCTACATTTATGGACATGATGAACCGAATATGTAAGCCATATTTGGATAAATTCATAATTGTCTTTATAGATGATATTCTTATTTATTCTAAAAGCAAAGAGGAACATGCAACGCATCTACATGCACTTCTAAGTTTATTGAGAAAAGAAAAGCTTTATGCTAAGTTTTCGAAGTGTGAGTTTTGGTTAGAACAGGTACAATTTCTTGGACATTTAGTCAATCATGAAGGAATTCATGTAGATCCCACCAAGATCGAGGCAATAACCAAATGGAAAACCCCTGAGTCACCAACCGAGTTTAGAAGTTTCTTAGGATTGGCTGGTTATTATAGAAGATTTATTCGAGATTTTTCTAGAATAGCCATTCCCTTAACTAAGTTAACCTGTAAATCTGTTAAGTTTGAATGGGGACCAAAACAAGAAGAAGCCTTTAAAATTCTTAAGCAAAAATTAACCCATGCACCCATACTAGCATTACCAGAAGGAACTGAAGATTTTGTAATCTATTGTGACGCTTCTAAGTTAGGTTATGGATGTGTATTAATGCAACGTCAAAAGGTTATAGCTTACGCCTCTAGACAACTTAAGAGTCATGAAGAGAATTATTCAACCCATGATCTAGAATTAGGAGCTATAATTTTTGCCCTTAAAATTTGGAGACATTACCTTTACGGTAGTAAGTTTACCATATTCACCGACCATAAGAGTTTAAGATATGTTTTTGGGCAAAAGGAGTTGAATATGAGACAAAGACGCTGGATGGAGATACTTACTGATTACGATTGTAATATCCAGTATCATGCAGGAAAGGCAAACGTAGTGGCTGATGCTTTAAGTCGAAAGTATCATGAAAAGCCGAAAAGAGTACGTTCTTTTAAGTTAAATATGCAAATAGATTTAAATGAACATATTAGAAAAGCACAAAAATCAGTAATCAATGATGATACTGAAAAGTTAAAAGGAATGATTAAGAAATTAGAACAAGGAACAGATGGAATTTGGAGATTCCATAAGAAAAGAATGTGGATACCTAAATTAGGAAACCTACGTCACAATATATTAGAAGAAGCCCATAAGTCTAAGTATACGATGCATCCTGGAAGTGATAAGATGTATCAGGACTTAAGGAAAAATTTATGGTGGATAGGAATGAAAAAGGATATAGAAACATATGTTGCAAAGTGTTTAACCTGTTCACAAGTCAAAGCTGAACATCAGAAACTCTCAGGTTTATTGAAACATTTAGAATGCATGTTTGGAAATGGGAATTAATAACAATGGATTTTATTACTAAATTACCCAAAACAAGAAAAGGTAATGATACAATCTGGGTGATTATAGACAGGCTAACCAAGTCAGCTCATTTCCTACCAATAAAAGAAACTTTCAGTATGGAACAATTAGCTAAATTATATGTAAATAAAATAGTTTCATTACATGGAATTCCTCTATCAATTGTTTCTGACAGAGATAGTCATTTTACCTCTTATTTTTGGACAAGTTTCCAAAAAGCAATGGGAACCAAGTTAAATCTAAGCACCGCTTATCATCCTCAAACGGACGGACAAAGCGAAAGGACAATTCAGACCTTGGAAGACATGCTTAGAGCTTGTGTAATTGATTTTGGAGGTCATTGGGACGATCACTTACCATTGATAGAATTTTCTTATAATAACAGTTATCATACAAGTATCAATGCTGCACCATTCGAAGCACTTTATGGACGAAAGTGCCGAACGCCAGTCTGTTGGGCATAAATTGGAGAAAAGAAACTATCTGGACCTGAGATACTACAAGAAACAAGAGACAAGATCATTCAAGTCAAGGAACGACTGAAAGAAGCACATGATCGACAAAAGAATTATGCTGATAACCGATGAAAGCCACTGGAATTTCAAGTAGGAGATAAAGTATTATTGAAAGTTTCTCCTTGGAAAGGAGTGGTAAGATTCATCAAAAGGGGAAAGCTAAGCCCCAGGTATGTTGGACCTTTTGAGATTATTAGAAGAATAGTTGTAGCCTATCAGCTACAACTGCCAGAGGAAATGGCAGGAATACATCATGTATTTCATGTATCTAATCTCAAGAAGTGTTTAGCTGATGAATCGCTAGTAATGTCTCTTAAGGATATAGAGGTAAATGAACAGTTAAAGTTTATAGAAAAGCCTCTACAAATTGAAGACAGGAAAGTTAAGAACCTCAAGCACATGAGATTAGTTCTGGTCAAAGTAAAATGGGACTCCAAAAGAGGACCAGAATACACATGGGAGCTTGAATCAGAAATGTAAAGGAAATATCCACACCTGTTCCAGTAGATCTCGAGGACGAGCTCTAAAACAAGGTGGGGAGGATATAACAACCCTCAAAATATTTTTGACACCCAAATATATTTTAAAATGTCCCTATATGTCCTAAAATATACCCCGTATGTGAAACCCAAGCCCAATATACCATATATAATTAAAAATAAAATAAAATCCAGAAAATTGTGGCGCTCGTGGGCCGCGTAGACCCCTTAAGAATTCTACGCGGGGTGCAACAGGAAGGAGGTCAGGCCGCACCCGGAGCTGCCACTTGGCACAACGCGTGTGAAGGCTAGTGTGATGACTGGGCCAGGCTAGGGCCTACCCAGCCTACTACGCGGGCCGCGTAGACCTTGGCTGGAGTTTACGCGGGGCGCGACAAAACCCAAATACAGCCCTATAAATTGAGGGCAACGGCTTTCAGTTTCCGTCGCTCAATTCTTCGATCTCTCTCTCAATTTCTGCATAGATAATATAATTTCCGGGCATTATACCCCTAATTAACGAAGTTCTGCTCCGTTGTAAGTATTATAACCCCGGTTACGTATTAGATATGTTGCCCGATTGATCCAGGGTTTCGTAACGACTGTCGAGGTTCTGCCCGACGTAGTCGTTGGAATACCGTCTCGGGGAGGGTATTACTAATGTAAATATTGGGTTAGTATACTAACACATGTACATTTGTGTAATTAATATATAACAACCAGGAAACCCTTAAAAGAATTCTAAGTCAACAATGTGAGTAATCTCCTTTTTGTAAACTGTTTTTACAAAACCTTTATTTATTTTAAATTATAATTAGCAGTGATTGAGTCTTTGTAGTTCTTCAATTACTGCCGGTATGTTGGGGTTTTGTATACAAAATGTGGAACACGTTACCATTGGACAAAGAGTTAGCCAATGTGTAATATGACCCACCAGACAGGATTAACAGTACTGAATGAGTAATTGTGTAGACATAATCATTGTAGTCGCTTTCAATACTGTTTAAGGATAAAACTCTTCTTGATTAAACTGGGATTCACTCACCAGTATTTCCCACTGACAAAATGTTTTTAAACCCGTTTCAGGTAACAAAATGTGAAAGCCAACTAGAAGCCAGCTGGAAAGCACTGAAGGCTTGGAAAAAGTGGCTATAAAAGTTACCTAAATAAAAGAAGATGTTTTATTCAATAAAATAGGGATTTTCCATATGAAAATGTTTGTAATAAAAACTTGGGTTTTATCCAAATATGTTTAATATTATAAAAGTGTGGTATTTACTCTGATAAATATTTCCTAACTACGGTCCTGATGAAATTTCCGCTGCCAAAATAATAAATACCGATACCACCAAAATTGGTCGCGCGGGCGCCCGTTCCCGGGACAGATAGGGGACGGGGGTTGTGACACCAGCTGGTCGTTCGCCAGCTGTCAAATCATGGGGAATATATATTATGTCCCCTCTGACATGACATGGCCGTTATACTGTACAAGGGCTGACCTGGCACGAGGTCCTTCGTTCCACCTCAACGTTTTCTAGCACTTCTTGTCAGGTTGTCCATGTTTGTCTCTTGAAGATTCTGCCACAAGACCTGACAACCAATGATTTGTGCCACGTGGTGTCCTTTTCCTTGGTTGTCATCAGTTTGCTCCTTGTCGTCATCAATGGTGGTCCACGTTTGTCTCCAGGTTTGTCTATCAGTACAGATGTTTTAAAACAACCCATGAAAACACTAACAGCAGGACAAACAAAGCACTAACCTTCTAGATCTTTCTGGACGACGAAGTTCGTTGAGGGGTATGGTCCCTTGTGTGCGCTCTCGCGCATGCTATCAAGGTTCATGCCCCTTACATTTAAATGAGGGGAACGACAAAAAAGACAGAAGTTAACAGAAAATTCTAATCTACTTTACCAATTAGATGAAAATGACAATAAAAATAAAACCTCAAATACCTAAATATAAAAAAGTTTTATTTTTGAAGTGAAGGGGCAAAAATCACTTAACTCAATAGGGAGATGATCAAATAGGAAGTTTATTTTGGCTAGGAAGTATAGGAAGCAATAATAGGATGACATGTGGCAAATAACAAAAAATACAAGGAAGGGTATTTTAGTCCAAACAATTTCAAACACACCCAGATCTAAAAAAACCCATTTCCTTTCTCTTCAACTCAACCCTACACCATCACCACCACTCCACCACACACTATCACCCACCGTCACCACCACCACTACCATAACCACCATGGCAACTGTCGCCGCCTTAACCACCACCACCACTAACAACAACACCGATCTTGCAACCATCTCTTATCTAAACTCTTACCCGAACTCGACTCTCACAATCCGGTGAGCAACCACCACCTCCGGTTCCGGCGACATTCCTCTCTGCAAGTGGCTCTACGACACCTTCATCTCCTTCGAATGCGGTTCATCGGGTCACAGGGATGTTTGGCTGGAATCTCGTTAAGGAGGCCATCGATATTGTTTCACCTGGTATGTTCCGATGCTTATCTTTACTTGAATGAAAATGTAGATTTAATATATTTTAGAGTTGACAAAAATGGATGGTTGGAATGGTTGGATAAGATCAAAAGATTCAGTATGCATTCTTCATTGCGTTTAAAGAAATTGTTTTTTTAATTATTGCGTTTTACATCCACTAACGAATATTATGTTTTTAACAGCAAGTTGCATTCTATTTTAACAAATGTTAGTATTTGAACAAGACAAATGAACATTTATATTCATCGCATTGCGTTTTGTTTGTGTTTTAGTGTGTTGCGTTTTTGAATTGTGTTATATAACACAATGATAAAAAAACATTTTATTGTGTTTTCTTCCATTGTGTTTTATAACACAACGATAAAACACATTTTTTTTGTGTTTTTTTGTGCATTATGGTTTAGAAAAAAACACATTTTTGTGTCCTTTTTTCATTGCGTTTTAGAAAAAACACTCATTTTTTGTTTGTTGTCCATTGCGTTTTAGGAAAAACACATTGTTTTTGTGTTTTTGGTCCATTGCGTTTTAGGTAAAACACATTTTTATGTGTTTTCAATCCATTGCGTTTTAGAAAGAACACTTTCTTTTCTGTTTTTAAGCTATTGCGTTTTAGAAAAAAAGACATTTTAAAGTGTTTTTGTTCCAGTGCGTTTTAGAAAAACACATTTTGAAGTGTTTTATTGCGTTTTAGGTAAAACACATAAATGTGTTTTTAGTCCATTGCGTTTTAGAAAGAACACTTTATTTTGTGTTTTTAGGCCATTGCGTTTTAGAAATAGGACATTTTTTTGTGTTTTCTGGCCATTGCGTTTTACAAATAAGACATTTCTTTGTGTTTTTTGTGCATTGCGTTTTAGAAAAAAATGTCATTTTTTAGGTTTTTTTTTTACATTGCGTTTTACGCAACTGGGTTTTCGAAAATATAGCAATAGTATACTCGTTTTAAAGATAAAAAACGCTCGTTTTTTTTGTGCAATTTTTATAAAAAAAATAATGTCGTATAAAAGAGTTATTAACGTTTAAAAAATGGGGGAGAATTAGAGGAGAGAGAAACTATTGTCTTGGATTGACTAGAATGCCCCTAGACAAACTCACGCGCCTCCTTTTTTTCATTCAATTTCACTCATTTAATCTTAGCACTTGATTAAATAAATTGATGGTCAATATTACTTTCTAGGCTTCCAATCTAAATAAACTTTCTATTATATCATAACCCTAACTCAATAATCATTTTAGCTTTTTTCTCTAATTTAATAATATGAACAATGTGTTACATGAGATGATAATATTGATGGAAAATTTGTTCGTGGTGAGTGACAAAAGCCCAAAAGGTGTAGACGTCACCTGTTTCCCCAGCTGACACAGTCGAATCAAAACACATTCATTGTGATTCCCGAGACGTAGCTCAAGAGCACGTACTTCTCTCACTCGCCACACATTAATTCAACTCTAGTTTGATTCCCATTCAACCTAACAAACCTTACCATTCACCATACCATAACTTATTCATTCCAATGAGGTTGTTTTTAGGCAAGGATCACCGAATTCTGTAAAAGTCTTGGAGGAGGTTAAGGCTATGGCGTATTTGTGGGTTAAAAACCGCTCAAAGGAGTCACAGTTATCATGGGAAGAATGGTGTCGGTTTAGTTGCTTTAGATAAATATGTAATTGTTTTTGATAATCGGTGTAAGGGGTTTTTTTGTTTTGGTGTAAGCTTGTACATGTAATTATGGTGGTAGCACCATGCTACAATGAATAAAACTTTCTGTCGGCCGTTCAAAAAAAAAAAAAATAACTTATTCATTCCTACAGTAAATTCTCAGATTTCCCACGAACTTTTAATCTTTGCCGTTCCATTGAATTAAAAATTAGTAAATCATTTATTTTATAAATAGAATTTTGTATATAAGTTATAAAGTTAGAAACTAAGTTAGAAATTATATGTATCCAAAGCAAATTATAAATTATATAGGGTGTATATACCCGATCCAATACCCATCGAGTATATGTCGGGTAATTATCCGTGAGTATTAGGCAGTAACGGACCCATAATTTTTTTTCAAGGGGGTCCACTTTTTCTGGTGCTTAGATTTTTCACAACTAAACACTTGAATTTTCGGGTCGGTTTTGGGTCGAGTCGAAATCAAGCTGCGATTTTGGCAAGTATTGAACCTGCAATATTATTATACTATAGTAACAATTATTCTAACATAGTTCTCATGCTATATTCACCTTCAAAAGATTCATACAATTGAACTAATAGGATTTATTTATAGTTTAAAATCAATTCATGCCTATCTATATATGTATTTATTTTCTTATTAGGGACCAACAAATCCTACCTTCAGTTAGACCACCCGTAGTGGGGCGTTTTTTAAAAAAAAATTCAAAAATAACGCGCAAAAACGCCCCTCACCCATTACACCGGGCGTTTTCCGGCGTTATATTTGAAAAAAATGCATCCCGGCGTTTTTAAGAAAACGCTGAATACTCTGACATGCAAATGCATGTGGCCAATGGGATAGTTCCAAGTAAGTTTGACTAAAATAAATACTTTGACATGGTTTACTTTCATTTTCTTTTTTCTTTTTTTAATTCTTTTCTCTATAAAAAATAATAATTATTTATTGATTGGAAGGGGCGTTATTGGGCATTATTCTCACTACGCCACTTTTGCAATAACGCCCAATAATGCACCATGCTGACTGGACCGACACGTGTCGAATAATGCCCCATGGTGGGGGCATTATTTTGTTCCACCACTACACATGGTCTTATAGTGGCTAAAATTTCTGCACTTAAAAGTAATTCATTCATATATGATAAAATAACAACTGAATGAACAGTTGTTATATATTATATTATTATTATTATTATTATTATTAACAACTGAATGAACAGTTGTTATATATTATTATTATTATTATTATTAATTAATACTACTTTTAATATGTTCGGTATTGGTACAAGAAGGTAAAAACTGGTATCAGCCTGGTATAGAAAACGTCAATAGTCGGTACCGAATTGATATTGAAAATCTTTTAGTTCGTGTATAGAAAACGCCAATAGTCGATACCGAATTGATATTGAAAATCTTTTAGTTCGGGAATTTCGGTACTGCTACCCGGTACTATTGGCTCATCCTCGGTCACGGGTGCCGTAGATTTTCTTCAACTTTTAATTATTTCCTTTTTTTAAGGGTAGGGATGAGCTCGGTGCTAACCGATACCAAATTGATACTGTTACCAAAAATACCGGTTACGGTACCGGTATATGAAAGTAAAAATCGGTACCAGGAACACCAAAAGTCGGTACCGAATTGGTACTTAGCATCTTTCGGTTCGGGAAATTCGGTACCATTTGCTTATCTTTGACCACGGATTTCATACGAACAACATCATTACCATACAACTTATTTATTGATTTTATTTCGGTTATCTTTTAGTGTTTTTTCTACATTTTCTTTTTATCTTGTCAACGGTTACGTGCGCAACGCGCTCGTAGTGATTTCAAAACACATGTAAACACAGACTACTGAATGAACAGTTGTTATATATTATATTATTATTATTATTAACAACTGAATGAAAAGTTGTTATATATTATATTATTATTATTATTATTATTAATTAATTAATACTACTTTTAATATGTTCGGTATTGGTACAAGAAGGTAAAAACTGGTATCAGCCTGGTATAGAAAACGCCAATAGTCGGTACCGAATTGATATTGAAAATCTTTTAGTTCGGGTATAGAAAACGCCAATAGTCGGTACCGAATTGATATAGAAAATCTTTTAGTTCGGGAATTTCGGTACTGCTACCCGGTACTATTGGCTCATCCTCGGTCACGGGTGCCGTAGATTTTCTTCAACTTTTAATTATTTCTTTTTTTTAAGGGTAGGGATGAGCTCGGTGCTAACCGATACCAAATTGATACTGTTACCAAAAATACCGGTTACGGTACCGGTATATGAAAGTAAAAATCGGTACCAGGAACACCAAAAGTCGGTACCGAATTGGTACTTAACATCTTTCGGTTCCGGAAATTCGGTACCATTTGCTTATCTTTGAACACGGATTTCATACGAACAACATCATTACCATACAACTTATTTATTGATTTTCTTTCGTTTATCTTTTAGTGTTTTTTCTACATTTTCTTTTTATCTTGTCAACGGTTACGTGCGCAACGCGCTCGTAGTGATTTCAAAACACATGTAAACACAGACTAAATAATAAAAGAAGTTCGCCGCAACACGGCGACGGTGATAAACCTAGTAAAAAATTAAAATTCAAAACAACCTCCGGAGTACGACCGAATCTCGACCGTTTTAAAGCCTACTACGATAGCGTTCCGGGCGGTGATATAAGTCACGAAGACCGGGAGGCGGTGGCCAACATCTAGTTCCGGGGCAAGGAGCGGAAGCCGTTTGACAAGCTCGCCCTGTTCGAAATCTACCTAACGCTTTAGGCTTTTTTTAAATTTTGTAATCCTTTTTTTTTTTGTAGAATTTTGTAATTTTTAGGAACTTTTAATAATAATTTTAGGCTTTTTTTTTTAATTCTGTGTGTATTTTTTAATTTTAGGTTTTTTTTAAATTTTTATAAAACTGGCCAACCCACGCGGGCTAGCCACGCCCCGCCATACCGACCCAACACGTCACTTACCAGCGGGGGGCTCGAAGTCCACGTGTCAACCCATGCCCCAAACCCCCGCCCCACCATATCTCACGGTCGAAAACACCAATGCCTGTCATTTACAAACACTAGTTAGGCTATAAAATTTGATGAGGGTTGTCCTACAAAAAGACAACATCCATATGTGCAACAGTGCCGTCAATCCTTGTGATATCATGCTTTAAGGTCATCATAGGAGGAGGCCATCTTTGAGTGTTTTAAGTGTGTTGTGTTTGTTGTATGTTGCTATGTAACTTGTGTTAGGTTGTTTTTTTTAAACACCAAGCAGAAGTCGATGGTTTATTATAAAAAAATAAAAAAAAAACAACGCATAAAAATGGGAATAGCTAGAATCGAACTAGATTCAACCAAGCTTAATCTTGTTTCTATGTGTTTCACTTAATTATACTCATGGGGTCCTTGACAAATTTAACAACCGTCTCTACTAAGTTTTTAAAAAAGAACGGGGTCTCGGGACCCCGACCCACATAAGGTTACTCTGCCCCTGATATTAGGTATACCCGTTAGTTTCTTTAAAAAATATATGTTTGGATTTCCAAATACATTTTTTTACCTTTTTAATTTTTATATAATTTTATAATCTTATAAACTAAATTAAGTTAAAATATGATTAATTACATACATATTATTATCACTATAAAAGTTAAAATATCTAAAAAGATATGTTTATATCATGATGGTATAAATTTTAAAAGATATTTCGTATTCGTAACAAACACATATAAATAATATTATCCATATATATATATATATATACATAGGGTTAGGTTAACGTACAAATGCTCTTATCGTACATTACGTACACTACAATCTCAGCCGTCCGATCATCTTCCCGCATTGAATTCGCATGTTGTTTTTTTGTAACAATTTCGCATGTTGGTTTTTTAACATGCGATTTCATCAAAATTAGCACATGCGAAATTGTTACAAAAAAACAACATGCTATTTCATCAAAATTATCACATGCGAAATTGGTACAAAAAAACAACATGCGAATTCATCAAAAATTATCACATGCGAAATTGTTATAAAAAAAACATGTTATTTCATCAAAATTATCACATGCGAAATTGGTACAAAAAAACAACATGCGAATTCATCAAAAATTATCACATGCGAAATTGTTATAAAAAAACATGCGATTTTAAAATGCGGGAAGATGATCTGACGGCTGAGATTGAAGCGTACGTAATGTACGATAAGCAATATTGTACAGTACTCTTTACCTATATATATATAGGGGAAGGTTCATTGGGGAACACTAAAAAAGTGGGGAACAGCGGGGAACCGACTCAAACGGACTCCGATTTGACTCATTCCAGCGGCGTTAGAACCGGCTCGTCGAACCCTAACTAAGATCTCTTAAACCTAAACCCTAAATCCTAACTCCTAAACTCTAAACCCTAAAGCTAAAAAATAAGGCTAAAACCTAAGCTAAACCGTAAAATCTAAACTATAAACCCTAAAAGCTAAACCCTAAAGGCTAAACCTAAAGCTAAACCCTAAAGCTAAACCCTAAACTCTAAAGCTAACCCTAAACCCTAAAGCTAAACCCTAAGGCTAAACCCTAAAGCTAAACCCTAAAAGCAAAACCCTAATATATTTAGGGATTAGGGGTTATGATTTAGGGTTTAGGGGTAAGAGATCCTACTTAGGGTTCGACGAGACGGTTCCAACGCCGCTGGAATGAGTCCAATCGGAGTTCGTTTGAGCCGGTTCCCCACTGTTCCCCACTTTTTTAGTGTTCCCCAATGAACCTCACACTATATATATATATATATATATATATATATATAGGGTCAGGATTTAGAGAAAACGGTAGAAAGTGTGAGAACGGTGAGATCGCTTATTGATCGTCCGATCAAAACAATATATGGACTAGATTGGCGCGGTGACATTTTCGTAAATAACACCAATTTTATTACGTGGACGCGCTTCATTAAGGGTAAAAAAGGTAAAACACCATTTCTCACATAAAACGCCAAATAAATACAAAACGCCAATTTTATCACCACGTACTTTTTTCTGTGTTTTTATTTAAGCTCTCTGGCTACAAAAACGCCACAAAATATAAAACGCCATAATATATAACGCCAAAGCTTACATCCGGATAAATGTTAATTACATTTTTTTTGTTATAAAAATAACATTCCGCCTAAACTACGCGCAAAAAAAAATTTCTATAAATAGAAACGTCTCACCACCTTCCGTTTATCACACCAAAAAAACACACAAAAACACAGTGGTTGCTAGAAAAAATACAACTCACTGTAAAATGCCAAAAAATACAACGACGTTAAACATCTTTTCTTTGATACTCAGTAATGTTCTGCATGAAGTTTCGCTGAATGATTTGTTACGTGAGTGTAGTAAGATTTTGCTGCATGAGATGGACAAAATTGAAAAAACAGGGACTGATGACACCCATATGTCATACTGTCATCTTTGTTCCTGAAGAAGGTTTGGATGATAAGAAGAGAAACCTATACCAGTGTAAATGCTACTTTGGCCTCGATGATTATAATGAAGACGACAGGCAGATAGCATCCACCCACACGGGGTCGATCTATGTCTCCAACATCCACAAAGACACTTCAACACATGAACAAAGAAAATAAACAACGCCAAACCCAAAACGCCATTTATTTGTCACATTTCTTGTAGTTTCAAAAGAAAAAAGAGACTGATGACACTGAATATTTAAAATCATAAATTGCTTCTACTTTTTTTTTTTAATTTTCTTTATATGTTGTTTGTTTTGTAATTTCAGTTAATAAACAACAAAAAAATATTAATGTTATAGTGAAAAATATAATAAAACGCCAAAATGAGCAAATGCTTGTAAAATGTTATCATGCCATAAAAACGCCCCCAAAAAACTACCAAACTATAATAAAATTAATTTGAACAACTACTATTGTAAAAAACGTGAAACAATGTGCAAAGAATATAAAACAAAAGAAGTCCAATCGTTATCTAACCGACATTGGAAAACAAAACGCCATAATTACAGCCGTCAAGATTTGACGTGTTACACCATAAAAACAGTTGAGTCTGAAAACAAAACACGGTAAACTGCAAAAAAAACAGTAACATGAAACGACGGAAACCATAATTACTAACATTTATTATATTTATTTATCTTTTTCAAAACGCCATAATTACCTGTCATACGCGGGAAAAAAAGTCAGTATAAAAGAAGACCATGAGAACACAAGCTCAAACACACCAAAAAATTTGACTAAAACGCCACATATTGTCCAAAACGCCAAAAAATTTAAAAATGGCTAAGGTTATTGCATGGAGGTTTGAAAGAAAAGAGAAACGATTCATCATAAAGTTCTCTGATAGGAGAAGGGTAAAGGTAAGGACAATCAAAGCCATGCTTGGAATGAATGAAAAGGTTCAGAAGGATATCCTGGCCCTTGGGGTTCCAATGGACAACGATTGTGAAAGAACCAGAACTGTAATAAAAAAACTGAAGAGAAAATTTCCGGCAGAAGATGAAGATGATGATGATATTGACGATACTCCTATACCAAAACTTAGCAGTTGGGTATTGCATGAGGAAGAAGGAACACTTAAAGTGACTTATAAAAACGGGGTGCAATATTCAAGGCCAATGAAAGAAATGTTGAAGACAGGGTTGCTATCTATCATTGAACAACTCTGTGATTTAGCACCTTCAAACGATTCAAAATCCAAGGATGCAGTGATATTCAAGAATAGGATGCAGCAAAGAAGAGACGAGCTAATGGCGTTATATGCAAAAATGAAATTTGATGATGAAGAATCTGAAGAAAGTGATGAACAAAGCGATGGGTACATCTCTGATGTAATCCCACCTACAGAAGACTATTAGTTTATTTTGATTTCGTGTTATTGTAATTTTATAAAATATTAATCTATGGTAATCAATTATTAACAAAAAGCCAAAAAATGACATGGAAAAAGCCATAACGCCAAAAAATTAACTATGTGACACAAAAAGAATTAATTCAACGAGAAGAAATCTGAGAAAAACAGTAAAACGCCAAATAATTAATAATTCTGGATAACGCCAAAATTATCTTGCACGCAAAAAATAAAGCAGCATGTCAAACACGAAAATCGTGAAAGGAGAAGAATACTAAAAAGACAAAAAAACCCCTCCGACCCTGATCATGCCCCGCGCCACGTGTTTGGCCAGGATGCGTTCTCACCGTTCTCACAATTTTTGCCGTTTTCTCCTGAACCCATTTCTATATATATATATATATATAGGGTCAGGATTTAGAGAAAACGGTGAAAAGTGTGAGAACGGAGAGAACGGTTATGGATCGTCAGATTAAAACAATCTATGCACTAGATGACGCGGTGGCGTTTTTGTAAATAACATCACTTTTATTACTGTGGCGCGCTTCATTAAGGGTAAAAAAGTGTTTTGACTTCTCTACACAAAACTCCATCTCATGAATAAAACGACATTAAATTACCGCCTTAACCTACAATAGCACACACCATCCTAATCTAAAATGCCATTAGATATAAAACACCAAACTTAATTATAATAAAATCCCGCCTAAAAAACCGTCAAAAAACATCCTATATATACATCTCATACCTTCCATTAAAACACACAAAACCTCAAACGCCATATTTAATATATACCATTCGTCTTAGAAACGCCAAAAAACCCAAACATCAAATATCCTCTAAACCAAAACGTTTATTTGAAATTCGGTTTGGTTGTCCGTAAGGTTTCGCTCAATGTAATGGACAAAATCCTTAAGTGAGGATATTGTCCATTTCATTGAGTAAAATCTTATTAACTTTATCCTCAACTTTCATCCAATTTATAACGCCAAAACATACAAAAAACATTATTGAGGTTTGTTCTTAGTAAAGTTTAGCTGTATGGAGTGGACAACATTGTCCGACATCTTTCTTAGCTGAGGATTAACAATGTTGTCCATCTCATACAGCAAACATTATTGATTTTAGCATGATCAAATTTAGAGGTTAAGGTACTTTTATTTAGTGGCGTTCTTTTCCTCGGTAAAACGCCAAAAAGTTAAAAATCAAACATCTTTCTTGGAAATTCAATATTGTTCTACGCGAAAGTTTCATTGAATGGATTGTTAGCTGAAGGGTGTAGCTCGATAACATTTTGCTGCATGAGATGGACAAATCTTCAAGAAAAAGAGCCTGATGTCACACTTTATTCTTTCAAACGGCGACAAAAAAACTACTTCAAAAACAAAAAAACAAAATGAATCATACGAAAGTCGAAACAGCCAGTTAAGATGATTCAAAATAGAAGAAAGAGACTGGTGACAGTGAAGATTTGTAAGATCAATTGTTTATATTTTTTTTAATTTTCTTTTTCAGTTGATTGTTATATAATAACGTCATATATAATAAAAACGCCACACACCCAAATGCTTGTTAAAACGCCATCATGCCATAAAACGCCCCAAAAACTTCCAAACTATAATAAAATTACTTTGGACAAGTATTATAAAAAAGCAAAAAAAAAAAAAAAAAACCAAACTTGAAAAGGTAACTAGAAATAGTAGAAATTTATTATATTAGAATCTAAAACGCCAAACTTGAAAGATGGGACGTGTTACAGACTTCAGAGATAAAAACTTATCAAAAACAGTAATTACAAACAGTAACTGAAACGACGAATACTTTATTATAATAATGCACCGCCTAACCTACGCGCCAAAAGACATCCTATAAAATGATACCTCTCAGCAACTTCCATTTGATCAAACAAAAAAAAAAAAAAAAAACGCCAATACTACTAAATACCACTCACTGTAAAACGCCAAAAAATTAAAAAGATCAAAGATGGCTAATATGCTTTCTTGAATATTCAGTATTGTTCTTCGTGAAGTTTCACTGAATGGATTGTTAGGTGAGGGGAGTAACTCAGTAAAATTTTGCTGCATGAGATGGACAAATCTTCAAGAAAAAGATACTGATGACAGTTCTTGTAGTATTAAAGAAGAGAGAGACTGATGACAATGAAGATTGTGAAGATAGATCCGATTAGGATTTTTAATTTATTTTTTTCGCTTATATTTTTTTCCCTGTGGTTGTAATATAATTTTCCGATTGTAAAACGCCAAAATACCACAAACGCCAAAATGTATATAAAAAATAATAGAACAATGGGCCATCTTGTCTAAAACGCCTTTGTGTCACACCCCAACCGATGGCGGAAACATCGGGATGAGACGAACAAATCGCTCAAAAGCATCATAACATTAATTGTGACAATATAGATTAAATCAAATTTCATAAATGCTAAAATGTCATACAAGATTCAAACATTGTATCAAAAATAGTTCAAAACATTGTTTATTCTAGATGGGTTTCTAGGTTCATCCTTGTGACAACTGTGCTCAGTAACCGATGTATAATATAAAACAATGTTGATTATCAATAAAAAATTGTGCTTTGGTGTTATTATGTGTGTTATTGTGTTTGATGATTTTACAATTTGATTCGATTACGATTTCAAGCTTTAAATCACTTTCTGGAAGGTTATACGCAAACCGGTGCATAAACGCAATCAGTTTAACGCGACGTACACTCCGGAACTGTGATGTAAGCCAAACATACCCTAAAATATCCTTTACATAACTTAGAAATAAGCTTTGAAGGATTCGGTATGGCAAAAACATGTTTATTTGAACTAAATGACTAATTACGACAAAACTGCGAAACGAACGTTGGTGACCGCCCGGATAATATTTAAATCCCAAAAATATTCTGTTATGATTAAAATTTTATTTTAATCAGGTTCGTGTTGAAAAATAAATTAAAACTCTTAAAAACGTTATTTTTTAAGTTTAAGCGCGTACCGCGTGTTTCAGCGCAACACAGTGCTTATACTGCGAAACACAGACAACGCAGCCAGTCTCGGCAACTGAAATTTATTTCAGTAATATTTTGGCGGGTTTATTTTTATAGTATAATAAAAATAATTTAGAACGCCATAAACCGGGATTTAAACACTAGATAAAATACCCGGTATCCAGTTAAATACCTGTTTTATCTATTTTACCATACAAACTTACACTTTACCCCCTCCCCCCCATGTATATTACGGTCACATTGATGTGACCCCACCATATATTTTCCTAGATCTTGATTCTTATCCTTTGCTAGATTGTTTGGACAAGTGTTGCTTCTTGAAATCTTTCATATCTTCCCATATCTTTTTATATATCTTACACAATCCTACAAGATCACTCAAGCAATCTTTCTCCTTCTCTCCTCTCTCTCCCAACCGTCCACACCCTTCACCCTCACCATTTTCATTTCTTCAAACTTTGTTCTTCATATTCAACACAATTTCAAGCTAAATTCAAGTTAGTGTGAAGATCCAAAGGTGTTTCCAAGGAGCATTCAAGTGATTCAAGCTTCCTATCATCAAAATCTCATCCCACAACCTACTTGAATCTTGAAGGTATAACATTATGTTTAAATCATATTTTTGATTCTTGGTTGTTCTTGATGATTTGAAGTTTCTCTTGAATCTTGGAATTTTCACAAACTTGAAATCTAAAATGAAATGGGTCATGATACAAATAAAAATGGTGGTACATATATATGTATATATAACCGTACACATATATACATGTGTGTATGAGTTTTGAGCTTTATTTTTGATAAGTACATGTTTAGGTTGTTACTTGTTCTTGAATAATAGTTAAAATGCAAGTGGTTGATGATCTATGTATGATATGTTAAATGTTCAAGTACATCAGCAAATAAACATGAATATATCACATATTTGATGCATCTAAACTCATAGAAAAAGATGATGCTATGATAGTGTGCTTTAGGCACTTGTACATGAGAATGCATGTTGATTTAAAGCTCAAGAAGTGATAAAAAATGGTTATATGACAAAAATATTTTTTAACAGGTTATAAACACTAAAAATGACATTATTTGGTGTATTATGATGGCATGGAACTTTGACATAGGTTTGATAGCTTTGCGTGTGGTACATATAGCTTAAAAAGTGGTAAAATATGATAAATTTGCATGATTTATATGCTTTATGTAAGACCTGCATTATCATGAATATAACCATTATTTTATTCAGTAAATAACACGGGTTATGTTAAAATTTCAAGTCTTTTCGACTTGGGATGGTTCGGGTAATGTTTGATGCAAAACTATGCGGTAAAACGGTTAAAAATCGCCTTTTCGGAGGATTTTTATAAAACTGTTTTAGATCAGTAAGTAAACTGATATTTTTGATATAAAAATAATTATTTTAACTTATATTAAGTTTACTTGGTGTTTGGTTAGTCATACGTGACTTCCGACGCCCAAAAATGTTACCGAATCGCTAAAATAAGTGTTTTTCAACATACACTAGAATGGGTTGTTCATGGGTAAATTTTATGTGTTACAATGTGCTATGTGTTTTACAATATGTGTATGTTGATATGATAATACTTGACAAGATTATGTGTATTACGCTTGAGTACATATATACAAATACACCAATATAGTAAAAAATAATAACTTTTCGAGAAATCTCAAAGTTATGTGAAAATTCTAAGTATCGGAGAAACTTATGTATTTGTGGGTTTTTGATTATTAAATCATTCTTATTTAATTTAGGACGAATAAACAATTTGAGGGATTGTGTTAACATATAAAAACGCACCCAAATGTGAGTACATAGATCCCCTCTTTTTACTGTTTTCGATTGTTTTGGGGTGATTCATATGTATCAAAACGATTTCGATGTTTTAACGATGGTTTCAAAACGAGTAAGATGTTTTATACTAAACTAATAACGATTTTGATAATGTGAACGAGCTTGTTGATTGTAGTTACATAACGAATGACATTCATTAATTTTGGCCGAACCGACCAGTATTAGGTTATGGTACCATAGGATCCGACAAATCCCGTTATCAGACTGCACCCATGGTTATGTGTGGGTTAAGTGGGTAACGAATGAACCTGATGATTGTTAACTTACCCTTTGGTGGTTTGTTAATACGAGTTGAACGAGTCACGAAGGTTTGAATGTTATTAGCGAGACGACCAAAAATAGTTTTTCACAATTAAAACGAGAACGATTGGAACGAGAACGATATTAAAACGATTGTACGATTTTGAACGATTATGAACGATTTAAACAAATGAACGATGATCTATAACGAGAACGAGTTAAACGATGTCACACAACGATGTTTACGAAACTATATAAACCATACGAGTTTTATTACGAGAACGATTTACGATTTGGTTACTTAAACAAATGTTTTGGGTTAAGATTCATGGCATCGAGGTTTATAATTTATAACCAATCTGTTTTGACTTGGTTATTCATTTTACAGTACAAACATTTTACAAAACAAGGTTTCTAATATCGATTAACGAAGTTGTACGAGATATTTCAATATGTAAACGAGCCATGAATCTGACACTCACACAAAAACTATGTACTCGCCAGCATTTCTTTGCTGACTTTGTTTTTACATATGTTTCAGGTGATGTTGCTTAATGTTGATTGCGAATAGGATGCATGCTCACTTAGGACTGGACGAGGCCTTAGTGATTTAATAACGATGATAGACTATGTTTGACTTGCTTGTTTAAACTTTAAGACAATGTTAATGAATAAATAAAACGAGACTTTTTTGTATCCATGGTTTCGAAACAATAATTCTGTTACAACTTTCCTCCACGGTTTGTTGTTTTACGTGGTCGGGGTGTGACAATCCTAGCTTGTTTTCTAGATCACTTCGTCTATCAACCTGCAAGATGTATTAAAATAACATCAACAAAATGTTGGCGAGTATAAAAGTTTGATACATAGCATAAAGTAGAATAAAAAGTTTAAGTACTCATATCCAACATGAACAACATAATACAAGTTACTAATACGCTGCAACAGTGTCACCATATGTCAAACCCAACTTTCCAACGCAAACACCCCAAGACTCACTCAAGGGCGGTGCGTACTCCTATAGCATAGGAGTTTAATAAGTATAAGAAGTCTAATAAGTCTCAGAAGTCTCAGAAGTTTAATAAGTTTAGCCAAGTTAATGAGCATATAGACACGAAAAGTTTACATGGCATACGAGATTAACAAGCATCAAATTATCTCATGTATAGAAATGGATAGAGTGTGCATATAACAAGTTTCAAAGGTTGCGTGTTTTTGTATAAAATACATGTTGCACCCAAAAGTGATAAAATAAAAATGGGATCAAGTATACTCACATTGGTTGCGTTGTGATTTCTTGTAATAACGCGCGAGGGAAGGATTGGAAATCCAAAAGAACGAACAGTATGGTTATCCTAGAGATTTGAAATAACACATAATGACTCGTTATTATTTAAATAAGATTCTAATATTTATTGTTTATAAATAAATAAATCAACTATGAAAAGATTAGAATAATCTGGTAGTTAATTGTTTTTAGAGTTATTATAAAAGAGAAAAGGAATATTTGTTTTATAAATTTATGGTTTTTAAAGATTCTTAAAAGAAAAGATTTTAGATAAAAACTCGTTTAATTAATAATGGATTTAAGGATTATAAAGGTTTTAAAAGAATATAAATTATAAAGGTTTTATTTTAAATTAAAAAAAAACAATTAAAATCTCAAAAAGTGGCAAAAACTGGCCTGGGACAGGACGAGAACTCGCGTTGCTGTGTTAACATGCACGCAGCCAGACCAACTGAGCCGCTTGTCTAACCGGGTTGGATATCCTCATTTAAATTGTTTTATATATTATTAGCTTATTTTCCTTAATTGCTTTATGAGACAAACAAAAATAAAATGTAGCGACTAACAGACGACGGGTCTCGAACCCGAGACCACTTGCACTTAACATCAACCCACAACCACTAGTCTGTGGCTTCTTTTGTGATGGATTTCCGTTTATAATTCTTTTCAAACATGACAGCATGTTATCTTCTTCAAAAGAATGAATGAACAACCCACTGTTATATGTATTTTATTATTTTTCTTTTCCACACTTTCAGTTAATAGTATTTGTGTTTAGAATAATATTAAGATAAAAAAAATGAATAGATTCAAAAGAGACACTAAGGGGCTGTTTGGTAGCCTCTTAATGACCATTCAGAGGCTACCAAACAGCCCCTAACAAGGATAATTGGATGACAAGAATTATACCGAACACGATAAGTTCCGACGTGAACTCCGACGAGTTACGTTAATCCCGGCGACTCGATTCCTCCGGCTTGTTTCCGATGACGTGCTAGTGAACGGAACGAAAGAATGAGCGAGTTGGGTTCCTTTGTAAACTCCGGTTGTTTCCGACAACTTCGATCTTACGAAACGAAAAGAATAAGGGTTTGGGCGTCTCCGGCGAAGTGCAAAGAATATACGAACAGAGATGATGGTTTCGATGTTAAATCCAGAATCGTCGGCCAATTATATGGTGTAAATTCCGAACGTATTTAAGGCTATTAATCATAATCATTAAAAGAATTAATTTGGTTCAACCAAAACTGAAAGGGATTGCCGGAAATTTCAGTTCGGTCTTCGGCAGGTGAAACGAAACGGCAGGTTGAGTTTTATTTGAGTTTAAAAATGAAGTTTGGTTGTTTTGGCATGAAGGGCCCCTACACTTTTAGTTTTTTTTTCTTTTATAGTTTAGACTTTTAAAAATTACAATATGGTCCTTGTATTTCATTAACTTTACTAACAAACCAACTTGGCTACTAGTTTAATTATCTTATACTAAGAATGAAACTTAACAAACTAACTTAACAAGACTAGCTATATTTTTTTTATAAAAAAAAAATCTTTTAAATTGTAAAATTAATTAACTTAATTAATTAACCAATAAATAATTAAACATCCATATTTATAGCGAATTAAATTTAGGATAAAAATTTCTCAACGATTAACCATTTCGCGAACTTTCGAGTTTCAAGGATTAGGATTCGTCTTTCATTATTTTAAGAGTTTTAATTAGTTTGATGAGTATCAAGCGTCGATAAATAAAGAGTCAAGAATCGTGGATAATATGTCGTTCAAAATGTGAATTTGATTTCAGCTGCACACAAGTCTAACATGAATACACGAACATGATTAAAAATAACTTCGTTTTCATTATGATCATTAGTCTCGGATTGTGAATAATGAAAGAAGCAGTGTAGCAGTCAACAACCCGGGTAACTCAAACCAGTCGGGGCCTTCCATTTCAAACAGAGCCTTAGTATGTGACTGGTCAGTTCAACTGGGAAATCATGGAACAGAAGGAAATGGAGGAACTGCCTGTTATGCCCAGATCATCAAGTATATCAAACATGTTCACAGTGAGGAGTTCTCTGAGGATGATGACATTTCTGGTTACAGCAGGAGCTCGGATACGGAAAGCTCCAATGCGGGTGGTTATGGTTCAGATTCAGAAGTGAAGGAAAATATTGATGCTGAGGTTGACAATCTGTTAAAAGAAGCAGGGGTGTGCATGGGTCGGTTTGGGTCGGTTTTTACTATTATCCATAACCATAACCGCTAGTTCGGTTATGGAGTTTTGGTAACCATAACCAAACTTCGGTTATGGTTAATCGGTTATGAAGTCGGTTATGGTTAATTTCGGTTAAGTAACCAAGCAAGGTTTGAAATAAATAGGGTTGTGCACGATTTGAACTTAGCTTGAGCCTATTTTATAAGATAACAAAGACTAAACTTTTTGGTTAAACTACCGATTTAGAGTTCTTTTTAATAAGGTAATTCTCAAACAAAAACAATTATGGCCATAATACCTTAGTTCTTTATCAAAATGAATGACATCTATATCAAGATCATTTTGTTATTAACATACTTTTATCTTAGTAAAAACCCTCTATATGGTTTTGTAAAACACAAATCTTTTATATAAAGTTAACATCACAACTTCGGTTCGGTTTCGGTTATATTCGGTTAACCAAAACTTCATAACCATAACCATAACCGATTGAGCGGTTATACAAAGTTTCATAACCATAACCATTGGTTATATTGGTTATCGGTTATTAGTGGTTCGATTATGTCGGTTATGGTTCGGTTATCGGTTATGGTGGTTAATTTGCTCACCCCTAAAAAGAAGTTGAGGATTTGAAAGAAGCCGAGGAGCTCAAGTGTTAGAAATTTGTGCTGATAAAGAAAGCTGAAGTTGCATCCAAGGAAATGGAGAAATTCTTCACTAAGGATGGATCTTTTTCTTATCAAATTGCCTTTATGGTAACTGCTGCAGCTTCGACTAGTAAGGTACGCACTGAAACTCCTAGTGTATGCAATGATTGTGTAGAATTGAAACGTAAGCTAGAAGTTGTTACTAGTCATAATCAGGGATTGGTAGTTGACCTTTCGAAATGCAAGGAGGCAAACATGGCTTTAACTCACAATGAAAAGGATTTCAAATCTGTTATTGAAACGCTTAAGCAAATTGTATCTGAATTAACAAAAACAGTTTTGAATAAGCAAACAGGGATTAATAACTATATTAACATCATTGAGGATTTAAAGAAGGAGTTAGCCATTGCCAAATGCGAGCATGATGCGATCAAGCTCAAGTTGGTGAGTTATTCTAACTCCCGATATGTGCTTGATCATATCATCGAGGTCCAAAAGCTGAAATGGGATGTAAAATGCATTGGGTATAAATCATGTCCGCCTCCTTTGAGACACAATTATACCAAGTTACCCGATGAGGAAGAAATGCCACGGTTTGAACCATCTGTACCTCTTAATCCTGAAGAGTTTGCAGCAGGATTAGGGTTCAAACTGGATGATTCATCAAAGGAATCTAAAAAGACAGAAAATGTGTCTTGTGCTGTGGATCAAAGTCCTCCAATAATTGAGGATTATGTTTCATCAGACGATGAATCAGATGAGAGCTATCAGGATCAATCTCTTGATAAGAAGAAAGGAGTAGAATTCCAATTGAGAATCATATCTTGTGTGATCCTCCTACTCCGGTTGCCCCCGTTGCAAAATCTGTTGTAAAACAAGAGATTGATTCGATCAAATCTGTGGATGAATCTGTGTCTACATTTGAGGGCGATAATGTGTTGTATACCTTGATTGGTGATGATAAAATTTACTCAAACAAGGATTTCCCAATTAAAAATGTTAATCCATCAATGATTGAACGAGTTTTGGATGATTCTACCAGTAAGTTTTTGGGTAAGGCGATCCCGAGAGTTACGGTAACTCAGTGTGATCCTATTCCAAAATCTGAAGTTAGAAAACAATACGGAAATAAAAAATTACCAACTAAGAAACAACCAATCGCCCCTAAAGGTAAACAACATGAAAACCGAGCTCAAAAACTTAAGTTTGAACCAAAAGGAGCTCGAAACAAGAAAAAGAGAAAGGAAGTTAAATTTGTAGCCTCTAGCAGTACTGATAAAGTTGAGAATTTTGAAAATAAATCTAATACTGGTTTTGTACAACAAGTCAAAATTTTGAAACGTAACAGTGATAACAATTACACTCAACATACAAATGGGTGTGAAAATGAAACAAGTACCTCAAGGCCTACAAGTTCAACTTCGGGACGTCAAATGGAATCTCCTAAATTTGTTGAAAGAAGATCATGTTTTAAATGTGGGGAATTTGGTCATATAATCATAAATTGTACAAACCCACCAAAAGAAAAGTTTGTTGAAAAAGCCCATCCTGAAAAGGATTACCAACGTCGTTCTGTGTCACCTAAACAAGACAAACGTACTGTTAAGGAACAAGAAGCAAAACAAAGACGCAAAAATGTTAAGGTAATCGAGAAGGCTTTAAAAGCGGATGCTGTGGAAAAAGAACCAAGTTCATCAAACGTGTTAAAACCAGAAGTGTCTAAACCTATAAATAATTTTCAATCTGGTAAACGTCAACAAACTTGGAAACCAAAAACCGGTACAGTTTCAGGGGGAGGCACACCATTTCCAAATCATCAAGAAATAGAAATCACATTTCTTGATGATAAGGGTCGACCCAAGACCACTAAGGCTTGGGTCCCCATCTAGAACTGATTGTATAGTGTGTTGTGCAGGGTGTTCCAGGAGGAACTGTGAATAGTCTTTGGATTGTTGACAGTGGAGCATCCCGGCACATGACAGGCGACTTAAGGCTCCTGTACGATGTGAAAAGCATTAGGGGAGGTTATGTTGCCTTTGCTAGCGATAAAGGCGGATACATCACTGGATAAGGAATGATTTCCAATGGTGTTGTTAATTTCGACAATATCAATTATGTGCGTCAAATTGATCACAATCTTCTTAGTGTTTCACAAATCTGTGACAAGAAGTTCACGGTACATTTTGATGATACCGGTTGTTATGTGCTGAAACCCGGTTTCAAGATTCCCAAAGAATGGATTCTATTGACGGCTCCAAGAATTAATGACTTGTATATTGTTGATATGAGCCAAGCTATTACCTCGTCTGCACAAGTTGCATGTTTTGTCTCAAAGGCCACTGAAAAGGAGTCTATATCTTGGCGCAGACGTATCGGTCACATTCACTTGAGGAAAATGAACCATCTGGTGAGAAATAATCTTGTTAATGGTGTTCCAGTCAAGAGTTTTCATTTGCAAGACGTCTGTGTATCGTGCCGAAAAGGAAAGCAAGCGAAGAAGTCCCATCCTATCAAGAAAGTCAACACCGTCAACATGCCTCTTGAACGTCTTCATATGGACCTCTTTGGACCTATGAAGCACAAGACTACATTTGGAGATGCTTATTGTTTGTTTGTTACTGATGACTATTCAAGATTCTCATGGGTATCGATGATGGCACACAAAAATGAGACTCCGGGAATCCTTAAAAATCTGCTCACTTTACTCGATAATTTGTACACTTTGAGGGTAAAGCGAATCGGAAGTGACAACGGTACGGAATTCAAGAATCAGGTTATGGACGAGTTATGTACTTCTAAGGGAATTCTGCATGAGGACAGCTCTCGTTACACTCCTCAACAAAATGGTGTCGTTGAGAGGAAGAACAGAACGCTTATCGAGACGGCAAGAACTATGTTAGTGGAGTCGGAGCTTCCTGTTCAGTTTTGGGGGGAGGCTGTGGCTACTGCTTGTTATACTTTGAACAAGGTTCTTACTATTAAAAGGCATGGGAAAACATGTTTCGAATTGTTGCACAGAAGGAAACCGGATGTGTCTTACTTAGAACATTTTGGTGCTCCATGCACTATGATTGACCCACATGGAAAGTTTCGTCCAAGGGCTATCGAAGGTTTCTTCCTTGGGTATGCTACTCCAAATTTCAGGGTGTGGAATCTAGAAACTAAAAAGATTGAGGAATGGGGTGAAGTTAGGGTTCAAAGGTACACTGAATGTGTGAGAGCTCCGGGTGCTCATTCGATGTTTGATTATGATGGACTGTTTGATTCCTTTAATCTGCCAACTTTTGATGAGGCGTCTGCAACAGCACAAATGTTGCTTGAAGGTGATGCAGCAGTTGATTTATCATTAGTACGACCAAATATTGTTAATCGACAAGAATCTGGTTCGGTTAATAATATTGTTCAAAATGAGGAATTTGAAGATGCAACGGATTATAATGTTTCGTCGGAATATCAGGAGCTTCATGATGCTAATGAAGCAACTCCAACTCCTGTCCAAGCTCGTGTTCAAGGTGTTTCTGAAGCAACTTCTCAGGTGCAAGTTCAAGACAATGCTGGAGGGAATGCATCCACATCTAGCACGTCTCCATGCATCGATTTAGTTGTTGATCTGAATATCAATAACTTGGGTATCAATTGTCACACCCCAACCGATGGCGGAAACATCGGGGCGCGAAACTGAGTGAAACAGATTGTCCAAGAGAAATTCCATAACAACTAAATTACCGGATAGTTAATATTATGTCCCATGCCATAACCCATCAAGCAAATCGATTATTACAGACATAGATATCTCAAAGACAAATAAAGCTATTCCGACAACTCAAATTTAAATAGATTGTTTGTTGGTTTCTAGACTCTCCCAAGCTCGATTCCCATGTAAGCAAGCAAGCATCCTAAGCATTCAAACACCTGTCACATACGTTAAAATAGAGGTCAATACACATAGTGTAAAGGTGAGCATACAAGTTTAATAGTAATAGTAGAGTTCAAAAGTGTTTACGTATAACCAGCATGTAACATGTATAGTGTGAAGCTAGTAGGTTATCGACAATGAAATATGCACAAACAAGACTGCGAGTTGTAGAATGCGCAACACATATCACCACTGTGACACGTGAAGAGGTAACCTTAACAACCCCTGTCCACGACAGGTGCTGAGTCCAAACTATAGTACTATCGTTGCTAAGGTGTCAGGCATCAATCACTGTGTTAACATAACATACAAGCATTCATCGAGTAGCAAGTAACATGCTATAACGGTTAGCGTGTAAATAGTGTTTGCGTTGTGTGTCGATGTGATTTAGAATAAGTAAGGTATGTAACACGCAAGAATGCATTAAGCAAAAAGGGATCGAGTATACTCACAGTGATGGAAGTTAATGGATTGAAGGGAGTGCTAGAGTGGTTAGCCTGGACAGTTAAAGATAGTATAAGCGAAGAACAGCGTGTAAAACGGTAAAAGTGGATCAAGTGACGAATGGTAATCTGGTCGGATGGCAATCCGAACTGATGGCCATTCGATCGGATTGACACTCGTTTGGGATGGGTGTGTTTGTGTATGATGGCTTTGAAGTTTTCGTTGTAGCATTTTGAAAACATAGAAGTATCTCTACCTTTCAAGTCGCCCGGTCGAACGGTCGTTCGATCGGATGGCAATTCGTCGGTTAGACACTTAGTGTGAACAAGTTCACAGCAGGATTGTCATTCGATCGGATGGTCTTCCGATCGGATGGCGATCCGTCAGAAACTGATGATCTTTGAAAATTGCAAAAAGTTTAAGTGTTGAAAGGCTAGGTTGTAGTCCGATCGGATTGCGGTTCGATCGGATGGCAATCCGATCGGACAAAAATCCGTCCCGCGGTCTGATCATTTTTCAAACTTGGAATTTGTTAAGTTTTGGAAGTTTTGCGGTTTGATTGAGATGGTATGACCACGTATTAAACAACGGAAACCCCTCCGGGATCAAAGTTATCCAATCGAATAGGAATCACCCTAGTCCGATTAGTTAACTGTTCGTGACGGTTTGTTCATGTTTAACCCGAAATCAGTTGTCTCTGTAGGATCGAATTCGGACCTAAACGAGTCGTGTAGAAGAGTTTTTCATCAAAACAAGAGGCGGAAACAAGTGTTTCGATGTAATTCAGCACGTTTACACATAAAACTGTCGATATTATTGATCTAGAAGACGTTTACAACCTGTCGACACTTCGGCAGCACTTCGTGGCTCACCGGAAGACAACACCTCTAGCTCTACATGTGGTTCCGCTTATGTGACTATATATAGGTGATCAGGTCCGCTTATAAGGACATGACACAAAAGCGGACCTAGATAATTGACATATGAGCGGACCTGACTTATGACACATGAGCGGACCTATTACAATGACATATAAGCGAACCTGATACAATCATGTTGACCGAAATCTAACTTTAACATCATTAATGCTTTTGTCTTTTGTATAGTGATGTAATAATGACATCACCCCCTTTCAGATTCGCACCGAGACTGAGACTCGATATAAGACGTAGACGACAGACGGATGCACCAACAAACTCCCCCTCGGATGTTGACGGAGTCTTCAGTGTCGAGTCTTCACATCTTCAGTCTTTATCAGTCCTCTCGAACTCTTTGAAGTGTCTGACGCTGTGAGTATCCTCAATCTCTATCTTCTCTTTCATTCTTCTATTTCTCAAATGTAGTTCCAGAATCATCACTAACTCTAACTGCTTCTTCAGCTTTGACTTCAGACTCCCCCTCTCAATCTGCTGAGATCACAACCTGACATGTTGAAATCACACAATCCTCAGGTATCGGAACCTGACTCTCTATCATACAAATAACCTGCACATTCTCTACCCAAAAATAAGTTTTCTAATTTTAAACTTTAACACACTCAGACACCACTTTGTAAATATCACAAAAATGATCTAACATTTATAGTCTCTGATACCACTTGAAGAAATATCATTTTCATGTTTAAAAAACACACTCTCCCAAACCATCTGTTCATCATGTTTAGCACTTGGAATTTTGAAAATTAACTCTCCAACACCAGTTGTCGAAAATCTTTTTGTATTTTTAAAAATTTATGCTAAAACACACCGAAAATCTTTTTGGAATTTTGAATAGAATGAAATGCAGTAAAGAAATATTTACAGACAATATTTTTGTGAGTTTGTGTAAGAGGATCATATCAGTTTTTGAGACAAATCACCAACACCGTTAAGCTTCATTTCATTTTAAGTTCTAAACGATTCACTTAGATTGTCAGTATACTGATCCACTTAAATTCTCACACAAAGTTCAATTGCTTCGAGATACGAGATTAATGTTTTAAGCACTTAAACTCAATCGCGTGTCCCACCTCAGAATATACTCCCGTATCCAGATCCCAATATTCAGTCTTACAGGTAATTATGACACAAATGATATCTGTACATAAATTAGGTAATGCGAGGGCCGAGGGATCTCAGGTCGATACTTCCGTATACGCAGAGAGATATCAGCTTCGACTTTAAGGAATGTCCCCTTTAGAGGATCTTTTAGCTACAACAGCAGCGACTATCAATTTTATTGTTTCATCTGCATGCTGAGGGTTTATGCTATGTTTCAAGCATTTGCGAAAAGCATTATCCAAGGACTAGGTCAGAACCATCGTTCAGCAGAAGTCCCGGAATAATACCCCAGACATCATTGAGTATAAAGACCTAGTATATCAGAATATGAAACCTTTCAAACGAGATTTCGGGGGTTACCCATATATCCGAGAGATGTTTCCCCACGATATAAGCAAGTTTGAAATTTAGATTTATATCTCGTCACAATCTACTAAATGTGTAAAAACCTACTGACACATCATCAGTGAGACCGTTTATCACTTTTAACTTTCCAATTCTTTAGCATGTTGTGATCGTCCACTGATGTACTATCATTTCCTCTTCTTGACAACAAAACTCATTTTTGTTTTATCATGTTTTTGTCTTTTTCAAATTTTCAAATGTTTTTGGATTTTCTAAAAATAATTTTCTACTCCCCCTAAAATGCAAACACATTTTAGGAAATTTGAAAATAAACTGTACAATAAAATGACAACCAATATCGAATCACCTCAATTCGCCATTCACTTGGCATAAACAATCAGAACTCCCCCTCACAACAAACCATTTTCCCATTGATTTCAAAACACTTAAGTTTGTTTTAATCAAAATGATTTTTCCGGAAAATAAGTTTGTTTTTACCACTTGTAAAGTTGGGGATGTGGTTCATCATATTGTCTTCAACCACTTGTAGAAAATCAAGTACAAATTAATGTCCCTGATTTACCACTTGTACAAAAAATCCAACTAAGAAAGATAGATGCCGATTCCTGCTCCACGCTTACAAACCTGGGAGCTCCGGCAAGTCCACAGACTTACTGTTCATAGTATGTACCATCCCAGTCACAAACCAGGGATGGTTCAACTTTATCTTTCTGCATTTTCTTCTCGTAAAACTCTTTAACCCCTTTGACTTTTCGATCAATCATTTTACCAAAAATGTGTTTCACAGTGGGGTTAAAGGCCTTTTCAACATCAAAAACCTTGTTATCATCATAAAATTGGTTTGATATCTCAACTTTACCAATTTTCTTCTTAAAATTTTCAGCCCGAAGTGGTGGAAAATTATCATCATCCACAGTCAGAACTGATTTTTCACTTTTTGAAACAACCTGTGGCTCCTCTGATTTTATGGAATCAGATTCATCGCCAGAAGATAGCTCCTCTGATTTTGACCTATCAGAATCATCGCTAGAACTATCAACCGATTTCTTAACAACCCATTTCTGAGTGTCAAGATTTGCTTTCTTCTTGTAAAATCTGTTTGAACATTCACCAATTTCAAATGTAGAATTTTTGAATAATTTGGTTCGGTCAATTGGCGGTTCAAACTCAATCACTTTCTCTTTCAGTTTACGAGAAACTCCCTGTTTTGATGGTATTGCCTTAGAACAATCTCTGGCAATATGTCCAACAGTGTTGCATTTGAAACAGGTTCTCGTATCTTTCATCTCTTCTTGCTTCTTTGCAAGGAATTCTTTGTTCGATTGTCTCCAGAATTCTTTCTTTTCTTCTTCTTCTGCTGATGTACCTGAAACAAATGTCATCTTTGATTTAAAATCACGAACATATTTTTCATTTTTCTGTTGGAATAAATCCAAGACCTTTCTTTTTGAAATTACGGTTTTGGTTTGGTTTCTTTTGAAAACCAGAACCAGAACTGTAACCCTTTTTCTTGTTTAAACGTTGTTGAACTCTTGAGGTGTAAGGTTTAGGTTTACCATTAAGATTTAAATCTTTTATTTCAGAAATTTTAATTTCTGTTAGTTTGAAAACCTTTTTGATCAATTCAGTTTTGACACCTCTTATTGGAAATTCCTCATCAAAATATAATTTGTCAGAATCATTCAAAGTATATGCAACTTTAAACGTTTCATCATTCAAATTAGATTTTGATAACAGGAATTCTTTGTTGTAAACCCTTTTAACTGAAGATTTTGAACTATTGACTGTCGAACTCGAACTTTCTGAACCAGACTTTGACTCTGACTCTGACTTTGACTCTGAGTTTGACTCCAACTTTGACTCCTCAGTTTCATCTTTATCCAACACCTGATCGACGACTTTCTTTATTAACTCGGACTCATGATCAGTGTCAGATGATGTAAACACGACATCAATATTTTCTGACGACTCCGACTCCCACTGTAAATTTGTTGCTTTTTCGACTCTTTCCTGATTTGGATTCCTGGGCAAATATCCATTTTCTAACGGGGGTGGACACTTGTTGTAACTGACATCTTGTTTCTTACCAGAATCCTTCTTGTCAGTCTTTTTCTTTGAGTCACTCTTCTTCTTGTTCTTCTTTTCTAGAGTCTTTTCGTCAGCCACTTTTTCATCATTCTTTTCTTCAGTTAGTTCATCCTCTTCAAATGCCTTCATGCCTTCAACAGTTGGATAAATTCTGTCAATGACATAAGAAGTACATGAGTAACTTTTCAACAAACGATTAACTCTTTCAGTTTCAATTCTTTGCAATTCCAACTTTTGTTCTAGCACAGCACACTTCTCAATGTAATTGTTCACCACTTTTTGCTTCGTCATAAAAGCTCCTTGAAGTGTTTTCATCGCTGTTACTTGTTCTTCACTAGTTAGATTGTATTGGTTCATTGCTTTGTTCAGAACATCATAAGATTCCTTCAAACTGTTCAAGTTGTAAATCAGTGTGCTGTTCTGCTTTTTTATGGCTTCACAGTTGTCACACTTAACCGGAATCTTTTTAGCATCAACCTTTTCATCAACTTTGAATTTTGCAACTTCAACCTTTACTTTCCTTTTGATCACTGGAATTTCTTCATCGTCACTGCTCACTGGAGTCTTGATCTTTTTCTTCTTCTTTTTAACCTTTTCATCTTCACTGTCACTTTCAGCAATCAGTTTCATATCAGCTTTGAATTTTCTCGCCCAATACTCACGATCATCATCACTATCTTCTTCAACTCGAGCTACAAAAGCTGTATGAGCCTGAGTTTGATCTGGAATATAATTATCCCATGTGAAATTTTCCCAACTAAATCCTTCAGGTAACTTTTCGTCATCTTGATCTATTATCAAGGCACTACCATTAACTCTCTTTAAAGAATCTTGATTCACCACACACTCTCTCTTTCCAGAGTCTTCAATAATATGCATTCCATGTGCAGTTTGTGCTTGATGTTGATGTTGTTGAGATGGTTGTTGAGCAACTTGATGGTAGATGGCCTTTCGATAGTAATCATTGTTGTTGTTGAATGGATTTTGAGCTCCACTTGCTTCGCGGTTTTTGCACTCCCTCTTGAAGTGACCTTTCTCCCTGCAACGAAAACAAGTGACTTTAGATTTGTCAAAACCTAAAGTAGAAGTACCAGCCTCACGAAGATCATCTCTTCCAGTGATTTGCTTGAATTTCTCAGCTCTCCTCAACACGCTGGCTAAGCACCATTTTATGTCCATCAGTTCCATCTCTTCAGCATCGATCTGGTCGTAATCTTCTTTTGTCAGCATTGGATTCCCGATTCGACCTGCAACAAAACTACCATAAGATTCAAGAACAGTTCCCAATAAAGACATATGGCTTTTTGCTAACTCTTCAGAATATTCCTGATCATTTTCAATGTTCAACACAATATTGCATTGAAGCTTTTTGCCATTTCTCGTTGTTGAAACATTTGGATCAAAAGATGGAAATGATGAGAAACTCGTTTTGCTGTTTGATCCTGATGATGAACTTCCAGAAGAATTCTTGGCATTGTAAGCAGTTTCTATTTTTGGAGATAAATTTGTAGACTTCTCATTCACCCCTGCTTTGTAATACAACCCAATATCCTGTTCACCATCAAAGTCTTTCATTCGAATAATCTTTCGTTGCTCCATTTCTTGAGCTTCCAGCTTCTCAATGAACTTGCTGAGTGTCAAACTGCTAAAACCTTTCTTGTTTCTAAGCATCATGAGATATGTTCCCCAAGTCTCGTGTGACAATGAATCAGCAAGCTTTTCGATCAACTCTTCATTGTCTTTCTCGATGCTCAATCTCTTCATGTTTGCTAGCAGATTGCAATATCTTTCAATAATCTGCTTTGTGCTTTCATTCTTCAAACCACGAAACAAATCGAACTCTTTCTTCAGAAGTGACTTCTTGTTCTTTATCATTTCTTGACTACCAACAAACTTTGATCTTAACGCTTTCCAAATCGAGTAGGAAGTTCCATTATGTTGTAATAACACCAAGATGTCTTCTTTCACAGCTTGTTGTAGAAGACTCAACATCATTTTCTCATCTTTGTATTTCTTTCTAGCATCGGCGCTTAGATCTTTAATCGGAACCACTTTTTCATCATCATTCATTGGTCGAATGTATTTTGTCTCAACACATTCCCACGCATCCAAGTAGTTAGCTTGCACCCAATTCTCGAAACGGCCTTCCCAACCCTTATATTCTTCGATGTTCATTAGTTTGGGCGGTTTTTGCATTGTTCCCGTTTCGTTTTCGAGCATTGTGTTCTGTGCAACAGTGATTGGAGTAACAGGAGTAGCGAACGCGTTGTAGAATTCCTCGTCCATTTTTTTCAAATGAGCTTTATCACTTTGTAAAAATTCCTGTCGACAAAACAAACAACAATCAGTTTAAAAAATTTATCGATTAACAAAATAAAACTGGTACTCGAACTGATGATTATTTTGTGCAGACTGAAGATAGACAGACTGTGATGACTGAAGATTGACGTGAGTTGATTTTGACGTCAAAACGTGCAAACTGCTATGACCCGACAACTTTGAATTACACTTTGACAATATTGCACCCGACAACTTGATAGACCTCGTTATTAATCACAATCTTGATGTAATTAAAAAAGGCCCATTCTATACACACCCCCTATTACTAACCACACCCCCCCTTGTGAGAGGAAACTATCGGTCCCACGCAGGCCCCACCTGTAAGTTATGTGAGAGGAGGGGGGGTGTGGTTAGTAATAGGGGGTGTGTATAGTAGTGCCCAAATTAAAATCTCATACAATCTGACAAATCACACCAACAACTTTAATAGTATTTATCACTTGATTATCGGGCCCATATCACATGCAACAATTTCAAAACCCAACAACCCTTGATATTACATTAAATGTCCCGATTACACAAATACTTGATTGGGCCGCAAACTCCCTTTTTTTTAGTCTGACTGGGTCGACAACATGTAGTGGACTGCTATAAACTCAAAGTCCCATAGGCTGACTTTGCAACTCACATGTATCCATTATATACATGACAGACTTGATCACGTGGTCTGAACTAATGCAGATGAACAATTAATACTACAAGTCGACAATTTTAAAGTCTATCACAATTAATCAACAACACATGCAACTGACAACAGTATGATGAAGTATTTTGAATATGTTGGCAAATCAATATCACATACACATCTTGAACCATGAATTCATGTGACCGACTGCAATCAAAACCTCATGACTTCTAGTCCCAAAGTACTGACACAATTCACGTGATTATCCTGTTCGATAACTGAGTGTTACAAGAACAAGACCCTATTTGTCACAAAAGCGGACTTCAAATGTTACTAAGAACGGACCAGAATGTTCGAATAAGCGGACCGGATGAGCGGACCAGATGAGTAGACCAGATGAGCGGACCAGATGAGCGGATCTGTCGACAAACATGTCCTAATAAGCGGACCTAAAAAGCGAACCAGCTGATGACATCATCAATATCACGAGTCCGTATGAGCGAAACATCAAAAATCCAAGGTTTTAGGTCGATTCAAGCTTTGAAACTTTCAAGGATTTACTTATACATGATTACGAACACACTGTGTGAATTTAAAGCAATTCCGACCGTAAAAATTTTTGTTTTACGAAAAAGAAAGGTGTAGAAACAGATTTATCGGCTGAAATTGTAAAGAACTCTTCTTCACTGGCTCTGATACCAATTGTAGGATCGAATTCGGACCTAAACGAGTCGTGTAGAAGAGTTTTTCATCAAAACAAGAGGCGGAAACAAGTGTTTCGATGTAATTCAGCACGTATACACATAAAACTGTCGATATTATTGATCTAGAAGACGTTTACAACCTGTCGACACTTCGGCAGCACTTCGTGGCTCACCGGAAGACAACACCTCTAGCTCTACATGTGGTTCCGCTTATGTGACTATATATAGGTGATCAGGTCCGCTTATAAGGACATGACACAAAAGCGGACCTAGAAAATTGACATATGAGCGGACCTGACTTATGACACATGAGCGGACCTATTACAATGACATATAAGCGAACCTGATACAATCATGTTGACCGAAATCTAACTTTAACATCATTAATGCTTTTGTCTTTTGTATAGTGATGTAATAATGACATCCCCATTATGATGTCATCATCCAAGATGATGACATCACCCCCTTTCAGATTCGCACCGAGACTGAGACTCGATATAAGACGTAGACGACAGACGGATGCACCAACAGTCTCTTAGATAGAAATCAGATCTGGAACCGACACATCACTACGAATGAGTAGAAGATCAGAACGAGCTCCGATTCTATCGGTTTTGAGTGCATTGAGTGTAAAAGAGTTGAAAGAAAGTTATAAAACCATCTTTCAATCTTTTTAACCTTGAAAATGTTTAAGGCTAGGTGAAAACATTGTTTACTCATGTGGAAATCCTTCAGATCTGAGTTGTTCTTGGTGGAATGAAGCCAAATCTTGAAGTTCATACGAACTCCATGATGACGTCATCCTAGAACACCTCAAACCCACTGATTTCACGGTTAAAAGTTAAGATTCAAAGGTGGAAATGATGAAGGAGTGTGTGTAGATCATAGAAGTACAAGATTTGAGTTGAAAACTTACAAGAATCGCGAGAAATCGAGAGAAAGAAGGTCTGGAATGCTGCTGGTCGAATGAGGGATCTGTCAGTGTGACATGGGGTATTTATAGGTTGCCAAAAAGGGAAAGGGGTGCACAGGCCAATCGGATCGGATGGCCATCCGACCGGATGGTTATCCGTTCGGATGACCATTCGATCGAGTGGCTCCGGCGAGTCGGTTTTCGTGTCTTCGTTTCGTGCGTTGAGCGTTGCGATGCGTTTCGAGCGAGCGATGCGATAGTATTACCCATTAGTCACACAAATAACCTAACTACTATATCTCACATACAATCACTATAATTAACTTGCGTTTAGTGTTTGCGATTAGATTGCGATGCGATAGAGTTGCGATTGCGATTAAATACCTCAACATAATCATAACATGCACAAGTAACACATATTAGCACACACACGTAAAACAATATTCAGAACACATAATTCGAGTTGCGAATGCGATGGCGATGCGTTTAGCGATAAGTCGATTAGCGATTAATCATGCGATTAAACCTCGATTATTAATAGATACTCCACATAATACAACTAAAGTGATTAAATAAAAGAATTCGATTACAAGTCAAGAAGCACAATTCAGTAGTTAAGCAAGGAGTGACAGATCGCAATCAAAAATCTTTTCTTCCTTGGACTTGGACTTTGACTTTGACTTTCCAAAAAGCGGGTTGTTACAGCCTCCCCTACTTTAGAAAATTTCGTCCCGAAATTTAAGAAGTCGGCGTTACGAACAGTTGCGGGTACTTCGCCTTCATGTCACTTTCGAGTTCCCAGGTGAACTCGGCGCCGCGTTTGCCTTCCCAGCGGACCTTCACAATGGGAATGCGTGAGCGTCGGAGCACCTTGGTTTCTCGCCCCATGATCTCGACAGGCTTTTCTACGAAGTGTAATGTTTCGTCCACTTGTAAATCCTCAAGAAGGACATTTAATTCCTGTTCGGCTAGACACTTTCTGAGGTTCGAAACGTGGAAAGTCGGGTGGACATTACTCAGTTCCTCCGGTAGTTTGAGTCTGTAGGCCACTTTACCAATCCTTTCCAGAATTTTAAAGGGTCCAACATATCGAGGCGCGAGCTTTCCTTTCTTGCCGAATCTGATCACTTCCTTCCAAGGTGCAACCTTTAGGAGTACGTGATCGCCAACGTCAAATTCAAGGGGCTTGCGGCGTCTATCGGCGTAACTTTTCTGACGGCTCCGAGCTTTCAGCAGATTGTCTCAAATTTGGAGGATTTTGTCAGTCGTTTCTTACAATAGTTTAGGACCGGTAATTTGCGTGTCTCCGATCTCATGCCATACAATAGGCGATCGGCATTTTCTTCCGTATAATGCCTCAAATGGTGCCATTTGGATGCTAGAGTGATAACTATTATTGTACGAGAATTCGACTAAAGGCAAGTGCGCGTCCCAATTACCACCGAAATCTATGACACACGAGCGAAGCATGTCTTCAAGGGTACGAATCGTTCTTTCAGTCTGACCGTCAGTTTGAGGATGGAAAGCGGTAGTTAGATTAAGCGTAGTACCGAGAGCAGATTGAAATGTTTCCCAAAGGCGCGAGGTAAACCGACCATCGCGGTCAGAGATGATGTCACGAGGCGTCCCATGTCGACAAATGATCTCATCGGTGTAGATTCGGGCTAATTTTTCTACCTTAAAGTCTCTCGTATCGGCAGAAAATGAGCGGATTTGGTGAGACGGTCAACGATCACCCAAATGCTGTCGTGACCTGATGGCGTGCGTGGGAGTTTCGTTATAAAATCCATAGCTATACTCTCCCATTTCCACATAGGGATCTCGGGCTGTACGAGTAAGCCAGAGGGCCTTTGATGTTCAGCCTTGACTTTCAAACAAGTCAGGCACTTCGAAATGTAGATGGCGATATACTTCTTCATGCTCAGCCACCAGTACTTGTAGCGCATGTCTTGGTACATCTTATCGGCACCGGATGAATGGAATATCGCGATTTGTGGGCTTCGTCTAGTAGAATCTGTCGTAAATTGGTACGCTTGGGAATCCAAATTCGGCCTAAGTAATGAAAGATACCATTCAATTTATTCTCGAGTTGGGCGCCATCGTTAAGAATCCTTTCCTTCTTCAAAGTATGTTCAGTAAAATAAGCATGCTGCGCGTCGCGGATGAGAGCTTCGAGATTATGCTGGGCTTAAACATTACGAACGCTATGCAAATAGCTGTGTTAACTGAGAGCATCGGCGACGACGTTTGCTTTGCCTGGATGATAACGGATCTCACAGTCGTAATCGTTGAGGAGTTCTACCCATCGGCGTTGACGCATATTCAGTTCTTTCTGGTCAAAGATATGTTGTAGGCTCCTATGATCGGTGAAGATCGTACACTTAGTACCATAAAGGTAGTGTCGCCAAATCTTTAACGCAAATACAACTGCGCCAAGCTCGAGGTCGTGTGTGGTATAGTTCTTCTCGTGGATCTTGAGCTGTCGAGAGGCGTAAGCGATAACCTTGTCTCATTGCATGAGAACAAAACCAAGTCCAAGGTTAGAGGCATCGCAGTAGACTACGAAATCGTCGTTTCCGTCGGGAAGTGAGAGCACGGGAGCATTGCAAAGCATAGCTTTAAGCGTTTGAAAGGCCTCCTCTTGTTTGGTTCCCCAAACAAAAGGTTTTTCCTTGCGCGTGAGAGAAGTAAGCGGTACAGCGATCGTAGAGAATCCTTCGATAAATTGGCGATAATAGCCCGCCAGTCCGTGAAAAGAACGAACTTTGGACGGGTTCTTGGGTGTAACCCAACTCTTAACAGCTTTGATCGCATGATCGACATGAATACCTTGACTATTGATAATGTGACCCAAGAATTAGACCTCCTCCAGCCAAAATTCGCACTTGGAGAACTTGGCATAGAGACGGTTTCCCTGGAGTAACTCAAGAACCAAACGTAGATGTTGCGAGTGTTCGGCTTTTGACTTGGAATAGATCAGGATATCATCGATGAACACGATGATGAAGCGGTCAAGAAAGGGTTTGCACACCCGATTCATTAGATCCATAAAGACTGCGGGCGCGTTGGTCAAACCAAAAGGCATGACAACAAACTTGTAGTGACCGTATCGGGTTCGAAAAGCGGTTTTAGGTATATCCTCCTCTTGAATGCGTAGCTGGTGATAGCCTGAGCGTAGATCGATCTTTGAGAAACACGTAGCACCTTGTAACTGATCAAACAAATCATCGATTGGGGGCAAGGGATATCGATTCTTGATAGTGAGCTTATTCATTTCCCTGTAGTCGATGCACATCCGGAACGATCCATCCTTCTTTTTGACGAAAAGGACAGGCGCGCCCGGAGGAGAGGTGCTAGGGCGAGTGAAGCCTTTATCAAGTAGTTCCTGGAGCTGACTCGAGAGTTCGTGCATTTAAGAAGGAGCGAGACGATATGGTGCTCTAGCAACAGGATTTGCTCCAGGAATGAGGTCGATTCAGAAATTGATATCACGAGCGGGAGGTAAACCGGGTAAATCGTCAGGAAAGACGTTAGGAAAATCACGAACAACAGGCACCTTGTCTATTGCCTTAACTTCCTCTTTCTCTGCTACTATGATGTGTGCCAAGAAAGCTTGGTATTCCTTGCGGAGATACTTGCTAGCTTGGACACACGACATGAGTTGTAACTTCTTCGGAGCGACTTTGCCATACACACACAATTGATCACCATTCGCGAGGGAGAAACGAATTATTTAATCGAAACAAACAACTTCGGCATGATTTTCCGAAGGAAATCCATACCTATTATGACATCAAAGCTACCAAGTTGGATCGGAATGAGATTAATCGGGAAAACATGACCGTTAAGATTGAGAGTACAATCACATAGAACAGAGCTAACGGTGACGGTTCTTCCAGTGGCAACTTCTACGTCGAAAGTTGTTGAGAGGTTAACGCGCTTACTATTTAGGAGCCTTTCGAATTCGAATGATACAAAACAGTTATCGGCTCCAGTATCAAACAGACACGAAGAATATATACCATTTACGAGAAACGTACCATTAACCACATTGTTGTTTGCCTGAGCCTGGCGGGCGTTGATGTTGAAGACGCGCCCGCGGGCTGCTTGCTGAGCTTGCTGCTGCTGCTGCTGTGGCTCTTGCTTCACCACTCTGTTTGGGCAGACGTTTGCGAAATGGATGTGATCACCACACGCAAAGTAGGCTCTTGCTTGAGCAGCAGGAGCAGTAGCTGCTTTGTAGGATCGTTGTTGGACCCAAACGAGTCGTTCAGAAGAGCTTGTAATCCGATTCAAAGGCGGAATCAGTGAAACAGACGTGGAAACAGCTTGATACTATTTAATTTGTCACTTATATTGATAATAACACTGATTACAACCTGGACAAACTTTGGCAGCACTTCGTTACAATTTCAGGAACCGTGTACCAAATGAAATCACAAGTGCCCTATATATAGTGTTCCTGATTCCGCTCCAAATGGTCAAGGGTGGTTTCAAGCGGAATCAGATAGTTCTGATTTCGCTCGAAATGGTCTTGTGCTGTTTCGAGCGGAATCACCTCCTAAAACCTGAAATTCTGTTTCTCGAACCTCGGGCATAGATAATCCTATCCTATCCTATTACATGATACAAGATGAAGTCAATAGACATAGTGCACTAACAGACTCCCCCTCGGATATTGACGAAGTCTTCAGTGTCTAGTCTTCAGCATGACACATCTTCAGTCTTGATCATTCTGCCTTCTCATCCAAATTGTAACATTATAAGCATCCATCAATCCTTTTCTTCTTCCATCAGCTTCAGGCTCCCCCTTTCGTCAAGCTTCCATGCTTTGGGATCGACACCTAGCTTTCCATCTACAAGCTCCCTCTTTGCTTCAAGCTTGTCTTCAGACTCCCCCTTAGACTCTGCTCTCGGGATCGTAATCTGGACTATCTGCAATCACTCAAACATCTATGAATACAATGTTTTCATATCATCAACAAATTCTCTAATTCACTCCCCCTATCAACAAACTAAAAGATTTAGCAGCATTAAAGAATCCAACTCTCTCATAGTTAATCATCCAAGTCCAAACTAATGAGCTTGGAGATATCACAAACTGTTTTTGAATTTTTGATTTTAATATATTTCAAGTTTCAAATTAATGAACTTGTTTTATTTTCAGAAACACAATCAGCTTACTTAAATTTTGAAACTCAGCATCTCAGACATCTGTTGTCGAAAATAAAGCAGAATCAAAAATCTTTTTGTATTTTTCTGAAAATATAAAGCAGTAAAGAAATATGTACAAACATATTTACAGACAATATTTTTGTTTGAGTATGCGTCAGAGGATCATATCAGTTTTTGACAAGTCACAAGTACCGTTGAGCTTATTTACTCATTAAGAATTAAACAATTCACTTAGATTGTCGATATACTGATCCACTTAAATTTTCACACAAATTTCAACTGATTCAGGATACGAATTAGGTGTTTTAAGAACTTAAACTCATTCATGTGTCCCACCTCTTAAATATACTCCCGTATCCAGATCCCAATATTCAGTCTTACAGGTGAGTATACCTAGATGATATCTGTAAGGGGAATAAATTATGAAACCATATGAGCTCAGGTCAGAACTTCCATTCAGCAGAGAACTCAGGTTTGTCTTTAGGTGTGTCCCCTTTAGAGGATCTTTTGTTTCAACAACAATGACTATCAATTTTATTGTTTCATCAATTTGCTGAGGACTGCGTTATATTTCAAGCAATGCGAAAAAAGTATTATTCGGAGACTAGGCCATTGCTTCCGCAAAATCAGAAGTCCCGGGATAATACCCCAGATATCACTAAGCATAAAGACCTATTATTTCAGAAAGAGGGACCTTTCAAACGAAATTTCAGGGGTTACCTATATATCCAAGTAGTGTTCCCCATGAAATAAGCAAGTTTGAATTTAGGTTTATATCCCGAAAAAGTTTACTAAATGTATAAAAACCTATCGGCATATCATCAGTGAGACTGTTTAACGCTATAAAATCATTACATTTCTTTAGCATACTGTAACTGTCTACTGATGTACTATCATTTCCTCTTTTTACACAAAAACTCAATTTTTAAATTTTATCATGTTTTTGTCTTTTTCAAATTTTCTAATGTTTTTGTATTTTCTGACAATAATATATCTCCCCCTAAAATGCAAAATCATTTAAAGAAATTTTGACAACCAATACTGATAGCTTTGTCTCGCCATCCATTTTCTGCTAAAAATGCTCTGATTTGCAGAAAAACTAATGTACCCCCATGATTTACAACACATTGATATTTACAGTTTGAAAACTGTTTTTCAATCTTGTAAAATTAATCATGTTTGTTCAGCCGTGAGGGTTTCGGCGTATTCAATCAACACATATTTTTTTTTACAAAAAATTAAAAACAAACATATTTTTGGTTTTTCAAATTTTTCAATTTTTAGGGTTTTAAAATATTGTTTATTTATGTACAGAAAAACAAATAAACTCCCTGTTTCAACCAACACAGGGTCCAGCAGCAGCCTCCTCCTCTTGTTGTGCCAGGCTGCTCTGAGTTCCAAACTCACAATCTTCAAATTCCATGAGCACCTGCACAAACAAACTACTCAATTACTTGAACAATTTAGCCCAGGTCTTTTGAACCTTAGGCATTTCAACACAATAATTTTCATTCAATGCTGGAAACTCTTTGTCATCTTTCACAAAAATCTTTTCAACTTTTACTTCAACTTTTTCATCTTTTCCAAGAATCACCTGTTTCTTTTCACTCCATGTTTGACCTTTAGGAGTACCACGTTTGTAAAAATGTGAATCTTTTTGAACACTTTGTTTTTGAACAACAATTTTTGGTTTCCAAAACTCTTGTGGTTTTGCCATATCAACAGTTGTTTTCCAACTTTGAGTTGTTCTGACTCTGGGTGTATGAGAATTCTAGGTCTGTCTAGAATCGAACCTATATGGGTTTGACTTCCAATTTTGATTCGAAGTAAACTTGTTTGTATTGTACCTCCAAGTTTGTTTTGAGTCAAATCTGGTTGACCTTTGTCTCATATTCTCATATTTTTGTTTCTCAGCATCAATCTTCTTTTTGTCAAGATCCACAGGTTTTAGATTTGGACACTTTCGTGCAAGATGTCCTATCTGATCACACTTGAAACATGTTCTCATGGACACATCTTTAACCTGTGGTTGTTGCTTTTTCTGTTTAGCAAAGAACTCATCATTAGACTGTCTCAATTTGAGTTCTTTTTCTTCTGCTAAACTATTTCCTTGAACAAAACTCATTTTTGCCTGATAAGTTGGCACATCATTTTTCTTCCAATTCTGTTTCTTCTTATAACCCAACCCAGCCTTCATGTTTTTCTTCTTGTAACCAGGTTTGTTATACGAACCTCTATGACTCTTACCAGCAAACTTTGAAATCTCAGACTTCTCAATCTCAATCATTTTGAAAACTTTATCAACCTTTTCTGAAATCACATTCTGAATCGGAAATACAACATCTAAGAACAATTTGTCCGATCCAATCATGGTATAAACCAATCCTTTTGAATCATCATTCAAACTTTTCTCGGATTTTGTGTTTTTCAGATAACTATCATGAAGATTTCCTTCATCTTCATCATGTGATTCAGATTTACCTGTATCAATCGACTCTTCTTTCAACGACTTTACCTACCACCTCTGAATCATGAGAATAATCAGATTTGGAATAGGTTATGTCAATGTTGTCTGGCAATTGGTCTACCATGTTGAAAGCTTTTTCGACCTTTTCATCATCATAAAATGCAAACTTTTCCGGTGGTGGAACTTGATGAAACTCTGAGCCAATGCCTTTCTTGTTTTGCTTAGACTCACCATCTCCCGGTTTTATATTGAAAATACATTCAAGCACATATGACGACACGTGATAACTCTTTAACTTGTTGTTATCCTGTTCTAGATCAGCAATCTGTCGCTTTAGCTTAGCAACATCCTCAATATAGGAATTAACAACATCTTGTTTTATTGAATACATTCGTTTAAGTTCTTTAGTTGTTTCAGAAAGATAATTCATTCTTGATTGAGCATATTTCATTTCATCTTTCACTTTTTCGTATGACTCTTTCGTAATATGATATGCTAATTTCATTGAGTCATATTCTTTCTTCATTTCTTGACAAGCAATTTCTTTTTGTGAACATTCTTCTGTCATTTTAGAAACATTTTCTTTCAAAACTTCATTTTCTGTTTCTAACTTTTTACATTTTTCTGAAAGTTTTTCATCATTTTCTTTCAAAACTTTTTCTTTTTCTAGCATTTCTTTGCATTTTTCTTTAAAAATGTTTTCAATTTTAATGAATTCAAGATCTCTTGTTCTGAATTGCTCATCTTTTTCAGTACAAGCTCTGCACGGTTCCGTGCATTTCTTGCACTGATCAATTGTTTTTAAAATTTCAGAATCAGAATGTACCTCAGTGAGTGACACTTCGGTGTTTGATGCAGTTGCCTCAGTTTGCTTCTGATCAGCATCATCTTGCTTTTCTTCAACACCAACTTCATCACCAACATTACCAGCTTCCAAATTTTCATTTTTTACTTCTTCTTCTTCTTCTTCTTCTTCTTCTTTCTTCTCTTCTTCTCCAATCTACTGTTCTTCAGTAACAGTTTTCTTAACCTCTTCATTCACCTCAACTTCTTCACTTTTGATTTCCTTCACAACCTCAACTTCAACAGCTTCTGCTTTAACCTCTTCAGCAACCTTCTTCAGATTGTTCACCATTTCTTCAACATTCTTTTTCATTCTCTCTTCATCCCTTTTTCTCAGACACGATGTCATGGCATACCTGATCTCTTTTTCATGCCTTTTAGCATATGTGTCATCTTTCATCACATTTCTATAATATTCGGCTCTCAAAGGAATTATGAGAAGAACATCATCAAAGATTATGTCTTTCTTTGGAACAACTGGTTCACCTTCTCTGTTGAAATAACACTCCCTCTTTTTATCCCATCTTCTGTTGCTCACTGCACTCTCATACTCTTCTTGCATTTCATCCATTCTGTTGAAAAAAACATTTCTTTCTCGATAAGTTTTCTCACTCAAAATCTTTTCCCGAGTTTTCTCCTTCATTTCAACTTTATCTTTTTCTTCATTGTTCTCTTCACAAATTACAGCAGTGTCTTTGTCTTTGTTTTCATCTTGAATCTCAGCAACAAAAACAAACTTTCTTTCCTCTGTCATAGCTCTCCCATGAGCTGTTTTTCGAACATTCTCCAAACGATATTCTTCTGGACAAATTGAGCTCCAGTCAAAACCTTCATCATCTTGAATTACAAAACAAGCTCTTGATTTGGTTTTATCTTCAATCAATTTCGGCTCTTCTTTGCTTCGGTGGTAGATCGCTTTTCGATAATAATCATCGTTGAAAGGACGTTCATTTCCTTCAGCAACTTCAGAATTTCTGCATTCTCTTTTGAAATGACCCTTTTGCTTGCATCTGAAGCAGGTCACCTTGGATTTGTCGAATCCAAGTTTAGTTGACGGACCACCCAACGATTGCTTTCCAGTAATCTCCATATATCTTTGAGCTCTACGAATGCAACTTGCCAAACACCAACGAATGTCAATGAGCTCCATTTCTTCCGGATCAATTTGGTCATAGTCTTCTTTAGTCAATTCGGAGTTTCCAATTTTACCAGCTACAAGACCTTCATACGATTCCAGAACAGATGCAAGGAAACTCATTTGCTGCTTAGCTGCATTGATGCTCATCGATGGAGAATTCTTCAGTTTGAGAGCGATGTTGCATAGAATCTCCTCAGCTTCATCAGTACTTGTTTTTGAAGATGAATGATATCCAGAATGGTAACTTGATGAGGTTGTTTAAGGTTCTTTCATCTTCTCGCCACTGAATGTTGTCTTTGGTGAACCAACACCTTTCTCCGAAGGTACACTGCCTTTGTAGTACAAGCCAACATTCTGTTGATGTGAAGAACCAATCATCTTGCTTTGCTTCTGTAGCTCCAGATCATGACTTTCAATCTTTTCAAACAACGCATCAAGAGTAATTTCATCATACAAAGCATCATTTTTTAAGATAAAAACAAATGTCTGCCACTGATCAGCTCGTGGTAACGCTTCAATGACTTTATCGATAATTTCCTCTCTTGTTTTCTCAATTTTGAAACGTTCAAGTTCAATTTTTAAATGACAGAATCTCTCTATCATTTGCCTCACCGACTCTCCTTTAATGTTATCAAATAAATCGAATTCTTTTTTAAGCAACGCAATTTTGTTCTTTTTAATCTGTTTACCCCCCTCAGCTTTAACTTGTAAAGCTTTCCAAACAGATTTTGACGACCCGTCATGATTAAGCAATGCAAAAATATCATTTCTAATTGCCGTCTGAATCAAAGCAATCATCCTCTGTTCGGCTGCATATTCTGCTTTGTCGTCTTTAGGTTATTTCTTGAATGGAATCTCTTTACCTTTATCATCCTTCGGTCTTTCATATCCAAACTCTAAACAGAACCAGCTTTCATGTGCATACGCTTTCGCCCAGTTAAGAAACCGTTCTTTCCACCATGTATAATCCTCAATGCTCTCCAAGGTTGGTGGCTTTGAGTGTGTTCCGTAGAAATTATCATGCTTGATGTTTTCATTGATAGCTTTCGTGATGGTTTTTGGTGTAACAGTGGTAATCTCGGACGATTTGGATGTGAACGCGTTGAAAAACGTATTGTAGAATTCTTCAGCCATGATGTGATCCTGGACAAACAATCAAACAAACAATATCAAATATCCTGAAATAAGCTGACACTCAATCGACTTGAAATGATCTTGACACGAAATTTCACTTTTCAAGCGAAATAGGAAACTCAAGCGAAATCACTTTGTTTGACAACTCAAGCGAAATCACAAGTTGACCAGTCGAAGCGAAATAAGATTTCCAAGCGGAATCACTGTTTGAGCGAAATTAGAAACTCAAACAAACTCCAACTTTCAAGCGAAATCCCTTGAATAGCAATTCGAGTGGAATCAGATCTATACTTCAAGCAGAAATACTTGAATTACACTTCGAGCGGAATCAGGTCAAATCTTTTCAAGCGGACGTTCTACTTTGCAAGTTGAAGCGGAATCACAGACTTTTGCAACTTGATCGGAATCAGCAATATCCTGGAGCGGAATTAACCCTTTGGAGCAGAAATAGACAGTCTCGAGCGGAATCAGACTAATTCAAACAAAATCAGTTCGAGCGGAATCAAGTCGAGAATTCATTTCAGTCACTTTTAGTCCGAATTTTACTGTGAAACTCTAAGGGGTTTGTTAGTATGTAATTTTACACAAACTGTGAAAAAATGATCCGATTTTGACCGTTAAAACTTCCTGAATTGATGAAAGAAGGTGTAGAAGTCAGAACATAGATGATATCAAGCTAAACTCTTCTTCCTGAGCTCTGATACCACTTGTAGGATCGTTGTTGGACCTAAACGAGTCGTTCAGAAGAGCTTGTAATCCGATTCAAAGGCGGAATCAGTGAAACGGACGTGGAAACAGCTTGATACTATTTAATTTGTCACTTATATTGATAATAACACTGATTACAACCTGGACAAACTTTGGCAGCACTTCGTTACAATTTCAGGAACCGTGTACCAAATGAAATCACAAGTGCCCTATATATGGTGTTCCTAATTCCGCTCTAAATGGTCAAGGGTGGTTTCGAGTGGAATCAGATAGTTCTGATTTCGCTCGAAATGGTCTTGTGCTGTTTCGAGCGGAATCACCTCCTAAAACCTGAAATTCTGTTTCTCGAACCTCGGGCTCAGATAATCCTATCCTATCCTATTACCTGATACAAGACGAAGTCAATAGACGTAGTGCACTAACATGCTTACTGTCCTTGCGGAGCTGGTAGAGCAGGAGCTTGACCTTGAGTTGGAGCTGAAGCTTGTCGAGGACCGGTACGGCAGTTTACGGTGAAGTGGCCGTACATGTTGCAATGAACACAGAACCGACATGCGATACCAACCGGGTGATGATAGGTACAAGTAGGGTAGAACGGGTGTGGTCCAGTTTAAGCACGCTTGGCAGGCGGTGCATTGACCACAGGTGTCACTACTTGGCGGTGTTGAGGTTGCGGTTGAGCATGTACTGTTTGAAGTGGGCAGCAGTAACTACACAGTTCTTGTTGTTGGAGCTGTTGTTCTTTCTCTTGCGGCGGGAGGACTTTGAAGACTGCGGTGCGGTGGCGGTTTCAGCGGTGGTAGCAGCGGTGCCTTGATGCAGATTCTTGGAGGTTTTGTCGAAATAACCAGCCCTGACTCGCTTATCGTTGATCTCAGCGGCGAGCAGGTAGGTTTCCTCGATTGTTGTCATCTTTGCAGCCCGAACGAAATCTGCAACGCAATCCGGAAGAGCACGGATATACTTCTTGATCGTAATCTCGGGGGTAGTAACCTGACCAGGGCAGATGATACTCAACTGCTTGAAGCAAGCAGTTAAACCAGCGTTATCTCCACCATCCTGCCTAATGTGCCAGAACTCATCCTCGAGCTTTTGGAGTTCATGGGGAGGATATAACTCTTGCATCATGATGTTCTTCAACTCGTCCCATGACAATCCGAAAGCTGCATCGTTACCTCGTTTGTTCCTCTCTGCCATCCACCAATCAAGAGCACGGGATTGGAAGACGCCGGTAGCATTGACAGTGCGTAGGTTTTCTTGACAGCCACTCTGGCGCAGGGTGACTTCGATTGAATCAAACCATTGAAACATGGCCGTAGGCCCATCTTCGCCGGTAAATTCCTTTGGACCGCAGGCTTTGAACTGCTTGAAGCTAAAAGCGGCTTTCGGAGCATCAGTCCTAGACTCCTCCGAGGACTTGCTAGCATTCTCATTCAGCTCACTGACGATTTGTGGGATGACTTTTGCCATTTGCTTAGCGATGAGAGCAGCGATTCGCTTGTCATCATGGTTTCGGCGAGCTGAGCGAGAGTTGAATGATCCAAACGACGACATTGTCTGCAACAGACATCGCCATAGGACTCAAACATAATTTCGATTAACCCTAGTATAGTCTAGCGATTCACCATAAAGCTCAGGAACACAGCCATTTACAAAATGCACGTAGGCACATAAACACGGAATCACATAAGCACATAAGCTAACCTAAACACATATTTTTCACGTATTCACCTATCCTTCACAACAGCGTGTAGCGATTAAGTATAGCGATTGCGAATAACACAAGCGATTTGTTTGCCTTTTGAGATAGATGTGTAGTGCGAGTCGTGCGTGTGGATCAAAGCGAACAGTGAAAAGCTAGTAAATCACCAAAATCGAAACGCATAAACACACAAACCACCAAAAATTCACATAAAAGCAAATAATCTCAGAGTCAGCGGTGGCAATTCCAGAATCGAAACACATGAAATCGAGGATAGATTGTCTCGGCTTGATAGACGTTGACTACCCAAAGTGATTCGACTATTCACAAGGACTCGTAAGTGCACACTAGGGCCTTTCAGACTATGCTCTTGCCTCAATCCGGGCAATTGGAACGCATCCCTCCAGTTACAGTGTGACTTCAAGTCGTTGGAGTCCGTCGAGACTTTGGTGAGAGTTTTGCAAAATCACAATAAAGAGCGGAATAAGTCATCAAGATTCGGGTTTCACCCCTAACTTAATGACTATGTTTCCTGTTTTGATGAAGTAGCAGGGAAAATTTACGTCGAAGTATGGATTTCACTCCTGATTCCACGCAAATTCTTGTGTTGATAGTAAAAATAGCGAATCGAACGAGTGATCTAGTTGAGAGTTTGCGGTTTTCACACCTAGTCTTAACCAGATCATTCGTTGGTGTGTGTATCCAGCCTTAGGAAAGGCTGGTCTTGCGCAGAACTGTAGTATGCGATGTTCGCGCAAGAGTGTAGTGTACAGCGAGTTCGAGCGAGAAATAGCGAGTAAGCTCGTACAAAACCCGTGCCGGGTATGCACAAGTCGGTCTGTTGGTGCTTAGACTATAGACTAGGTCGTTCTAAGACATCGACCCGGACTAGGTCGAGTCTTGCCTAATTCCCTATAGTTATGGCTCTGATACCAATCTGTCACACCCCAACTGATGGCAGAAACATCGGGGCGCGACACTGAGCGAAACAGATTGTCCAAGAGAAATTCCATAACAACTAAATTACCGGATAGTTAATATTATGTCCCATACCATAACCCATCAAGCAAATCGATTATTACAGACATAGATATCTCAAAGACAAATAAAGCTGTTCTGATAACTCAGATTTAAATAGATTGTTCGTTGGTTTCTAGACTCTCCCAAGCTCGATTCTCATGTAAGCAAGCAAGCATCCTAAGCATTCAAACACCTGTCACATACGTTAAAATAGAGGTCAATACACATAGTGTAAAGGTGAGCATACAAGTTTAATAGTAATAGTAGAGTTCGAAAGCGTTTACGCATAACCAGCATGTAACATGTATAATGTGAAGCTAGTAGGTTATCGACAATGAAATATGCACAAACAAGACTACGAGTTGTAGAATGCGCAATGCATATCACCACTGTGACACGTGAAGAGGTAACCTTAACAACCCCTGTCCACGACAGGTGCTGAGTCCAAATTATAGTACTATCGTTGCAAAGGCGTCAGGCATCAATCACTGTGTTAACATAACATACTAGCATTCATCGAGTAGCAAGTAACATGCTATAATGGTTAGCGTGTAAATAGTGTTTGCGTTGTGTGTCAATGTGATTTAGAATAAGTAACGTATGTAACACCCAAGAGTGCATTAAGCAAAAAGGGATCGAGTATACTCACAGTGATGGAAGTTAATGGATTGAAGGGAGCGCTAGAGTGGTTAGCCTGGACAGTTAAAGATAGCATAAGCGAAGAACAGCGCGTAAAATGGTAAAAGTGGATCAAGTGACGAATGGTAATCCGGTCAGATGGAAATCCAAACTGATGGCCATTCGATCAGATGTCAATAAGTTCGGATGGCCATTTGGTCGGATTGAAACTCGTTTGGGATGGGTGTGTTTGTGTATGATAGCTTTGAAGTTTTCGTTGTAACATTTTGAAAACATAGAAGTATCTTTACCTTTCAAGTCGCCTGGTCGAGCGGTCGTTCGATCGGATGGCGATCCGTCGGTTGGACACTTAGTGAGAACAAGTTCACAGCAGGATTGTCATTCGATCGGATGGTCTTCCGATCGGATGGCGATCCTTCAGAAACTGATGATCTTTGAAAATTGCAAAAAGTTTCAGTGTTGAAAGGCTAGGTTGTAGTCCGACCGAATTGCGGTTCGATCGGATTGCAATCCGATCGGACGGCAATCCGATCGGACGGCAATCCGTCCTGCGGTCTGATTGTTTTGCGAACTTGGAATTTGTTAAGTTTTGGAAGTTTTGCGGTTTGATTGAGACGGTATGACCTCGTATTAAACAACGGAAACCCCACCGGGACCAAAGTTATCCGATCGAATAGGAATCACCCAAGTCCGATCAGTTAACTGTTCGTGATGGTTTATTCATGTTTAACCCGAAATCAGTTGTCTCTTAGACAGAAATCAGATCTAGAACCGACACATCACTAAGAATGAGTAGAAGATCAAAACGAGCTCCGATTCTATCGGTTTTGAGTGCATTGAGTGTAAAAGAGTTGAAAGAAAGTTATAAAACCATCTTTCAATCTTTTTAACCTTGAAAATGTTTAGGGCTAGGTGAAAACATTGTTTACTCGTGTGGAAATCCTTCAGATCTGAGTTGTTCTTGGTGGAATGAAGCCAAATCTTGAAGTTCATACGAACTCAATGATGACGTCATCCTAGAACACCTCAAACCCACTGATTTCACGGTTAAAAGTTAAGATTCAAAGGTGGAAATGATGAAGGAGTGTGTGTAGATCATGGAAGTACAAGATTTAAGTTGAAAACTTACAAGAATCGCGAGAAATCGAGAGAAAGAAGGTCTGGAACGCTGCAGGTTGAATGAGGGATCTGTCACACCACAAGTGATATGACAGAGGGTATTTATAGGTTGCCAAAAAGGGAAAGGGGTGCACAGGCCAATCGGATCGGATGGCCATCCGATCGGATTCGGATGGCCATCCGATCGAATGGTCATTCGATCGAGTGGCTCCGGCGAGTCGGTTTTCGTGTTTTCGTTTCGTGCGTTGAGCGTTGCGATACGTTTCGAGTGAGCAATGCGATAGTATTACCCATTAGTCACACAAATAACCTAACTACTATATCTAACATACAAACAATATAAATAACTTGCGTTTAGCGTTTGCGATTAGATTGTGATGCGATAGAGTTGCGATTGCGATTAAACACCTCAACATAAACATAACATGCACAAGTAACACATATTAGCACACACACGTAAAACAATATTCAGAACACATAATTCGAGTTGCGAATGCGATGGCGATGCGTTTAGCGATAAGTCGATTAGCGATTAATCATGCGATTAAACCTCGATTATTAATAGATACTCCACATAATACAACTAAAGCGATTAAATAAAAGAATTTGATTACAAGTCAAGAAGCACAATTCAGTAGTTAAGCAAGGAGTGACAGATCGCAATTAGCAATCTTTTCTTCCTTGGACTTTGACTTTGACTTGTACTTTGCCTACCCAAAAAGCGGGTTGTTACGTTAATGCTCGAGTTCTCGATGTTCCTGAAACTCGAGTTGATGATACTCATCCTTGGCAGAATATTATAGGAGATGTCCAAAGTGGTGTGCAGACACGTAATCAGCTTCGAAACAACCAGAATGTTGGGTTGTATTCGGCAATTAGAGAATCCGGGGAACAGAATGATTGGTCTTTCGCCTGCTATATTTGTCAAGTTGAGCCGAAATCGTGGAAAGAGGCGATGAAAGACGATTCATGGGTTGAAGCAATGCAGGAAGAACTTCAGCAGTTTCAGAAATAGGCGATGAAAGACGATTCATGGGTTGTACGTTGGGGATATCTTAAAGCGATTTCAGATGGAAGAATCGAAGCCTGCGGGAACTCCTCTGGCTCAGAATCATGGAATCACTCCTGACGGAACCGGTGAACATGTGGAACCTTCTCTCTATCGTGCTATGATCGGATCTCTCATGTACCTTACCGCTTCAAGGCCCGATATTATGTATCCAACATGTCTTCTTGCTTGTTACCAGTCCAATCCGAAGGTTTCTCATATGATGGCTGTTAAGAGGATTTTTCGTTATTTGAAGGGTTGTCCAAACACCGGTCTGCGGTATCCTAAGGATGATACCTTTGATTTGATTGCATTCAGTGATTCTGATCATGGCGGCTGCAAAATTGATGCAAAGTCAACATCAGCGGGATGTCAGTTCTTGGGGAATCGCCTAGTCACATGGCAGTGTAAAAAGCAGACTTGTGTGGCCACTTCAACATGCGAGGCTAAGTACATTTCGGCTTCTAGTTGCTGCTCCTAGGTTTTATGGATACAACAGCAAATGCGCGACTACGGTTTTGAATTCCTAACTACTCCTATTTATGTTGATAATGAAGCTGCTTTACAGATCACTCGTAATTCTGTACAGCACTCAAAGACCAAACACATCGAGATTAAGTATCATTTCATACGAGATTGTTATGAAAAGAAACTTATCGATGTTGTGAAAATCCACACGGATCACCAACATGCCGACCTGTTTACAAAAGCTTTTGATAAATCACATTTTGATTATCTTCTTTTGGTCAATGGCATCAAGGTGAAACCCGAGTAGATCATCTTTGGTAAATCATTTTTGTAAATATATTCTTAAAAATCTAAAAATACAAAAAAGATTTTCATTTTATTTACTTTTTGCATTTTAGGGGGAGAAAATTTAAGAAAAATACAAAAACATCAGAAAATTTCAAAAAAAATCCAAAAATATGTCTTTTATTTATTTACTGCTTTCTGTCTTTATTTTTGAAAAATTGAAAAACCCAAAAACATTGAAAAATCTCAAAAAAATACAAAAACATTAAAAAATCCAAAAATAAAAAATGAGTTTCTTGGAAAGATAAGAGAAGATGATGATACACCAGTGGTCGGTCAAATATGGTTAAAAATGCAAAATGAAAAACGGTAAGCAGCTCTACTAATGATGTATCGGTAGGCTCACAATCAGATTAAAACGTGCAGGTTGATATAAACATAACGAACTGCAAGCCAGGTGGGAACCATTCATTGGCATATGGTCTTGGTACCGAAATTTCGTTTGATAGTATGCCGAGGTTCTGTGATATGCGGTCTTTATGCTGATTTATCATCTGGGTATCATGGTTGAATCTTTTACTGAAAAATAACGGGGACGCAAGTCAAGAGCTTCCATGATACCATACATACGTGTACATATTGCATACGACCTCAATAAGTGATAAACAATCACATGTCCAAAATGAATAAGTGATAAAATATCACATTTATCTGGGAGTTAAGTTCGTCTCTTTGTCTGTACGATGGTACTAACCTATTCACGGACTTGCTCTTGTGCCATCATGCATCTGAAAATCAAGTTTCTCATCAATAAGTTATTTAATCACAAAGGGCTTGTTTTCAATCAAGAATAAGTGAGTATCTCACAAACTATACGTTGAAAACAGATGATAAACAATATACTCACTGGTAAGATGAACTCTCGTGCATGTCTTGATACGGGAATGTGTCGTGAGTGGATGAACACCGACAAGCAGTATAAATCATACATTAACGCGTATCTCCTAATCATGATTACATCTGATAAGTTGAGTTTATATGGACAACAATACCGATAATTGTGGTAGGATGCTTATCGTAATTTTTTACACGAAACAAAATCCGTGTTTGACAAGACCATAAGCTGGTATGATTCTCTTACCTTGAAACTCGAAAAATATGGTAACTTAGTGTACAGGTAGTTAATGTTGTAAATGTTTGTTTCAAGTTTTACATTTTTTCATTTAGTTTCTTAGGATTTTAATTTTACTTTTTTTAAATTTATTTTTCTTGATTAGCCAAAGTTGTCGCTCGAATGTTTTCTACCGAGAAAAAGCCCAAAACCGACTTGTCTTTAATATCACAACTTCATAAAATCCTTTTGCAAATCTGTTAAACTTGAAAACAAAATTTGTTTAAATCTGTTCATGTTACTTCCAAGTTGGTGTTGCTGTGTTGGAAAATGTTCACAAAGACCCAAAAGGTTCACAAGAACCAAAAGGTTCACGAAGAATCAAAGAGTCAACGAAGAATCAACTCAGTCAACGAAGATTGATTTTTAGTCAATGAAGAATGACTCTTCGTGACATATTGTTCGTCGAGTTGGTCTTTAGGCGAAGAATCTCCTTCTTCGTTGAAACATGGTCTTGGGCCTTAGTAGTTTGAGCCCAATTCAATTCTTCATCGTCTACTGGAATCTTCGTCGACCCAACGTTATTGTTCGTCAGCCCAATAGATGGTTTGTCGAACATGGATTGTTCGTTGGGTAAGGCGGTATAAAAGGGGTGGGGTATCAATTTTTTTAACTTTATCTCCAATTCAAACTATCTTTCACTTTCTCTCACCAAACAAGAAATAAACTGTTCATCTTCTTCTTTGGGAAGAAATCTTTCATATCGTCTACACATTTGGATCCTTGTGCTTAAAACTTTAAGGTACCGTTACTACCACTCGTTTTTGTGAGTCGATCGAAACATTTCACCGGCTTGATCAAGTAAACAAAACGAAACCCTAGAATTTTGAGATAGTCTATTATTTGATGATATCTCTCTGTTGAAACATTAAAATTCAATACAAAATCAAATCATTCTCCTGTTATGTCTGTTAAGGTGTCTATATACAGATTTTAGGTGTGGAATGTGGCTTGAAAGATATCATGAATAACAGGGGTTTCTTGTCGTTTTTTTTTATCAAAATGGTTAAATGTATTGGTAGTTTGGTTTCGTTTTTGTCTGTTGTATTTAAAGGGGTTCTTTTCAGTTTTGTTTTAAAGACCTAAGCTAATAGGTGACATAAATAAACTGAATTGTGTATGATGTGGGATTTCTGATGTGGGTTTGATCTTTAAATGATGTCTGTGACTTGAATTTAATGAACAGGAAACTATGAATTTTGAATTAAGGACGAAGACTCTTTGACGAAGATTAGGGGCAAAGAAGAATAGCCAATGAAGAATGATTGTCAACGAAGAACTAATTCTTCGTTGACCTTGATTGTTCGTTGACCCTTGATTCTTCGTTGACCCTTGAATGTTCGTAGACCCTATTCTTCATAGTCATGTATTCTTTGTCCAAGGTTGACTCTTCGTGGGAGTTATACTTAGCAATTTTTGGTTTCTCAGAAAGTGTTCTGTCCACTGTTTATGTTCATATTATTTGTGAAGTTTTATTGTTTACTCTCTTATTGTGGATGTTTATTGTGTACAGAATGGCCCCTAAAACTCAGAAAAGGAAACCCGCAACGTAAAGAACTGATAAGTCGGAGGTGGAAATTATGTCGGAACCTCGCCACAACATGGTTGCCTATCTAGATCTGGAAGACAAGCTGATTGAATACAAGGGCATTACGAAGTGGCTACGTGAATCAAGGATCAATCATGCCATTACACATCAGACTACTGTGTACAAATCGTTGATAAAAGCTTTCTGGGATTCAACGGAAGTAGTTGAAGTGGATGGAACAGAGGTGATAAGGGGACATGTTAACGATCAAGACGTTGTTGTTTCTGTTGAGATCCTTAACACGATGTTACAGCTTGGTGATGATCCTGAAGCTTTGTATTCGGTGCCGTTAAAGTGTCAACGAGGCTGTCTACTTCGTATGAAATGTATTGGAGACATTCTGGGAAAGCAGCTGAACAAAACATGGTTACCGCTCCGTTACAAGTTCTTTATACATGTTCTGATTCAGTGTTTAAGTAATCGTCGAAGTGGTTATGATATGGCTAACAATGACCTTGTCGGTCAAATGGCGACTTTAGTATTGAACGAACCGTTCAATATCTCAAAGTACATATTCGCCAACATGAAAGAGAACTTGAGAAGAACTGGTAGTGTTACAGGAGGTAGCAAGTTTTGGATGTACCCACGTTTTCTGCAGATGATAATGAATGTCCAACATCCAGACCTCCCTAACGAAGACAATGATGTTTTGAAGATTGATGTTATGAAAGAAATATCATTGAGAATCTTTAGAGGATATGGTGCTAAAAGATACAAGGAAAGTGATCCTCCACGGAAGCTATTCGGGTTCTTAGATAATAACACATATGTAGCGCCAGAAAACGACAAGTGGCGACATGACAACAACGAGTCCGACAATGAAGAACCCATGTTGAACAAGATGATTGACGATAAATTTAAAAAGAAGGGTGACCGTGATGATGATGATGATAGCGATGACTAAGATGATGACGGTGGCAATCAAGGTGGTGATGGTGGAGCTGTTGGTGCAAGTGGCACAGGCTCTACCGGCGGTGATCGAGGGAAAGAACCGGATGATGATGACAAGTCAGATTCTGATGATAATCCACTTGATCCCGGATATGAGCGATATATTGATGCACAAGGTGTTAGGCAAATCAGAAGGATTCTAACGGAACAAGATGAAGATTATGTTCCATCTGACACCGAATCTGAGAAGGCGAGAAAGAAGCGAGTTGCTATTCAACGAAAGAAGAAAAGTCGGAAAACGATTGGTGAATCACAAGCTCAACCTGCTTCAACGCAGCTATCAAAACCTGTTCAGGAAGCGGAGGTTAATCCTCAGTTTGCTTTCTCTGCTGAGGAAGCTGCAGTAATGACGGCCTCACTTTCTGAAACAGCTCAACCGCTTCCAACAACCACATCTGCCACTGAAACACCGGTTGTACCTCCTCCAGTTGAACCACAAGAAGCTGGAACTTCATCTAGTCTGCGACAACAATCTGAAGCTCATCAGCGAAGCTTAGCACGCCGTGTCAGACTATTTTCAGAAATGGGTCCAGATGAAAAGGTAGAATTTTTATTCTCGCAATTACAGGCTGCTGCAGGTCAAATCTATCGGCATTCAGAGTTTATGTCCACAAACAGAAATACTATTCTTAAACAACAGCTGGAAATCAACACGTTGAAAGAAACTGTTTGGAAACAACAAGCTGAAATAACACAACTCCAAGCCGAGAATGTTCAGCATAGGGCTACTGACAATGCTCGTGGAATCGAGACGAATCGTCTGAAAGAACGAAGTTCTGTGGTTTTACAAACTGCCGATAAGTTGTCAGGAAAGTACGATGATATAACAAAATGGTATGATTCAAGGAATAAGACCATAGCAGACAATGTAAAGCAAATGACGAGTAGTTATGAAATGACGAGAAAGCGAGTCAACACCCTTTGGGATGAAAGATGCGATGCTCAGGAAGTGTTACAAAAACATGATCATGATAGCGAAGATCAAGGCAATCCTGATACATCAGCTCCTTCTGCGCCACAAGGGGAGTCTGCTTCAGCTCAAATCATCGTGTACCAGCCTCAACAGTCTGTAACGACTCAAGGAACATCATGTGCGTCGAAAGATGATGTTGCTCAGCTGGAAAGAAATATTACTTTGCAAGTATATCCTTTTGAAAGCCCAATAGCTGGTGCTAATGTAGCTTCAAGCTCAGCTAATATAGACTTACAAGCACGTCCAACTGTTGATCGAAAAGACTTGGAAGACGGGGAGTTTATCTCAGTAATGACAGATGAATAGATTCTTAGGTTAACAGATATGAAGGTAGTCGATGATACTACCATTGACGAGACTCCAAGTGAACCCGATGCAACTAACTTGGAAGGTTTGGACGAAATTGTATTCGAAGGCGATGTCGAAAAGTCAAAGTATGTCAGAGAAGACGGCATAGAGTTCAATCCATTCGATGAAGATTGGCTGAAAGATAATGTGGATGAAATAGACGAAAGATTAAAGAATTGTGACTCGTCTGATGTTCTAACAGATTCTTTCGAGGAATGGAGGAAGAATTTTCTGTCTAAGACTGCTAAACTAGCTCCTCCGATCGCACAAGTTGACTACATGAGATATGAAAAGAATCGTCCTCTGGGAAGAATTCTGAGCTGGATGTTTGTGAAGGAACTTCATTGTGTTGCTGTGAAGTGAGAACATGGGATTCAGTATTTCAAATCGCTTCTAAGCATTCTTACCCTGCCATTTTACGACGTAGCAGCGTTAGTACGACTAGAGCTAATAAACCGGTCAAATTTTGAAGGTGCTAAGTTGTTTGCTCGGAAATTAAAGATGGAACCTCAAAAGGGTTGGAAGGATGAGTTATACAAGCCACAGTTCCCAATGTATGAACAGATAAAGTTTACATTAGATCCAGCGACCAACACAGCTAGGTACAGGCTCGTGTACAAGCCGGTGAAGGTTTTGGATAGGATTCCGCTAATGAAGATGAAACAGGATATCCTTGAAAATATGGCTCTTTGGTGTTATGACTCAGACACACACGAAGCAGTCATCGTCTTCCGGAACGACAAGGAAAATGTGCGTATTCTCGACCCGATGTGGATTGTTAACATGTCGGCAGCTGACATCGACAGATTGTTTCGTCACGATATATTCTATGAAGATAAGGATGCAAGTCAGGCTCTACGCTTTCAACGCGTCGCCTGTTTCTGTTACTATCGGGGCATTCACGCAGGAAGCTCATGGTCCGAGATAGGCCACTAAGGAATGAATACCGAAGACCAAGCAACAGACAAGGGGGAGTTTGTTGGTGCAGTTTTGTGTCTGTAGCTTATTCTTACTACGTTGTAATGTGTGCGGTCTTTGTTTATGGTATGTAAAGTTTTGGTCGAGTCGGCCAAGTCAAGATATCCTCCTATATTGACCTAGCGCGACGTTTCTTTTGTTTGTAATGTAAAACAGTTTGCAGAATGCAACTGTTAGTTGTTAGTTGTGTTTGGATCTTTCTGTCTGATTGTATGCAAGTGTCTGTTTTATGTAGGTTCCCCACGAAGAGTGATAAATCTTCATGGGATACACATGTTTCACGAACAATCCTTTTGTTTGATGGTTCACCACGAAGAATCATTCTTCGTGGTGATGAAGGTTCGTTGGTAACAGTCCACTAAGACCCAATGTTTATGGTTCATGATTGTTCGTTGGTTAATGTCCACGAAGAGTCTAGTCTTCGTGGGCCTCTTGATTGTTTGTGGCCCAGTAATCACTCTTTGTAGTGTTACTGGGTACTGGGCCTATATAAGGAGATACTTGCTTCACATTTCAGTTAAGAGAGTCATTGTGGAAGTTGTAAACACTGTGTGTATGTGTGTACTGATTCTCTTCACTTAATCAAAGTCTGTGAATCTTTGGTTACTTGTGTTTGCTTTATTTTGCTTTGGTTTGCATAACTACGTGGATTCCGCACTCGTTGTTGTGTTAATAAACAAGGAATTAGGTTATCTTGATCCTCCAAATGGACCTACAGGTTCTAATGGCATACAATTTGAAAAACGCCATAAACGCCAAAATATTAATACAATGAAACCATTAAAACGCCATGTAATTATTGAATTTGGTTAACGCCAAAAATCTTAAACCCCAAAAATAAATCAATATTGTGAAAAGCGAAATTGGAAAAGTGGAAGATAAAACGACAAAAAAGCTCATACGCCCTAATTATATCGCGCGCCACGTGTTGGGCCAGGATGCGTTCTCACCGTTCTCACACTTTTGGGCATTTTCTCATGATCCCGTGCCTATATATATTCCAAGTGATGAAACTGTTAAAATGAAACTTTACTAAACATGGGTAACGAAAAGAGTAGAAAAACTTAAAAATTTTGAACATATGTTTCGGGTAATCGGTCGAGGTATCACCTAATCGTATACTTGCCCCATACCTGTAAAATATTTTTTTTCTATGTCCAAACCCGGTCTCATACCCATTGGGTTTCTAGGAGCGGGTGTGAAGAGTTAGAAAAAAAAATTGCAGGTGTGATCAAGAAGAAATAGAGACGTTGCATGGCATGGGGAAGCGTGAAGGGGGCGCTAGGGGAAAGGAAGCACAATATAGGGCGTGTTTCGAAGAAGGTCGATGATGGTCATTAACATGACGTCTAGGTGGCTTTACTTTTCTTTCCAATAGACCCCAATAAAACCACCCATAACACTTAGTCTAACAACTTCTTCATATATCCTTAGAAATGTATAAAAAGCATGTGCTCAAGATTGTTATGGTGTGAGGGAACCGTTTGCACTTCATCTTAGAAACGAGCATTTGGTACTAGTACCAAATTTTTTGTACCAAATCATTTTTGGTACTTATTTGGTACCTACTTTTTGACGTTTTTGATATCGGTACTTTTAGTTCGGTATCCTTTTTTTTATTGATTTTACATTCAAATCACGGTATCGGTACCATACTGAGTATTTTCGGTACCGGTACTAATACCCAATTTTGATGATTTTAAAAACTAGTGCTTTCAGTACCAGTACTAAGCTCATCTCTACTTTATCTGTATACGCATGGGTATTTTGGTAGGCCAAATGATGGATGCCAAAAGCCCTAAATGATGTAAATAATACAAGTTATTATAACAAGAGGTCAACTTTTTTATGAACTAAAATATGGTTATAATCATAATGATTCTCAATGATTGAAAAAAGAACGTAACAAGATATAATTTAGCATTTAACCAGTTATTCCTTTCTTCTCCCCTTCAGTCTATGTGTAATGTGGTGCTTTATCATGGGGTATTGGGCCATGGCGCCCCATAGCGTCTGTTACACCCCAACCGATGGCGGAATCATCGGGGCGCGGCACTAGGCGAACCAGATTGCTCAAGAGAATCCATAACAACTATTAAGCGACAATACTTTTAATACGTTTAATATCCCATACTATCAAACAAAATAAATCACAAATAGTTATTACAGACATCAAAATCTCCTGAACAAGTTCCAATCCGACAACCTAGATTTTATTAGGTGAGTTTCTAGACGTCCTATATTGATTTCAGCACAAGATCCAATCAACCTGTCACATACGTTAAAATAAAAGTCAATACATAAAGTAAAGGTGAGTACACAAGTTTAGCATAAATATAGTATAAAAGCGTTTAATGCGTAACCAGCATGTAACACGTAACAGGTAAAAACAAGTAACTATCACAATGATACTAGTTATCCATGTGACTGCGAGTAGAGTAATGCGCGACACATGTTCACCGAGGCGAACACGTGAAGTAAAGTATGTGATCCTTAGCAAACCCTGTCACACAGGTGCTGAGTCCAAACTATAGTACTATCATTGCTAAAGGCGGAAGGCAAGTTATCACTATCTAACATAGCAACAAGTATTCAACTAATCACTTATAGCATGCGGAAGCGATTAGCGTTTATAAAGTATTTGCGTTGTGTGTTGTGTTTTGGTAGAGAACGTATGTAACACCCAAAAGTGCGTTAAGCAAAAAAGGGTTCGAGTATACTCACAGTGCGTGTTTAATAGCTTAAACACGGTCTGGTTGGATTGAAGGGAGTGCCGGATCAGCCTGCGTACGGGAACAGAGATATAAGTCTTCCTGAGTGCTGAAACGGTCAAAATCGGAGTGTCGAGTGGGATAGAAAGTGAGTTAAGTGTCCAACAGTCTATCCGGGCGGATGGACATGGTCTATCCGGACGGATGGGCTTAGTATATCTGGACAGATGGGTTTAGTCTATCCGGACGGATGGGCTTTGTCCATTCGGAGGGATGGGCTTTGTCTATTCCGACGGATGGGTTATTTCTGTTGGAACGAAACGATCTGATGTAACATCCGATGTTTAAAAGTAGAAAAAAAAAGATTTGGTGAGGCAACAGAGTCTATTCGGACGGATGGACTGTGATTGAGTTTTGTAAAAACTTTCTTGAACAAAATGGTTTTTAATTAACGGGGACGGACGTGTTGACGAATTCAAACAACGGAACACACCAAGCCGAGTCCATTCGGACGGATGGGCCTTGCCCATTCGGATGAATGTTCTGTTCTTGATGAAGATTCATGTTTGACCCGTTAATCGGTCCATCTCTTCGGTGGAAATCAGCCCTCGAACCGCCTCTCGACTATGGAAAGAGTTGGGAGTCTGACGAGTTCCCGATTCTACCAAAGTTGCATGAAAATCGAAGAAAGTTTATAAATAAGTTGAAAAACGTGAAAATCCTTTAGATCTTGAACCAACCTCGATTGGATGATGCTCCACAACAGTTTGCCTAAGCAAAACGAGTGGAAACCATCTTCGAGAGGTCTAAAATCAATGATTTTGAGAAATAGTTAAAGTGTGTGTGTGATTTTGATGAAGAAGATGGAGTAGAAGTGAAATAGAGCTAGAGATTGAAGAAGATTGGGGAAAAAATGCTTACAAAAAGTCTTGAATCGCAGCTGAGACCTTGAGAGCGTATGAGAGAACCAAAAGTGTTGAAATGGAGACACAAGGCTCCTATTTATAGGAGAGGGTGAGGGCTTGCGTTACGGGCAGATGGGTATCTCCGGATGGCTCCATCCGGACGGATGGGCTCCCTCCGGGCGGGGGGCCCATTCGGACAGCTGATTTCGTTCTTGATGGTTTCCCACTTTGTTTCGTTTGCGAGTGATGTTAAGTGTTACGTTGCGTTGTTTTATTGTGATAAAGCGAGTTGTGCGAGTAGCGTTGAGTTTGCGTTGTGATAAGCGTTTGCGAGCATAATCCATAAACATATAAAGCACACACAGGTTAAGCATATAAAAACATACAGCATGACATTACTACTACAATTAACAGCGTTTGCGATTTGCGAGTTAGCGCGATAACCGAGTGCGAAGACGAGAGTGGTTACCAAACAAACAAACGCACTTGGTAATTAAAATAGCATAATTCTCTGTAATTCGTGTTGCACTGGCGTTAAGCGTTGCGATAATAAAGCGTTTAAACGTGCAGCAGTGTGATGAAAATGTATTTAGTTTAACATAACCCTTTATTTATATCGAATCTCAGAGTACAAAGCGGTTACAAATCAAAGCAAGTGACAATCAGAAAGGTCGGGTTGTTACAGTGTCGCCCAACACCAAAACACGGGGCGCTATGGGGATTAAAAATGTTGTTCCCATTATATGCTTCGCGGCGTTTCAAAGTTGGAATTCAAAATTCTGACAGTTGCAAACGGTCATAAAAGTAAAAAAAAATTTAATTCAATTAAATTACCATCTCTCACATAAATATACCCCCATCTCCCCTATTTTTTTATAAAATCCAATGCACTCAACACACTTTCAAACCCTCATTTTGTCTACCTTTTTTTTTTTAAATCTTGAATTTTTATACAATGCAACCCTTCAACCACGGTTTTATTCCTCCCTGTACGAGTGCGAACCCGAACCAAAGTAGCAATCCTACCCGTCCCGTGTCTCCGGTTCCCACTCGACCCACCCCATACGGATCCGGTTTTGTCGATTTTAATCAACATAATACCAGGTTCATGAACCTATTGAACCAACCATTCTCATGGGACCGGATCTATACGGTTGGAACCCAAATCAAAACATGGACGGAATGGGGTAATTTCAAGCATTCTGATCGGCACAAGCATTCGGCTCGCCACTACGCGAGCCCGAGGTTGTTTCGGATACACAACCGGAAGTAGAGGAGACGCAAAAAGGAAAAACAAAACGCTCACATAAATAGAAAACAGAAACCCAAGCGAAAAAAAGTGCAACCGGGACTAAACCTATGGAAGAGCTACCGCGACCCGCCGGAAGAAGAAGTGGCGCAAGATCTCGAAAAGGCCCGAGTCATCGTCGATGGGATCCGAAATGACTAATGCATTTTCGGAGATAAACCGACGCCTTCAAGACAACTAGGCACTAAACGTATGGAAGAGAACCGCGAAGTGACCGAGATTATGCAGGATAGACAATGGGCTCATGACTTTGAATTCTACTCAAAACCGCACGACCAACTAACCGGAAAAGCGTTGAAGAGGGCGTTGGCACAAAAGGAGCGAATAAAAAAAAAAACCCTTTGAGTTTTTTATTTTATTTTAGTGAAATGTTTTTTTTAATTTTATTGTAATGTTTTTTTTAGTGTTATGTTTTTTAATTTAATGAAATGTTTTTATTTTATAAAGTTAGAAATTAATTACAAAAAAATTGAAAATTAATTAATTGAGTAATGATGAGGTAGTGTCTTTATGACTACGCGCTCTAGTGATATAACGCCCCATAAAACTCCTCTATGACGTGGCATGTCACTTGTTGCATAACGCCCCAAAAGGGATTTATGACTCCACATCACCTCATAGACCACTTTTATAATTGATTGTCTATCCACTTTTTCTTATTAGCAAATAGAATAATAACATATTTCATGTTTATAAAAACAAAGCTTAATCAATGCAGAATAAGATCCTTCATCATTAGCTATTACAACTTTAATAACTAGCATCAAAACCTTTGATGAGGTATGCACCATTCCTTTAATTTGTCAAACGTTAAGGTATCGTTTGGTATGAAGGGATGAGAGGTGGAATGGAATGGACCATTAAGAGGTGGAATGGAAGGTGGAATGGAATGGACCATTGAGAGGGAATGAAGAAAAGAGTGTTTGGTTGGTTGATGGAATGGAAGCGCCAATTCCAAAATGCATTCCATTCCCTCAAAATCATTTCATCCCTCCCCCCTGTTTTTTTTATTCCATTCCCTTTTCACCCTTCACTAACAACACCACAACCCACTACCATTGCCACCACCCACCACCACTGTCGTCCGCCGCCGTCACCCACCACCGCCGTCACTCGCCAACGTCGTTGCCGCCACCCACCTCCATCCCCGCCATTAACCATCGTCGTTGCCACCTCCGATCACCGCTACCACCCACCTTCGATCATCGCTTCTGCCACCTCCGATCACCGCCGCTGTCGCCACCCACCTCCGCTTTCGCTATCAACCACCACCACCCACTGCTACCACCGCTACCACCTGCCACCACCGTCGCCACCACCACCACTGCCGCTGTCACCACCCGTCGCTGTCTCCACTCGCCGCCATCTCCACCCACCACCGCCGCCGCCACTACAACTGCCACCTTTCACCACCCACTATCGCCACCCATCATTGACCACCGCCATCCGATTTTATTCCTTCGTCTTTTCTCGCATACCAAACAACAAAAAGTAATGGTTCATTCCATTCTCACATGGTAACCAAACAAGACATGCAATGGTAATGATCAATTCCATTACCTTATCCATTCCATTCCATTACCTTGTCCATTCCATTCCCCCGTCCATTCCATTACCCCATACCAAACAGACCCTAATATTTGCACAATTTCCGTGTTAGATGTAGAAAAACTAGTCATTTTTTAGGCTAGACGGTGTGGGCTTCGTCCCACCCCTGTCGTGGCCCAGCGCTGCTCCGCCACCTATTTCTCCCTTCCCTGTCGTCGTTGAGATCGTCGAGCCTAGGACGATTGAGACGCTCCACAAAAGACAAAAAATATGCATTCTCCCCTCACACACACATATACATACAACTCATATATATATATATATATATATATAGGGTAAGGTTCATGCGAGAACCACCTTTATTGCGAGAACCGCGAGAACCAATGTGAACACAACCTAAAATACCTAAAAAAACCTAAACCCCACACCCCCCCCCCCAAAAAAAAAAAACCTAACCCCCCCAAGCTAAATGCTAAAAACTAAACCCCCAAAAAACCTAAAAAAAACCTAACCCCCCCCCCCCCCACCCCACCCAAAAACCTAAACCCCCCTCCCCCACCCCCCAAAAATCTAAACCCCCCCCCCCCCCCCAAGCTAAAATGCTAAAAACTAAACCCCCAAAAAACCTAAAAAAAAATAAAAAAAATCTAAATTTTTTTTAATATTTTTTATGTTAAAATCGCTACTTTTAGTAGCCAAAATTTTTATTTTTTTTAAATTAAAAAAAAAAAATTTTTGGCTACTAAAAGTAGCTTTTTTTGTATAAAAAATATTAATTTTTTTTGTGTGTTTTTTAGCTATTTTTAGGCATTTTTTGTTGTGTTCACATTGGTTCTCGCGGTTCTCGCAATAAGGGGTGGTTCTTAACGGATCTTTGTCCTATATATATATATATATATATATATATTAGGCGCATCCCCCCATTTCCTTAGTTTCATCCCCTTTACCCCATCATCACACCCATCCTATGTGACGCCTACGTGGCAGATCATCCTCTAAGGATGGACCATCACCATACCGCATAGCCTTAGATGTAGAAAAACAAGTCATTTTTAACAAACAAAAAAAAAAGAATAACATTAAGGGTGGACGTGGCACTGGCGTGATGAGTGTCGTGATACCCGTGAATGTCATGAAACATCGCCACAGGCGGTGTTTTCCCGGCCTTGAAGTGTTCTTCTGTGATGGCCATCGCGAGCATGTCTTTGTTGTACTTTGTGGTCATTATATATTATATACATATAATTTGCAACATTATATATACATTTAATTTGCAACATATCTACGCATTATGATTTGTAACATAATGCTTAGTGGGTTGTATCACGCAAAATTATTTATAGGATTGTAACGGTCATATTTAAACGAAATACAAATTTGTCTTTAGTGGATACAACCCACTAAGCATTATGTTACAAATCATAATGCATAGATATGTTGCAAATTATATGTATATATATAATGTTGCAAATTATATGTATATTATATATAATGACCACAAAGTACAACAAAGACATGCATATAAAACAACTAAAGCCAAAGTTACAACACATTTTGCACAATCTTGTTGCAAAATTATAGTATATAATATATAATATGTATTGCAAATGTGAGGGTGTAAGGAGTGGTTAAACACATTAGAGTGGCAAACAAAAAAACAACCAATCAGAGTGTGCTATGTCAATCAGTCAAAAGTGTTTAAACTTTGCTGAAAAGTATTGGTAATGGTTTAAACACTTGCTGAAGTGGTAAACTGTTTTTATTTTTTTATTTTTTTTTGTAAACTACTACATTTAATATTAATAAATGTAGAATAAACTGATAATAACATTAAATTAAATTAAAAACATTAAAATTAAATTAAATTAAAAAACAATAAAATTACATTAACTTGAAATAAATTAAACTAGTCTTCGTCAGAATCGACCAAAATGTGAGGTAAATCTTGACTTGCGAGATGATTTATGAGATTGTGTTTTAGTCTCCAATGCGTGTCTTCATCCATGAACTCGCCCAACACCGTATTGTCTAGAGCGGGCTCGACTGGAGGATCCCGAATGTGCACCGGTGCTATCGCCCTTCCTTCATCTTTCAAAATCATGTTGTGTAAAATAATACACGTGTACACAATACTCCTAATTTTTTTAACGGATCTTGCTCGCATCGGTCAACTCAATACACCCCATTTCGCCTTCAAAACACCAAAAGCTCGTTCGATGTCTTTTCTTGTCGCTTCATGTTGCCTCTTGAATTTTTTTTGGTCTACTTCGTGAGGGTAAGGGATCGACTTCACAAACACGGACCACGAAGGGTAGATTCCATCCGCGATCAAATAACCACGTTTGTATAAATGGTTGTTAACGTAAAATGGACATTTTGGTGCGGTTCCATTTCGTTCCGTTAAAAATAACGGAGATTGTTGTAGCACATTGATATCGTTTTGAGAACCCGGTGAACCGGCAAAAGCATGCCAAAACCATAAGTCTTGAGAAGCAACCGCTTCGAGCATAACAGTCAGGTATCGGTGATCTCCTCGCATATATTGGCCTCGATACTCTGTCGGACAAAATCGCCAAACGAAATGGGTGCAATCAAGGCTACCGAACATACCTGGAATGTGATGTTTTTCCTCATGAGCTTGGTATAAAAGTGCCATGTCGTGGCTTGTCGGTCTACGTAAGAACTCGGGAGCGTATATTTTGCAAACCGTGTCGCAAAAATATTCTAGGCACTCGCGGGAAGTTCTTTCGGCCATATGCAAGTACTCGTCGTTCTCGTCAGGAGTGTTACCAGTTGCGAGCTGTTTAATAGCCGATGTCACCTTTTGCAACGGCGTAAAGCCCTTCCTACCTCGCGCATCGGGGGCCTCTTCAAACCACGGGTCGTTCTCTTCCACGTCGGCCACAATTTTTAGAAACAAACGTTTCGACATACGGAACCTATGCCGAAAGATATATTCGTTGTACTTCGGGTCTTCGACAAAATAATCCGCCATGAGTGTCTCATGCCCCTCCTCACGTTGACGTTCAATATATCTCCTTCGGTTAGATGTGCCCGTGTCTTGAAGTTCGGCTTCTTCGATGAGATTTTGAAAAAAAAGAATGCTACTATCGGATGAATCGTCGCTACTCATGGGTGGGAACCATAACGGGAGTTCATCCGCCATTTTGTTTTGTAATTGTTTGGGAAGAATTGGTGGTATTTTTTGGTTTGGTTGGGGTATAAACTTGAAGGTATTTGGTTATGGTTTGGTTTGTTATTTATAGTTTAATTTTTTAAAGAAAAAATAAATTTTTTTTTTTATTTTAAACGGCATTATAGCCGTTATAACTCGCCCAACGTTCAAATTCGTTTCCTTTCCTGAGCGGCATTGTCTCCCCGATTCACTAACCAAACCGCGTCGGCAAAAGGTCAGCGACGGTGTTTGCCGCACGGCAACCACATTTGCCGAACCCTTTGCCGACTCCACACCGTACACATGATGGAATATGAAAAAAATGAGGTGTCATGACTGATCACTGGGTGTGATATAATAGTTTTTTTTATGTGTCCACCCGAACAACTTGTTACGTGAGATAGCATTAAAAACATTTTCAAGTGACATATAATTCATCAAGAGCAAACAAAATCTTGAAGAAACTAAATATAATTTAAGTTTAACAAAATAAAGACTAGGATATGTGCGGAGTTAAGAGTGTCGAGTTTAATGAAAAGACGAATACACCAATGAGGTTGGTGACTCGTCAACAAAGACATAGTTTTTAGGAAAATTTAGATTTGAAGATTCTGGATTCAAGTCTCACATTTGACATACAACAACAACAACAACAACCATACCCAGTAAATCCCACAAATAGCAAAGCTACTTGTAGGGTCTGGGGAGGGTGGGATGTAGACAGACCTTGCCTCTATCCCTAGGGATAGAGAGGCTGCTTCCAGAGAGACCCTCAGCTCCAAAACGAACCGCATACCAATACACCAAGTCAAAGGATATAGAAAAAAAGAAGTCACCAATTACCATGACCAATACCAAGAAAGTGATACGAATGACACAATATAATGTAAATCATGTATAATAGCATGCAACATCATTTGGGCATAAACACAAGGAGACAATCATCGGTAAAGTCACTTAAAGGATAGGAAAACCTACGTCCCTAAAATACACCTAAGATCTTACTGTAATATCCACTACAGGCCCTGAACCCTAATCCTACGTCTCCACGAAGTCCTATCATGGACCATGTCCTCGGAAAGATGCAACTCTAGTAAGTCATGCCTAATCTGCTCATCCCATGTCAGTTTGGGTCTGCCTCTTCCTCACATTTGACATGATTAAGTAAATTCGTAAAATAAAAAGAAGATTACACCTCATTTACAAATTGGTTACATGACCTTAAGTGAAGTGATTAGTAAAACCAACGTTTTAAATACCGGTATGAACCGGCCAGTTATACTGGTTAAACCGGATATCGAACATGAGTTCGGTACGATAAAGGCCGGTAAAACACGAATACGGTATGTCTTATGTACCGGCGGTAAATACGGTTCTAACGGTTCAAACCGTTGAACCGGTTTACATTATTTTAGGATTTGATTTCTTAATTTTAAAAAAAAATACGATATTAAGGTAATATTGATCTTTCATATTTTCGGTAATTAACTTAGCGTCTTCTATTTCAATATTTTATTGTTGTTGAAACTGTTACTCATCTCGTACAATGCAATTGTTTATAACTAATAAAAATATTCTTAAAATGCTTGATAGTTTACAATAAAAATAGTTGTTTTTAAATAAAGAGTTAACTGCCATTTTCGTCCCTGTGGTTTGGTCACTTTGGCAATTTCAGTCCATTTTTAAAAAATGCGTCATTTTCCTCCCCGACGTTCTGGAAAGGTGCCATTTCAGTCCAAAAATCATAACCCAGTTAAGTCGGTTTGTAAATAAGGACTGATTGTGTAAATTTGTAACATAAAGGACCATTTAAGTAAAATGTATAAATATTAATATAATTATAAAATATAATATATATATATATATATATATATAATGTATACACATCTCAGGCCACCGTCACCACAGCCACTGCCACCACCTCATCACCGCCGCCGGAACCGGAGCTCCGGTGGTCACCACCGCCGCCGCCGGAACCACCTGCAAAACGAAATGGAGGATGCAGACGATGGAAGTGGTCGATTTACCGGAGACGAGAAGTGTAACCATGGATGATGATGACCGAAAGAATTGAAATGGTGAAGATGGAGGTTTCAAAACGGAAGATGGAGGTGAACGGAGATGATGGTAAGATGACGGAGAAGTGAAGTTGCAAGTTTCGATGACGGATACATGAAGTTGCAGGTTCCGGAAACACTTCAGATTCAAAAACTCCTTCTCCCATTGATCCGAAACACTTCAGATTCAAAACTCCATATCTTCATCATCGTCATCAGCTACTTCCATATCGGAAACACCACTCCTTGTCCGTAACATCATCTCTATTCTCGAATCTTTTCCGAAACACATCATCACCATCTTCTCCGACTACCACCGCCTATCATCTACATCATCATTGTATCTCCACAACCTACAAAATCATCGTTCATCCGAATTCAGGCAGATTCGAAACCGGTCACCGGAACCTGCAACTTCATGTATCCGTCATCGAAACTTGCAACTTCACTTCTCCGTCATCTTACCATCATCTCCGTTCACCTCCATCTTCCGTTTTGAAACCTCCATCTTCACCGTTTTGAAACCTCCATCATCGCGATCTTCATCATCATCATCAGAGCTGCGACGGAGAGAGAGAGGGAGAAAGTCGGAGAGAGAGAGAGGGAGAAAGATCGCGATGATGATGATGAAGGTCGATGATGATCGATGATGATGATAACAGATGATGACGATGATGACGTTGATGGTGGTGGTTCCGGCGGCGGCGGTGGTGACCACCGGAGCTCCGGTTCCGGCTCCGGTTCACCATCTCCCTCTCTCGTCTGATCTGTATATATATATGTATACATTATATATATATATATATATTATATTTTATAATTATATTAATATTTATACATTTTACTTAAATGGTCCTTTATGTTACAAATTTACACAATCAGTCCTTATTTACAAACCGACTTAACTGGGTTATGATTTTTGGACTGAAATGACACCTTTCCAGAACGTCGGGGAGGAAAATGGCGCATTTTTGAAAAATGGACTGAAATTGCCAAAGTGACCAAACCACAGGGACGAAAATGGCAGTTAACTCTTAGATAAAATTATGATCAATTATATAAATCCTAGTTGAGATTAGATGTTGCATAAATCGTAATTGAGATTAGATTGTTTTTTTGAGATGAATTTATATTTTATGAAATTTATAGGGTTAACTTGTAACTCGGTTCAACCGTCCGATATAACCCGTTTCAATCAGTTGAACCATTTTAGAACCCAACCCAGTATGAATTAAAAACTTGTTTTTTGAGTGATTTCCTAATTATTTAAGTTTTGTTGAATCTTGATGACCATAATATATAATAGTTTTGCCCTTTCGGAGGAGCTAATTATCCCTCATAATATTGAAATCAAAAGGTAGGTTTGTTAATTAAACCAATATGCCAAACGCAAGGCGATAAGAACCCGAAAGTCTCTACAACTGTTCATCTCATCTCACCCCTCGACCCTGACAACCCACTCTCTCTCTCTCTCTCTCTCTCTCTCTCTCTAGATTCTACTATAATATGTGGTGACCACCGGTACTGTTTCATATGCCCCTTAGACACCTGTTTTTCCCCAAAGTACATCAAGTACTCAATGCCCTTTAATCATACCCACTCAGAGAGTAAGAGTTTTGTCATCTTTGTTTCTTGTTTTGGTTTTCTGGAGGTTTGTTGTGCCTTTTTATTCAACCCTAGATGATGTTTACCTTTCCTTAAATGGGTATTTTGCTTTGTGTGTTTACAGATCTGACTTTGTAATCTTTTTGCTTTTATTTCAAGTCTTGCTTACCCTATTTGGAGATCAGATATAGATAGAAATGACAGAAGAGAGTGAGCACACAAAGCCAAATTGTACCGAAGTGACTTGTTGTATGATTGTTTTGGGTGCTCACTGCTCTATCTGTCATCTTCATTCTTAATCATCTCAAAGGGTGTGATGTGATGACTGATGTGTTTGTTTATCAAAAATTAATTAAAACATTCTTTTTGTGTTTGTTATCTTGGGATTATTGTGGCAAAAATGGAAGAAACACACCTGAAATAGTCTCTTGTTTGTGTGTTTGTTTTGGGGTTTTAATAAATAAAATAATGATGGTTGTACTTGAATAATATATATTAATGCTAGACTTGTTAATTAGCAGTAGGGTTTAGTTTGTTGAGAGTGAGACTTTTCATGGTTTATTGTTCTAGATTAACGGAAAACTGACATTATTATGGCACTATTGTCTTAACAAGCTTGCTATTTAGAATGGTCCATCACTCTTTACCCTCTCTTTCTTTTTCAATTTTTGCTTTTTTTCTCACAGATAATTCTTGGGTATTCACTGGTTTTAATGTTTGTGATCTGAATCTATACATCCTAACAATCAAGGGTATCTGTTTTGCATTCTATCCTATAGATTTGTTTTTTTTGCAGTTTATGATCTTCTAACAACCATGTCAAGATTGTGAAACAAGATGATTTTGATCCAGATAAATAAACAAAATTAAGGTATGTTTTTTAATTTGTAACCTACTTCAGTGAGACTGTTGACTATATTTAATTTCTTGTGTGTTGATCTTATTTTTCTTTACATCACATCACTTTGACTACTGAGTTTCTCATGTGTATGTGTAGTGTCATATGATGACTGTTTTTTGTTCTCCTTCTGCTTTTCTTTGTTATTATTTTTCATACTGTTTATTGTTGTTTTTTTTTTTTTCATTTTGATTTGATCTTCAAAGCTCAAACAAATCAAAATATAATGTTTGGTTTTGTTGATCATTAGGTACTCTCTAGGGTTTTTACCAAATATTTTCCTTCAATGTGTTTGAAGTCAATTTAATAATCTAATTCTTTAAAGAAATCCAAATGTCTAACCTAAACCTAAGCTATACTTTTCTTTTTTTGTGATTAACTATTTTGTAGTTTAAGTAATCGACTTAATTGTAAGGACTTTTATAATTGCATAACAGATCTTCATTGAATCACATCAAAGTTCACAAGTTTTAGAAATTAAAATTTGATTTTATGTAGTTTGCGGTTGGTGTTTGAAAATGCTATTGAATTTATGACGGCATTTGGTGTTGAACCTGGGGAACCCATGGGGAAGGCCGGCCCCGGACAAGAACACGACCCCAGTTCCGCGGGACACACAGAAACACGGTGAGATGACACCAATCATTGGGAGTGAAGGTGGGTGTGTTCAATGATCATATGACAGATTTTTTTAACGGCAAAGGATTCTATGATATATAGAAAAAAAACGGGACAGCAAGGCTGTAAAACACAACATACAAAACAGAAAAATGGAAAAAACAAAACACAAACTAAACTATAACATCGCTAACATTGAAATCACACCATCTCTCCCAATTTATTTCCTTAAATACATTGAAATCACACCATCTCTCCCAATTATTTTTTTAAATTTCGACCTTTCCTTAAGCCAGAGAAACGAGTTTGCCTTGATTTCCTCTACCGTTCGAATAATAGAAACATTTGTACCTTGACATACTTTTTCATTGCGAGCTTTCCAAATGTGCCCCATTGTTACCATGCATATCATGCCAATTACCTTCTTCCAGCTCTTTGACCCATTGTATTTGTCTGCTACTTTTAGTGCCTCTTCACAATTATTAAATTCAATGTTTGCTGGTAATTTTAACCATACCAAAATGGTCCACCAAATTCCTTTTGCAATCGGACAATTTATCATTTAGTGCTTCACATCTTCTTGTTGTTCTCCACATCTGGCACATTCCATATCTTGAATCGGCACCCCCTCTTTCCCAGCTCTACCTTTCCCAGATCATATGACAGATACTTTAATGAAAATAATTGTGTTACATTCAACCCTTCAAATGCATACCATTTTAGTGAAATGTTTTATTGTTTTAATTATGTTTTTTTTTCTAATCTAGTATTGTTTCTTGTTGTTAAGTTTAGTGTAATTTTAATATGTTATTTGTAGTTTTCATTATTATATGTTATTTTATACCTTTTAAAATTAATTAATTAAGACATTTTAAATATATAAGTTTAATTTAAATTAAAATAATTAACTTTTGGGAAATCTGGAACGACACTATGCAATCTGGGGAAATATGAGAACAGTAAGGAGAACTGATATGGCGCTAACGTATCACACGGGGAAAATGGGGAAAACAGGAACTATGCCCTTACAGACGGTAATTTACACCAACTTACATTGCCACTGAAGCTGTTTGTTTTTTTTTTTTTTTTTTTGTTATGGACTGTAATTTACATTAGCTTACATTCGCCAATACATTGCTAACTAGATAAACCGTTATTTGTGATCGGAATATGGCTTTCAAGATCTTATAGTAGGAAACCGGTGGAAGCAAGATTCAAACCCGAGACATGTTCTAGAGGTGAGTATGCACATCTATGCTTTTTAAATGTTATAAATATTTTGAAGTTAATCTTCGTTTATTTTGCATCTTTGCTTTTTTGAAGGTTGTGTTACATCAGCATCAATAAACTGTAAGGCTCACCTACTATTATACATTGAAGCAATCAACAGTGTGAAGCTCTGCTACTTTTAATCTTAACTTATGTAGTTTTGTGTTTCCAAATGCTGGAAGTTTCTACTCCATGGAGACCCATTGGTTGTGCTATATATTATTGGCTTTTTGATCTTCAAGATTATATCTGTTCCATTTCAATCAAACATTTTGGTTGGTTAGTGCATTCAAAGTTAATCAGCAGTCTTGTTTTTTGTGTTATATGTATTTTTTTTTTTTCTGTTTATAGCTCTAGTAAAAATGTCTTTTATCTAGTCAGTACGATTCTACTCATGTTTATTAATAATTTAGTGATGGTTTAGCTAATATACAGTGATTTTGTGCTGGTTACAAACTTTTGATTTGGTAAATTCTCATCAAATAGTTATTAAAACTTTATTTGTTTCTATAATTTAGTGATGGTTTATCTAATATACAGTGATTTTGTGCTGGTTACATTATTTTGATTTGGTAAATTTTTATCAAATAGTTATTAAAACTTTATTTGTTTCTCTAAAGATGCCCTACTTGCGGTGTGCACATATAATGTATATATGTGTGGGCGCTCGGGGGGCAAAAGTGAAAGTGCACTAATTTTAACGTTATTTTACTAATTTCATGAAAATAATGTTAAAAACTGAGGACGGTTAATCATGCATAATGTGGTGGCATTGATAGTTGAAAGACAAAAAGGTACATGCACTAATCGGTCTTTGTCCCGAGTGCTGAGTGTTATGTGTCTTATGTTCAAGGCTTGATGCAAAACTACTATCGAGTCGGGGGTCTCACTGGAAACAGTCTCTCTATTTCTACGTGGTAGAGGTAAGGTTGTCTACATCTACCCTTCTCAGATCTTACCTTAGCTTTGCTATTGGTGGGATTTACTGAGTATGCTAATGATGATTTGTTTCTCTAAAGCCACCCAACTTTCAATAGATGTTCCTACTTTGTGAATTTTTTTTAACCCAAATGGTTCTCTGAGTCTTGGTTACTATTTTGCAACTTTTTTTTAAATTTGATTTGAATTGAAATATAATGAAACTAAAGATAAATCACTAAATTGTAACTGGGTTTTAGGTATGTTTGTGATTTTTTTTTAAATTCGATTTGAATTGAACTATAATGAAACTAAAGAAAAGCACTAAATAGTAACTAAGATTAAGATTCACCTATGTTAAACAATGAAACTAAAGATAAGCACTAAATAGTAACTAAGATTAAGATTCACATATGTTAAACATCAAGGTCACCTAATTTTAACTTTATTTTACCTTTTTAATAAAAAATACAAGAATAATAATAAAAGTTAAGTGACTTTAGTGGAACACTTGGGAAATATGATTACTTTTAATAAAAAATACAAGAATAATAATAAAAGTTAAGTGACGTTAGTAGAACACTTAGGAAACACGATTACTATGTGTGAATTTGTCTTCTTTTCATAGTTAAATTAACAAAAAGGCTAGTATGAACTCAGTGTTCTGAATCATGTCTAAGAATCTAAGATTTGGCACATCTTCTTTGAACATGGAGTTAATTTCAAATGTTAAAAGATTAGCAGTGCATGTTGTGGCTCTTGGAAGAGACCTGGGGGTGTGGGGGACCGCATTATCCCTGCTCTGTGTGGCTTTTAAATGTTACGTTGGTTTTCAGCATTATACGTAGTAATCAACGCTGTCATAAATGTGTAACTTTTATTTATCTTTATGTACAAATCAGCTAAGAGTTTAGACAAATATTCTGGTCTGTTTAGTTAACTCGATTTGATCGAATACAATAATATAAGATGGTTTTGATCGATGTTAAGTTGATCGTTGTCTTCTCGAGCTTATCGAAAGTCGACAGACTGTTGGTTAAAACATTAACTTTGTCTAGGCATCAACTTACCTGTCAAGACAGGAATGAAGTTAGTGAGGTTTTAACAGACTAATTGTAGCAGAAAGCCAGTTTTCTGTGGCAGTACATAAAAATTTGTACTGAATTCTGTCAAGATAGAAAATTGTAACTTTTAGTTTTAATTTAGTTCTCAGAATTAGGACACCAATGAATCTCTTGTTTAAATGAACTGAACCAATCTTCCATAACAATAAAATAATAGTTTATTCTCTTTCTTAATTATACTCAACTTAACCTAGCACATTCTAACATAAGCTAAATTTGTTTGTAATTGAAAGTGCTCCACCTAAGTAATTTAACACTAGCTAATTAAATTTTTAACATGAAAAAACTATGCATTATTACTTAGTGATTTATAAGAAGATAATATCTTAAAATTTAATTAAAAAATGTAGAAGATGGAAGTCATTTTACATAAACAAAACAGTGAAAACATACCTGTGCTTGAAAGTTGAAATAAGGATTTAATAAGGGTGTACATATTTACACACCTTAGTGCCTATTTTGACACCCTTCAGGACGCCTCGTATAGACCTATACGAGGCATATAGGGTTACTTTTCCGACCAGCTCTGCACCAAAGCACAATGTCAAATCAGTCACATCATACGGGGAGTCTAGGTCTGTACGAGGAAGGGATACGAGGCAACAAGACGCCTCGTATAGGCCTATACGAGGCGTCTTGAGTGACTTAAAGGTGACTGCTTTACTGTTCATTTGACAAGTGACTTAAACGTATACGAGGGGTCTAGAGCTATACGAGGCGTCTAAGACTTATGAAAAAGTTGTTGATGCATATTTTGTGGACACGACTCGGCTCGGTTCAACTCAGCTCAGTTCGACTTAGTTTCGACTCGAAGACACGAAGATCAAGACGAAGACTTGTGTCTGTACTTTGTCTGTAATGTGTCATGATACAAAACGATGTCTTATGTTAGATTTGTTGCTATGTGCGTTCGATGTAAGTTTGACCAGGTCAACCATCCTCCGGTTTGACTTGGCCAAACAGTTAGCACATTGGTTGAAACATGCTTGTGTCGAAGGATGTCATCGAAGGATGGTTTGTATCCTTCGATGACCTCGAAAGATAATGTCATTCGATAGATACAGATGAACCTCGAAGGATATCATCCTTCGAGGTATGTATGGATCTTTCGGTAGAATTTCTGGTCGATAGATGATCCTTCGACCAGATTTCCTTATCCTTCGACCATAGGTGCTGTGTCGGGTATAAATACCCATGTGTTGTGTTCATTTCATAGATGCACTCGGAGACACAAGAGACAGATAGATACACTCGAGAGATAGGGAGAGCATTCTGTCAAGAACACACACACACATTAGAGAGTTTGCAATACAGATTTGTAAACCTTGTGCTTGTAACCGAAACCTTTCATACGCATTAATACAAGTGGTGTTAATCGTTGAACCTTGTGTGTTTTGTGTTTATACTTGTCTCAACTCGGTTGCACTCTAGCTTGGATTCCGCACTTGCTAGTGTGTTAATATAACAAGGATAAGGTTTGACCTCATCCGAGAGGGACCTACAAGTGGTATCAGAGCCTTGGCTCTTCTCCTTGTTAAAACCGAGTGTTTTAGAGTGTGTTTCGGATTTTTGGAGTTCATATTTTTCTGAAAAATCAGCTTTAAAACTTCGAAAATCTGCATATTTTGCTAGAAGTTCTTATAAAAACCTTGTTATTTTTCATTGTCTATTGTTAAAAGTTGGTTTTTATTGAAGTTTCGGCCAAAACTCGTGTTCGGCAGTGTCGGTTTACCAGAAAATTCAATTTTTTCTGGGTTTGTTCTTCATTTCTTCAACATATATTCAAGTGTTCTTCAAAGTGTTACTTATTTTGATCTTGTTTTATTATTGTTGAAAGTTGTTTGTGCATTGGGAAGGGATAAGTGGTTAAAATTGTCAACCCAAATCTGATTTTGGCAGGAAGTAAGGTCTGAACATACCTTCTGCCGAAAGTTGCGCACCAACCCGTCACCTTTCTCACCAACCTGTCAACTTTGTGTCAGTGAGTCAGAGCTCATCGAAAGATATCCTTCGAAGTCGAAAGATCATCTTTCGATCAAGGAGGTTCGACAGATACCCATCCTTCGAACATCTTTCGAAGTCAGTGAGTTATCTTTCGAGCCAAGGAATCTTTTCGAAGGATATATTGTTCGAGCTACTGTTACATTTCGAAAGATAAGGATCCTTCGTCTTGGAGAATCTTTCGAAGTCATTGTTCGAAACTCAACAGTGGTCTTTCGACACTGTTGATCCTTCGAACAGGTGTCTATCTTTCGAACAAGTGTTGATCTTTCGACCCTAATCTGTTTAAGTTTAACAGTTTGTGTTTTTCAGGTCTTTCGAACAGGGATCTTTAGGCTGGTTGTTATCATTCGAAAAATTAACATAGTTTGTGAAAATTATTTAAAAAAAAAAAAATCAATTTTCACTTAATATATTAATTTTTATAAAATGGGAACAAACGGTGAGTGGTGGACTCAATTAACTTCGACTCCACAATCATCAGCTACACAACCTGAGCCAGAGTTCGACAAAAATGCATTCTTGCGAGCTATTGCCCCAACCCAAGCTGCAATGATAACTGCAAATCAATGGGCATTGGTCACAAATCAAAGCAACAGCATTCAATCTATGATGCAGAACGACAGTGAAACTGGTACAAGCACAAAACCGCCAAAGTTAAATCACATCAATGATTGGGGATGGTGGAAAGAAAGGTTGAGAACTTATGTTCAGGGGCAAGGTCAAGATCTATGGATGTGTTTCTTCACTCCATTTGACAGTGAGTTGGAAGTTGCAGGATCTAATCCACAAACTTACAGCACTCTGTCTGATGAAGATAAGAAGAAGTTTGAGTTAGAAAAGAAAGCATTCATGATTCTCACACAAGCTCTTAACAGAGACATATATCACCAGTTTGTTTACTGCACGACTACTAAAAGCTTGTGGGATATGCTCACGTTACGATGTGAAGGAAATGCTCAATCTAGAAAGATCAAGCAAGATTTACTGAAGAAAGAGTTTGAAGGATTCACGTGTGTGGAGAATGAGACTTTGGCAGATTTATCTACAAGGTTCCATCACTTGTTGAGCGAGATGTTTGCTTTTAAAGTCACTGCCACTCCACAAGAAATAACGAAGAGATTTGCTGATAGCTTACCAGCAAAGTGGAGCAGTTACCTTGAAATTCTCAAAGAAAATGGTGTTTTAGACACAATCACCATTTATGATTTAATTCAAAAATTGGAGAACAAGGATGTGGAAGAAAAGCTTAAGGCAAAGAGAACACTAACTCCTCAAAGTCCTGAGATGTACTTTGGGATTGCAGGGGGCATCAGTGGAGAAAAACCAGCTTCTCAACACGCGAAGCTTCAGACAGCTTTCGTCTCAAACACTGCACCTTCAACAACAGATCAGTTTGATCCTTCAGCATACTTGATGTATCCAAGACCAGATGTGAAACCGACACCGACAGCTCCGCAGCAACAACCGCAACAGCAAGGGTTTTATGGAAACTCTTCAAACATTCAAGACACTTCCAATCCAAACACAGTCAGATTAGACACTTCCAACTTTTCCAAAGTCAGTGTCGAGATAGCCAAGGAGCATATGGAGATGTTGAATACCTTGGTTAGTGCTTATTGTGGATTGATCGCAGGTCAGATTGGGAATATCAATCTAACCAATGAAGATTATCAGCAAGTGGATAGAGACGAGTTTGAAATGATGGATATCAAATGGGCTCTTGCTAGTGCCATTCGAAGAGCAAAGGAGTTTATGGAAAGGACCGGGAGAACCAACTTGGAAAGCAAGAAAGACACCAAGTATGGATTCGACAAGCAAGCTGTAACGTGCTTTAACTGTGGTGAACGCGGTCATTTCAAAAGGGAATGCACAAGACCAGCTCAGCATGGAAACCAAAATCCCTTCAGAAATCAAGGCAACCAGCAGAACCAAAACAGGAACAATGTTCGTACGTTGATACCTGTCAACAACCAAGGCCAAGCAGGGTCGTCAAATGCCAACCGGGCACTTGTGGTTCAAATGGATGAAGGTTGTGATTGGTCGCTTCAGCTTGGAGAAGGAGGAAATGGTGGAACAGCTTGTTATGCTAAAGTAACAGAGAAGGTAGTAGAACCCGCGTCTGCTGGTGAATCTTCAGAAGATGAAGATAGTTCGGGTTATAGTGGGAGCATGGATGGAGAATCACTTGATGCTGGTGATTTATCAGGTGATGCTTTAGATTTGAAGGTGGATGAACTTTTGGCTGAAGCTGAAGTATTATGCAAGAGGAGATCTATTCTCTGCCAGAAATCTGCTGGAACTTCCGAGAAGCTTTCTAAATTTTTCTCTGAAGATGGATCTTTTTCTTTCCATTCAGCCTTTACGGCTAATGTCGACAGTTCATCAAGTCAGGTATGTGATACTAATTCTGACTCTAATTCTGTTCCTGTTGAATGTGCTAAGTGTTTAGAATATGCAGAAAAGGATAGTCAGTTTGAAATCACACACAAACACAATCAAGAATTGATTGTTGATCTTTCTAAAGCAACTGAAGCTAACTTGTTTTTAACCAGAAATGAAAAGGAGTTTAAAGCAACAATTGCGTCATTAAAACATGATGTTTCTGAATTACAAAAGGCTGTTTTGAGAAAACAACATGCTAACAATGATTTAATTGACACAATTGAAAAGCAAATGGTAGAGTTAGCAACAGCTAGATGTGAATGTGAGACAATTAAGCAGAAATTGGAAAGCTATTCCAATTCCCGCTATGTTTTGGATCACATTATTGATGTTCAAAAGAAAAAGGGGGATAGGAAGTGTAATGGATTCAAATCATGTCCTCCCCCAATGAATCACAATTACTCCAAATTGCCTGATGACGAGGATATGCCCCGTTTTGAACCTACTGTGCCACTCAATCTAGATGATTTTGCAGCAGGCCTCGGGTTCACAACTGGTACATCATCCTCGGGTCAATCTGAATCTGAGAATGTGACAGATTCATCGTGTGTTAAGGAACAGAATCCTCCCATTGTTGTGGATACTGATTCTTCGGATGATGAATCTGACTCATCGGATGATGAATCTGTAGAAATTGTGAAACAACAGTCTAACTCGGTTACAACAGATATTCCAATCGAGAATCACATCCTGTGTGATCCACCAGTGAAACCGAGTAAGACTGAAATGTCAAACGCAATGGAGTCAATTGTAACTAGCTGTGAAGGGAATAACTTGTTGTACACGCTCAAAGGAGATGACAAAATCTACTCTAACAAAGATTTTCCAATTAAAATTGTAAATCAAGATTTAATTGAGCAAATTTTTGAAGGATGTATTGATAAGTTTTTGGGAAACAAAAGTGGCAAAGTCACCGTCACTCAATGTGATCCAATTCCGTGTGAACAAGTTAGAAAACAATACGGAAACCAAAAACAACCAATTGAGCGAAAACAACAAGTGAACTCCAGAAAAGGTAAGGTACAGGGAAAGAAGGCTCAGAACAAGAATGTTCAAGCACCTAAGGTTCAACAGCAAAAGGTGCAAAACAAAAGAGCTCCTGTTAAGAAAAGAGAACAGAAAGTGAACTTTGTTGGATCCAAGGGTACAGATAAACTGGAAACATTTCAGGATAAATCTAACATTGATTTTATAAAACAAGTTAGAATTTTAAAACGAAATGATCAGAATAATTACACCCAACACTCCAACGGATGTGATTTAGGTCCAAGTACATCTAGTTCACAAAGTTCATTGTCTGGTTCTCAGTCTGGTTATCAACATGTTTCTCCGAGGTTTGTAGAGCGGAGAATGTGTTTTGAGTGTGGCACAATTGGGCATATTGTAAGATACTGCCCATACCTGCAAAAGTTGAAGGCTCCCCAAGAAACCAATTACCAAAAACGATCAGTTTCCCCGAAACAAGACCCGCGTGTCTTGAAAGAAAGGGAAAAGAAGTTAAAACAAAAGAATCAAAAGGTAATTGAAAAGGCCTTAAAACCAGAGGTCAAAGAAGAAAAACCTGTTCAAGCAAAATCTAAAACTGTAAAACCAGTAAATGCTAAAACAATAAATTCAAATACTGGTAAAGGACAAACAGCTTGGAAACCAAAGCAGGTAATTCAGTCAGGGGGAGCACCACAGGTTCTGTTTCCTAATCATCAAGTGATTGAAATCACTTTTATTGATGATAAAGGACGACCCAAGTCCACAAAGGCTTGGGTCCCCCTCTCCGTCTAATCTTTGAATGAGTGTGTAGGATATTCCAGGAGGAACTTTCAATAATCGTAAGATTGTTGATAGTGGAGTGTCCATGCACAAAATAGGCGACAGAATAAATTGTTGCCTTTGATGGAGAGAAGAAAAGAAAAAGGAAAAAGAAAACAGAATTGTCTGTTGAAAGAGTTTGAAAAGCTTCGACAAAAATGCAAAGCCTTTTACAATCAAGCTTTGATCGGGTCCCCAGGGTAGATTCAAATCAAAATGTACGCACCTGCAGCACGTTTGAAGTTCAAAATCAACAAGATGAACGTGCAGTGTACATTTCTTCGCGGTGTATTTGAAGAAAATGTGTTTGTTGAACAAACCAACCGGGTGTGCGGATGCCTTGGCATGGATTGAACAACCGCACACTACTTCTGAAAGAGAAAGACAAAGACCTTCGCTGGTGAAATGAAGAAGACCAGCCGGACCCAAAGGTTTATGATCTTGTTGCTGTCAAGAGACTTCTCAGTAGCTGCAAAGAATCGACTTTGAAATCCACACCGGGTGGATATCCAGTTTGGGAGAGCACTCAGATTCCTTGCAATGCACGAAGCAGTTGCAGGATACGGTTTTAAAATTCTAATCTCTCCTATACTTGTCGTTATTTAAGCTACTTTATAAATTGTTATCCTCTCGCAGCACTCTTTGGCCAGACAATGTTGTCATGGTCCACACCGCAAACCGACATGCCAACTGATTTTTTCCAAAATTCGATAAATCTTTTCAGATTAAGACTTAATTTTGGTAAATGGCATTGAGGTAAAACATGAGTTAACCAACATCGGGAAATCGTTTTTGTAAATACCTTTGTGTTTTAAAATTTCTCTTAGTTTGTTGATTTTAGGGGGAGTAAATCCAAATTTGAAAATTCAAAAACATTGAAAAATTTCAAAAAAAAAAAAAAAAAAAAAAAAAAAAAAAACACAAAAACAATAGAAAAGCAAAAATGAGTTTCCTGGCGAGCAAAAGAGAAAATGATAGTACATCAGTGGTCTGTCTAAACCTCTTTAAACCTAAAATGAAAGACGATAAGCAGCTCTATATAAGATGTATCGGTAGGCTCACAATCATTTTAAAGTGTGCAGGGTGATATAAACTTAAATCGACTGAAGACTGGGTGGGAACCATTCATTGGCATATGGTCTTAGTACCGAAATTTCGTTTGATAGATTGCCGAGGTTCTGAGATATTCGGTCTTTATGCTGCTTATCATCTGGGTATCATGGTTGTATCTTTTACCGAAAAATAACGGGGACGCAAGTCTAGATCTTTCATGATACTATACATACGACCTCAATAAGTGATCAACAATCACATGTCCCACAAATAAGTGATAATATATAACATTTATCCGGGTGTCAAGTTCGTCTCTCTGCTGTACGAAAGTACTGACCTGCTCACGGACTTGCTCCTGTGCCCTCATGCATCGAAAATCAAGTTCCTCATCAATAAGTGATTATATCACATAGGGCTTGTTTTCAATCAAAATAAGTGAGAATCTCACATCATATACGGTCAAACAGATGATAATCGGTATACTCACCGGTAAGATGAACTCTCGTGCATACCTTGATACGGGAATGTGTCGTGATGTGGATGAACACCGGTCGGTAAGTATAAATCATACCTTAACGTATCCCCTCGCCATGATTACAAATGATAAGTTGAGTTTATGTGGACAACAATACCGATAACCGTTATAGGATGCTTATCTTAATGTTAACTAATAGAACAACAAGAGCGTTTTGGCATGACCGTACACTGATATGATTCTCTTACCCTCGAAACTCGCAAAAAGAATGTCTGTAGATATTTATTTACTATTTTCAGTTTATGCATCTTTGTATATATTTATTTATTGGTTTCCGTCTTTACGTTTGAAAAAAAAAAAAAAAAAGATTTTAGGTGTGTTTTAATATAAACTTTATAAAATCCAAAAAGATTTTGCTTCTAGTTTATTTTTGATTGACTGATGTTGGAACTCGAGTCTATCCTACCCAAAATCCTGATCGTAAGCCGGAAAACAATTGCATCTTCATAAACTGTCGAAGTTAACTAGTTTTGAAAGTTTAAAAGACTAAAATTGTACATTTTCTAAACTTTCAAAATATTGTCGGTTGGTGTTTGATTGAGATTTGATCTCATATGTGTCGTTTGTTTAAATGATAACTATATTCCAAGCGGGTGTTCTCATTATGCGTTTAGCTTTCTTGCATGTGCAGATGCTAAAGGCGAGGAGAACATGTTTGATGACAAGCTTTTGAATGAAGACACGAAGTGGAGGCACTCAAGTGATGAAATTGATCGAGTTGCCGCTGCACTTCATCAACACCACAAGGATCTGAAGAATTGACAAGTCAGAAGATTCACGAGCATGACTCAATGGAGAGTTCAATCTAAGGGGGAGTTTATTGACACACTTCCTAAATGAAAAGGGGAGTTTGTTGATACACTTTCTACTTACGACACGTGAAGACTTTGAAGATCCTCCGACGTGGAAGACATCGAAGTTGAACCTCACGAGTAGCGTCCAAGGGGGAGTTTGTTGATGCATATTTTGTGGACACGACTCGGCTCGGTTCAACTCAGCTCAGTTCGACATAGTTTCGACTCGAAGACACGAAGATCAAGACGAAGACTTGTGTCTGTACTTTGTCTGTAATGTGTCATGATACAAAACGATGTCTTATGTTAGATTTGTTGCTATGTGCGTTCGATGTAAGTTTGACCAGGTCAACCATCCTCCGGTTTGACTTGGCCAAACAGTTAGCACATTGGTTGAAACATGCTTGTGTCGAAGGATGTCATCGAAGGATGGTTTGTATCCTTCGATGACCTCGAAAGATAATGTCATTCGATAGATACAGATGGACCTCGAAGGATATCATCCTTCGAGGTATGTATGGATCTTTCGGTAGAATTTCTGGTCGATAGATGATCCTTCGACCAGATTTCCTTATCCTTCGACCATAGGTGCTGTGTCGGGTATAAATACCCATGTGTTGTGTTCATTTCATAGATGCACTCGGAGACACAAGAGACATATAGATACACTCGAGAGATAGGGAGAGCATTCTGTCAAGAACACACACACACATTAGAGAGTTTGCAATACAGATTTGTAAACCTTGTGCTTGTAACCGAAACCTTTCATACGCATTAATACAAGTGGTGTTAATCGTTGAACCTTGTGTGTTTTGTGTTTATACTTGTCTCAACTCGGTTGCACTCTAGCTTGGATTCCGCACTTGCTAGTGTGTTAATATAACAAGGATAAGGTTTGACCTCATCCGAGAGGGACCTACAAAAGTGCAACATACAGTTTATGCTTTGTCCACCCCCGAGCATTCAACATTTAAATCTGCTTCATCTTTCTTTCTGCTTCTTCTTCTTCTTTCATTACAGGTACTTAAATGTCATCATACTGGGACGGCAACTATGTCTTCGGGCAGTATTATAGCGAGAACTGGGTGCCCGAAAGCGATCCGGTAACAGTACAGGTACTTAAATGTTTTAATTAGTTTTTGTTTTAGTTTATTATTTACTAATGATGATACGGTTCTTTATTTTGGAGGAGTCTTGCGTTCCCGATTCTAATGAGCAAGAGGAGGTTGTGTCTAGTATACAAGGAGAACAAAACAAACCGTTTCTAGATTTGAACAATCATCCCCCTGTTGATGAAACAACCCCTGTAGATGACTCATACCATGCTTGTCAACCAAGTTATCCGACGCAACAAGGGTATCCGGATTATAGATACGAGTGTGAATACGGAGGAGACGGTGGATACGGAGGAGACGGTGGATACGGAGGAGACGGTGGTTACAGAGGAGAAGGTGGATACAGTGGATACGGAGGAGACGGTGGTTATGGTGGATATGGTAGATATGGTGGTGAGACACCTCCCATCCAGGACAGTCCGTACTTAAAAAAGCAGGTATTAATTACTATTTTTGTATTATTATTATTATTATTTATTTATTTATTTATCTATTTATTTATTATTATTGTCGATGTTACAGGTTTTCAACTCTTTAGATGAACTAAAGAATCGGATACAAGAAATAGCAAACGCGGATGGTTTCGTTATTGTCACCCGTCGATCAAAGAAAACCGGTGGAAGAATCGGGAGGGTATGGCTTGAATGTGATCGTGGTGGTGAGCACCAGACTACAGCAACACTTAGAAAAGCCGGAAGCAAAAAAACCGGTTGCCCGTTTTACCTGCTGGCTGTGCGAAACCACCCGTATGAAACCTGGGAGATTAAAGACGGAAAAATTGAACATAACCACGAACTTTGTGAGGACCTGTCGGCCCACGCGTTTGTGCGAAGGTTTACTCCAAGCGAAATGAAACTGATCGAGCAGCTGACAGCTCAAAACATGGAGTCGCGCAAAATATTTCAAACGATAAGGAAGCAGGACCCCGACAGGTTTCATGTTCTGAAAGACGTTCAAAACGTTGTGGCGAAGATTAGAGCCGAACAAAGACAAGGATTGACTCCCATGCAGTCACTAGAAAACAAGCTGATAAACAACGACTTTATTTACGAGACACGGGAGGAACCCGGAACAGAGATCGTAACAGAGATCTTCTTTCTTCATCGGGACTCGAGATGCATGTGGCGTGCATTCCCCCACGTCATGCTGATCGATGCGACGTACAAGACAAACATATACAATATGCCCTTTATCCAGATTGTTGGTATGACGCCTACCAACAAATCGTTTATTATCGCGCATGCCGTTGTTAGTAAAGAACGGGGTGATAACTTTGTGTGGGTGCTTGAGAGGGTAAAGTCAATGTTGGATGAATGCATGGAGCCACGTGTGATTTTAACCGATAGAGACCTAGCCCTTATGGGCGCGTGTGCTAAAGTATTTCCAAACGCCTCCAGGCTTCTTTGCAGGTGGCACATACAACAGAATGTTATGAAGCACTGCAAGGGTGCCTTCACAGACGAAGACTGGAAGAAATTTTTGTCATTCTGGGGGACATTGATTGAGTCTCCATCCATACTCATCTACGAGTACCACTTGCGCAACATGCGACAACGACTTGTGGAGTGCAAACGTTCCAGTAAGTTTTTATAATAACATACGAATCACATATGCAAATTTCATTAAATTATTTTTACGTTTTAGGAGTCTTCAAATACGTGTACGATAACTGGCTAAAAGACTATAAGGAGATGTTCGTCTTTGCGTGGACTGATAAGAGGCGCAACTTTTATCTCAGCGCGCGGGTACAGCCGTGAGTGGTGTACGACCACAGATCTTTTTTTCCTTTATTGTTTGTTGTATAGGAGGTCGTGCGCGCTAGCACACGGTCTAGCCCAGTACTACGCCTCCGCCCATCACCGGCAGGAGCGCGGATTTTTGTATGGCGGGGCGTACGTGACCGTCATTGCCCGTTCATTTGGCCTCGTGCTGCACGAGGACCCACATCTACGGACGCCGCCAGTCATGCCGACGCGGATGGGCATGCAGTCGCTGTGGGGGATGAAGGTAATCAGGAGGTTTGCAGTTGGCCCGCGGTTTAAAAACCGCGAGACCGGGGGCATATGGACAGAGGAGGCACTACCAGTGCATTTCGAGCCCGTTTATCCTCCTGTAGATCCTGCTGATGTAGTGCCTGTGGAGGAGCCTCCGGAGGATGTAGACGGTGCAGCGGTGCCACAGCCACCGCCACCTGTCGGGGCGCCTCAGTTTCCACGTCACGCTATTCCAGGTCGTGCCCCAGGAGCTGCGTTACATCCGGATGTACGAGCCGAGCTTGACAGGCTCAACGATTTGGTAGGTTGGCTGGTACGAGAGGCTCAGGATAGACGAGAGAGAGAGGGATTACCACCGATACCGCTTCTACCAGCTCGAGCACCACATCAGCAGCAGCAGCCGCAACAGCCAGATTCGGATTCGGATTTAGATGCATAGACCTGTTGTTGTTTTTATTTTTATTATGGATGTACAAACTTATATCATATATTTTTGTTATGGATGTACAAAGTTATCTTATATATGTCATATTTATGTTTGTTTTCAGTTATTCGGTTACTTAATGATTGTTGTGTTAAATTGAGATAATCAATCAATCAATCAATCATACCCAGTAAAATCCCACAAATAGCAAAGCTATTTGTAGGGTCTGGGGAGGGTGGGATGTAGGCACACCTTACCTCTACCCCTAGGGATAGAGAGGCTGCTTCCAGAGAGACCCTCGGCTCCAAAACACCCAGGAAAGAAATAAATAGAGCATGAGGTGTGTGTGTGTGTGTGTGTGTGTAAGCAGCTACCAATGTAGTATGAGTTGCGAAATAGTGCATGGTAGAACAGAACAAATATGACAACACAAAACAGCCTATACACATAGTTACATATCTACCACCATACACTACACCTAGAAACACAACTGTACAAAACAACCTATACACATAGCTACTTATGTACGACCATACACTACACCTAAAAACACAAATGTACCCTCTCCTAGAAATCCTTAACCTTAATCCTACGTCTCCACGAGCTCCTATCATGGACCATGTTCTCAGAGAGGTGCAATTTTTGCAAATCCTGCCTAATCCGCTCATCCCAAGTAATTTTGGGTCTGCCTCTACTCCTCCTCCCCTCCACCTCGAGGGTTTCAACCACTCTAACGGGTTCTATCGTCTGCCTCCTCTTCACATGCCCAAACCATCTCAATCTTCCCTCCTTTATCTTATCTGATATACTAGCTACTTCTAACCTTTCCCTAAAAACACCATTTCTTATCCGGTCTAACCTTGTGTGGCCACACATCCATCTTAGCATTCTCATCTCTGCTACCTCCATCTTGCGTGCCTGTACTTCCTTAATGGCCCAGCATTCGGTTCCATATAACATAGCAGGTCTAATTGCAACCCTATAAAATTTCCCTTTCAATTTTGTTGGGAACCTCCTATCGCACAATACCCCAGTGGCAGCTCTCCACCTACACCATCCGACCTGGATGCGGTGGGCAGCGTCACTATCTATCTCCCCATCCCTCTGGACAAACGATCCTAGATACTTGAACTTAGTCACCTGCGGGATCGCTTGACTGTCAATGGTGATCTGAATGTCCTCATCGTTGTCTACTCCACTAAAGTCGCAATGCAAGTACTCAGTCTTAGATCGACTAATCTTTAAACCTCTTCCCTCTAAAGCTGCTCGCCACTCTTCTACCCTCGCATTCAGGCTTTGTTTACTATCAGCAACTAACACAATATCATCTGCAAAAAGCAGGCACCACGGAAGAGCCCCCTGAATAAACTTTGTCAACTCATCTAGGATAACTGCAAAAAGAAAAGGGCTCAAAGCGGACCCTTGGTGGAGTCCTACCTCCACCGGGAAAGAATCAGTATCCCCTACAGGTGCTCGAACACTAGTCTCAGTCCTAACATACATATCCCTAATTAAGTCTATATACTTCCCAGAAACCCCTCTACTCTCCAAACTATCCCAAATCAGTCTACGTGGCACACTGTCATAGGCCTTTTCAAGATCAATGAACACCATGTGTAGGTCTCGTTTCTTCTCCCTATACTTCTCCATCAATCTCCTTAGAATATGTATTGCTTCTGTAGTCGATCGCCCTGGCATAAAACCAAATTGGTTTACCGTGACTTGAGTTTCTCTTCGGATTCTCGTCTCAATTATTCTCTCCCACAATTTCATAGTGTGCCCTAGCAACTTAATCCCTCTATAATTCCCACAACATTGGGCGTCCCCTTTGTTCTTATACACAGGTACTACTACACTATTCCTCCATTGATCTGGCATTTTCCCAGATTTGAAAATAAGATAATACGGAAACAAAATATGTTTTGAATATATTACGGAAACAATATATCCCCTGAATATAATACGGAAACAATATTTGAACGAGATAAAATTTTAATCGGAAGAATAATATTTAAAAAAGTAAAATGTTAAAATCGATATAATATATTTCAAGAGCCGATTTTTAAAATAGTTGATTTTTAAAAAACAAAACTTTTTTTAAAACCAAAAAAATTTTCAACCACAAAACACATCTTCAAAAACTATCAAAAAACCATACCAAAACCCACCAAAACACCCCTCATTCCAGCAAAAAAAAAACCCAAGACTAGACGCCTCGTACAGACCTATACGAGGCGTCTAGAGTTCCTTAAACTTTGTGCCTGACACCCTCTGAGACCCCCTTGAATTCAGTGCTTAGACGCATCGTATAGGCCTATACGAGGCGTCTAGGGCACAAAAAGTGTGGAAATAGGCGCGATGGGTGTCCAAATATCTCCAGCCTTTAATAAGTGATGATGAATGATTTAAGAAATTAATAAAAAAAACTCATAAGAATGTTCTTATCACATAAAGCTTGAATATGTGTTCATAAAACATCCATCTATGTGTATATATACACACAATAACGATTAAATACAGATGAATCTTATATAGAGTAATTATACAACTTTTCAACATATTATTAGGTTTTAGTACTAAAATACATACTTGATTGATGGGTAAATAATTTCAACATTTTTTTTTTCATTTCTTGAGTTTTACATGTGAATATTCATTTGTACAATAACCTTACCACAAACTAGGGATGACAAAAAAGCCCAAGCCCGACGAGTATACCCGAAACCCAAAACATACAGATCGGGTATACCCGAAGCCCAATGGGTATGGACCGGGTACAAGCTTAAAAAAAGAAAAAAAATCGGGTACGAGTATGGGATTTAGGTGCTTTTTGTTTTTTTAGACAAAAACTGTCTGCAGTCTGATTTCAGCTGATTTTATGTCTGCAACTGAAAATGTGGTCTGAAGGTCTGCAAGCTGAAAATATAATACTATTTGTTTTATAAAATGGATATCGTCTGTATAAGCTGAAAATTATTTAACTGTTATACTCCACCACCACTACACTGCCCAAACCACCTGCACCACCACTCAAACCCGCTGAAAAAAAAAACGAATCTGGCCAGAAAAAAGATAACAACTTTAATATCCACTCATATCAGTTGCTACATATGATCAAAATACAACCCAAATAAATCTGCAGCTCTAATCGTGTGATCACAAAATTAAATAAACCCTAAATGTGAGGAAAGATCCAATATCTCACCTCCACTAGTGCCCACTTTCGTCTCGTTTTTTTTTTTTTCTAAATACAAGGCACCACTCAACATCAAGGGTTGGATAGAATGGGTGTGGGGCATCAAACACCGAATTCGTTTTCCAGCCAAATTCTGCCCTCCACAACCAAAAATTGTTTTTCTGGCCAAATACCTTTTTCCGGCCAGATTCGTTTTTTCCGGAGGGTTTGAGTGGTCGTTGCTGGGGTGGTGGTTGTTTGCGCGGTGTAATTGTGGATGTGGTGGTGGATTGAGGGTGACGGTGGAGGTGGGTTGAAGGTGGAGGTGGAGGTGGTGGTGGTGCTGGGTTTTAAAGAGGGAGAGATAGAGGAGGAAGATCTGTGGTGTCTGAAATTTAGAGAGTGATATGTTTGAAGATCTAATGGGTCTTGAAGATGTTAGATATGAGCTTTTTTTTAAGCTAATAAAAGCACTTTTCAGGTCTTCTTTAAAAAAAAAAACAAACAGTCTTTAAGGTCTTATGTCTGCCCGCCTGCAGACATAAGCTCCTTAGAGACGTTTTAAGCAAAAACAAACAGCCTCTTAGTGATACCCGCCCGATACCCGACCCATTTACCCGAAAGTATCATATTATAGCTTTCCATATATATAAACTTAGTACATGTATTTATTACCTTCTCTATAATCATATGTGGATATGTATTTGGCAGGTGCTTAGTGAACAAATAACTTATTTTTGAGCATGTATATTGGATATGGAAGCTATCACCCTTTGTTATGTGGATGTTTATGCAATTAGGCGGTCTTAATACAATTACTTAATTAAGTAATCCTTTTGATTTAGTTTGGTATATGTGGTTTGAATATGATACGTAAGTTATTAATCATATTTTCATTTGTTATAGTCATTAAAATAGTAAATTATATAAACATCAAAGTAAAAAATTGCAGATTTGTCCCGATGAGTATTTTTATGAAATTAACGGGTATACCCGATACCCGCAGGTATGCCCGATACCCGACGGGTAATTACCCGATGGGTAACGGGCCGGGTATGAGACAAAGAATTACAACAGGTTACGGGCCTGGGATTACCAATACCCGGCCCAAGCCCGACCTATTGTCATTCCTACCACAAACACTACTATATAATACATTGACAAGAGTAAGCTTATAATTTACTCTCCATTTTAAGACGCCTAATTCAACTTTTGGTGCGTAAGATACAAGTCTTCTATGCAATAGTTCTTAATTTGTACTCCCACTTCTCATAAATAATATATTAACTAACAAACTTCTCCTGACTAATACATTATTTATGTATATGATAATTTATATCACATGAAATTATTTAGTACATTATTTGTGTATATAATATATTTTGTCACATGAGATTTATATTATGGGGTGTGTATATTAAATTTTGTGCGAGAGGTGTCGGTGTGTGTGCATGAGGGGTGTATGTGTCTGCATGTGGGTGATGAAACCGTGGGTTTGTGGAGTTAAAGAGGTGGGGTGATTTGCACTCTGTCATAACACACGGGCTCCCAACACACACACACACACACATATATATGTATGTATGTATGTATGTATGTGTGTGTGTGTGTGTGTGTGTGTGTAGCGCAAGTATAGAAATAAATCCCTATTGAGTCAAGGAAAATAAACAAACTCAAATGGGTGAACCACAACTTGCCACATGTTACACATTTTTCAGATTTGACAGTTGTACTTTTTACGTAAGGAGAGAGAAGATATAATATGTTACATATTTTCATCCGATCACATTCTGCAAAAGTCGTAAACAACTTTTTTGTAGTCTTTCACTCATGTCTGACATAAAAAGGTGTAACAGCTTGATTTGTTACACTAAAGATTTTCTATAAAGACATCTTGATTTGTTACACTAAAGATTTCCTATAAAGACATTACATATAAAATGACCAAATTGCCCTTCTCGTAACAGAAAAAAGGGATGAAATTAACCCAGTGGACTAAAATGGCAACGGTGAAACCTTTTTATACCCACAGGTGAAAAATGAAACTTTTAGACTAAATTGCCAAAATGGTCCAAACCACAGGGACTAAAATGACATTTAACACAATTGAAAAAGATTTAAAACAAAATGAAAAAGATTTGAAAAATCAAATAAAAATTTTAGAAAATGAAAATTTGATTTTAAATAAAAATGATTTTGAAAAACAAATTACAGTAAACTCGCTTCTTGAGAAAATAACTCAACTTGAAAAAGATGTTGAGATTGCAAATAATGAAATTGAGATTTTGAAAAATAAATTGAAAGGTTTTGTTGCCTTGTCCTTAATACTTGATCATATGGTTCCAAAACCAATCAATAAAAATGAAAAACTGGGGAGGACGAGTATGAATTTTGTAATCGTGGTATTGGGTATAAACCGTCGGGAAAAGATAAATAAAAAACAATTGTACCTCATAACACTAAGAATAAAACTCACTCAGTTCAAAATCCAATAAGTGACAATGTCATAAATTATCATGAAGTCATAATTAAATATTGTAATAATGACACCGATGATGATAAAAATGATAAAAAAAAATATATTTTTAAAACTAAAAGAAAAATTTTAAGAAACTGTTCCACCATTTGCTGAAAAAGATGAATGTTCAACTTCTAAGCAAAATGGGGAACAAAAACAAAATGTTAAAAATTCTAAAATTTTTCAAAGTAACAACAAAAGATCATCAGTTCAATTATCCAATCATTATAAAAATCCACAAAAATTTGAAAATCAAAACTCTCAAAAATTTGTGAATAAGTGGTGCAGGTTTGACCATAGTGCTCAAAAGTCAAATTAAGCTTACAAAAGAAGAAGGAATGATGAATATTACACCTCCAATCAGTGTTATGATTTGAGTGTTTGGTCAGAACGAGAAGTGTGAGTGCATATGTCTATCGCTTGCGTTAATCACGTAAAGTAGTTGAAACAAATGACACAAGACTGATGCTGAACTGAATGAAGTATGAAGATCACATATTAAAGAACAGCTTCGTACGGAGCTGGCTTCGTACGAAGGCATGGCAGCCTTGTGCGAACCCAGACTTCTATATATATGTGTCTTGTGTTAGTCATTTGTAATTTTTTGGGCATTCTTGAGGCGAAGCTCTGCCCGTTCGTTTTCACGGTTCTGTACTATCATATTCAGTAATAGAAAACAGTTGTAATTACTTTAGAGTGTCTAATCCACACACGTGTTTGGATTCCGCATATTATTTGTGTTTATAAGTATTCAACGGAGAAGGAATCGATCACGATCCTTAATTCACAAGTGGTATCAGAGCGGGTGCTTGATTGCTAGGATTGAAGACACAGAGATTCATGCTTCTACATCAGATTCAGAGCTGATTTCATCATCTTCTTCTTCACACGTTTACTTCTACTCATCTTCTTCTCATTTTCTTTGAACTTTAAACTCAGATCTACAGAGATTTCACGGTTAAAATCGTCTAAGTTTTTGATATAACGTGTTAAAAACATTTTTAAACAACCCTACAAAGTTTCAGATCAAAATTCGAACAAAATCATATTCAAAACAGTGAAAACATGAAAAACATGAACTTGTTCATCGTAGCATAGCTTCGTACAAAGCCACACACCTGTAGCCTCGTACGAACCCACGAACCAAGTTAAAAATTGTGATTTTGTGAAATCTGACTTCGTACGAACCCAGGTTCGTACACACTCACATTTGTCTGATCAAGCTACGTTCAGCTTCGTACGAACACACTGTTGTGTTTAATTTTCAGATTTAATCAAAGTGTTTGCCTATTTTGCAGGTTGTTTAAAGATAAGAATCATGGCTGAAGAGTTTTACAACACATTTTACAATGCATTCACTTCCTGTAAGTCCCGAAACCGAGATCACAATGATATCACACAACTCGTAAGGTGGCGGAATCACACAAACAAGTTGCAAAGAAACAAAGAGATGAAAGAAGGATGATTATGTATTCAAAAGCTTCAAATCTTGCATACAAATGATTGTCTAATACAAGATCTCCCAAAATCACCAACCATGCACCTATGACATAAGCTACTATTTATAGAGAGGGATTAGGGAGGATGCTCCCTAAACCCTAGGCCCAATCTACCCAAAAGCCCATTTACAACCATTAACCGCAAACTCCTACTAATCCACTAAACTACTTATCCATAAACCTTTAAGGGCCTAACAATCTTCCCCTAGGTTTATTGGATCAGTAGTTGCATCATACCTGAGGACCACCTTCGTCTTGATCTGGAGCAAACAAGTGATGATTTATTATATTGGCAGCAGCGCTCGTCCAAGCCTTCGCACATTCTTCATACTTCTCATTTGTGCGAATTTGATGATTGGAGAGAATCAAAATATCTTCCTCATGAAAGCTCATCAAATCATAGGAATTTGGAACACTGATGGCTTGTTCTTCAGTGACTATAACTGCTTCTGCCATCTTCGGATCATAAGCCCGAAATTTGAAGTTTTTCAGGATTCCCTTTTCAAACTTTTTGGAGATAGGAATGATCTTCTCTTTATCAGTGGCTGGCCAGATAACTGATTTGACAGTGCGTTTGGTGTGAGGGTCACGAACTTCAGGGTTTCTCTAGATTGTGGGCTTAGCGGTTTTCATTGTTGCAAATTTGCTTTTCACCTCTCGCTCTAGTCTTGAGTGAAATGCCCAACCCATGCCTCTCTTACTCAAATCTGGATCAAAGTAAGGAGCACGTAACAGACTTTTCAAGTCAATCTTGGTCCAAGATTCAAATTGACTCTCCTTGCCATAATACTCCCTATGCCCACTCTTTCGTGTAATCAGCCACATTTGTTTATCTGGTTCATACCTCCAACACGCCACTTCTGATTTGTTTCCAACTTCATCTTAGTGAGAAGATCCTAATTCCATCACCAATCTGTCTGGCCTCTGTGTTGGATCCTTCAATTGAAAGTTCTCATCTAGAGGATTTAAATCCTGATTCTTCATCACCAACAATTGCTTTTTGTTTTGCTTCTCTTTCTCTTTCTGTTCTTGCCTCTTCTTGGACTTGCTGCTTTGCTTCTTTGGTTTAGCAGCCAAATAAGCTTCTAAAGCTGTTGCACGCTCTGCTTCAGCTGCTGCTCTTTGCTCTGGAGTTCGTTCTGTTCTTCCAACATAAAACTGTTCATCTTCTTTATCCACAAACTCATTTCCAAATTTCTTTTCCAGCTTTGCATTCAGACCGTAAACAGTGGACATCAACATCCCTACATCACCTTGCAGCTGATCTATGGTGAGATCTCTGTTGGTGAGTTGTGATTGCAGTGATGAGATCTAGGCTTCTTTCAAGTCAGCATCTTGTTGGAGAGAAATGATCTGAGCATTCTTCAGCTCCGCACCCTGTTCCAATACGACCACGCGCCTTTTCAATCTTTTAACGTATTCATCTTCATCACTATCACTTTCGCTTTCAAAGATCTAACGTTTCTCAGCTGCATAACGAAAAGTTGCTTCATCATGCTCAGTATTGCCTCCCCCACTTGAGCTTCCAGTTTCAAATCGAACGCCACCACTAGAACTGTCTGGCTGTGAAGGGTGGCTTCAAAATCAAAGTTGAAATCATATAAATCTGGGTCCTCTAAGTTTGTTTTCTTTGATGCATCTTTTGTTTGTGGATCAGGATGAGGATCAATGATAGGAGTGGACTCAGGGGCAGTTGAAGGCCCAGAAGGAATGTCATCAAGTGCGGTGTGGGTTCTTTGTTTCTTTAGAGCTGATTCTTCAGTAACATCATCAGTTACTTCCACTTCCATTTCAACTTGTGATGCGACAATAGTTTCTTGGTCATCAGCAGTGGAGACGGATGGAGGGTTTCCATCACCACCCTGTAAACTTAGAAGTAATGCTGCTAGATTCTCAGAAGTCATGGGCACAGGCTTGCGAACGTCATCCTCTTCCTTATCAGACATCACTATCTCTATTTTGCTTTCAGAATCTGTTTCTTCACTAGAGCCTGTTTTCGTTTCTGAATCAATAAATTGAACTTCATCTTCATCATCAGCTATCTGTTGTACTTGCTGCATGAGCTGTACGTCATGCTCTTCCGCAATTTGTGCATTGATTAGAGGCGGAATTGGAGCAACAGGGACAACTGGAGGAGCTGGGGCAAAAGGAGCTCCTTGTACATCATCTGCAAATCTACCATGCTTTTCAAGAGCTATTCTTCCTTCAAAGTTGTGATGCTTTGCTCTTTTGTTTCTACAAGCATTTTCAAAGCAGCTCGGCCCCATTAGCTTTAGGTTGATAAAGTTTGGGCCCTTGACCAACGTAGGGTATCGATCGTCAAGAATCATCTTAATGAACCTTGGATATAGCATGAAAATCTTCTTTTTCGGATCATCGAGCATTTTCTTCATATTATCGAAGATGAAAGCTAAAAAATTGTAATCCCATCCATTCACTAACGCCACAATTGCTGATGTTTGCGTCTTGTTGAGCTGATCAAATCCACCCTTGTTCTCAGCAATGCATTGAAGGAAAAAATGTACCAAGAGCTTCCAATACGGCAGAAATAGTTTCTTCAAAACTGTTGGATAACCTTCTTCATAACTCATCCTTTGTAGTGCAGCAAGAACTCTAGCTTGATCGTACGATGTAGGATGATGCGGCTGATCTCCTAGTCTTAAGACTTCTCGTATTATTGCCTTGGTCACAATAATCTTCGTCTTTTGCACTATCGCTTCAATCGAACCTGCACCTTGTCTGTTAATTTTTGTGGTGTTCCAAAAAGTATTGATGCAGCTATTGCACATGACTGGTTCTGCCCTTAAAGCGTGGGTGAGAGGACAATTGTTCAGACCCCTGATGAGAGATCCAAATAACTCTATTTGATCTGCTAGAGGATCCGACAAGTAGCCTGCTTGATTATGAAATTCATTGACTTCCAACTGCCGTTGGTTCTTTTCCTGCATCATAGCACCAACCATTTTCTGCACTAAACGACAAAAGTTAGATTCTTTTAAAAAGGAAAGTTAGCTTATATTTGAATTACTGACGGGTCAACAAAGTCACCACGTCAAATAGTTCAAACATCAGCCAACACGTGGTTCAAAAAGCAGTCTAGATAGGCAGTTCAAAGGTCCAAGTCTTAAAAGGTTCAAGTCAACCCTGGTCAAGGTCCGGAATGGTGAGGGTTCATCTCGGATGGACCTTTTCATCCGGAATGACATAGTCATTCCATCCGAGATGGTGATCTCCCAGTCCGAGATCATCCGTGATGATGATCTCTGGTCCGAGATCATCCGGGATGCTACTCTGTGGTCCGGAATCATGTACCTTCAGTCCGGAATGGGTCCGAGATGGTCCGAAATCGTCCGAGATGAGGAAAGTTGAGAGAGAATCTTAAAAGGTCAGTCCAAGATGATTCGAGATTGTGACTCGGACTCTTGTGCTTTTCTCATTTAATACCCCGGATGGGCTTATGGGCCAGGCCCATCTCAGATGCTTGGTCCGAGATGATGGATCTGTTCAGGCTTTGACTAGGTTAATTCCTGATAGGTCCCATCCAAGATGGTGGGCCATCCAGATCCATTTTTTATTATTATATTAATCAACTTTTCAAGATAGCATAATACCCCCTTCAAAATCAACGAAACAACTCACCGAGCACCTATTTGACACTTAATAAAATAAAATATAATATAATATGGAAATTATACTAACACTGGGGTAAATTGGGAAGACTGCCACGGGATCAAATCGTTCTCGAACAGATTAAGGAACACTTTTCGGCTCTTTGCTTACTTGGACTGGTCCACGCGATTGTTAATATGCTTGTCCTCTTAAATCCAACGCCCAAACTTCAACTTTTAGCTTTGTGATACGCTTTAGGTAGAATTATACTGAAACATCCGTGTGTCCCATTTCAAGGCATACCCCCGTGATCAAGGTAAGCACAACAGTTCATCGTAGCGGGTGAGTATACTGAGATCATCCTTAAGATTTTTCAACGCCAGACTTCCTGGTAAACAGGTCAGTACTTCCGTACAGCAGAGAGACCAGAGAAGTTCTGACGAGGGCGAGACAGATACCTTTAACGGTACGGATTTGGCTTTAATAACACACGGAATTCTCTTTTGAGTGAGATTTCTTTCGTTTTAAGGTTTTAGCCCATTTGTGGCTCTTTTGCAAGATATCCTGATTGTGTCCAGGTCTGCATATAGTCTGGATGCAACAGAGGGACAACCCTGATATCCCGGATGATTTATCAGCATAAAGACCCGAAACCTCAGACGTTGGCTATCTATCAACCCAGGATTTAAGACCATGAAATCATACACCATTGATCTGTTACCCACGAGATGTCCAGTCCATTATGTTTGTATCACCTTTGCTTCTTTTTGCTTTTTGAGCGTTAGACCTATCAACACATTGCAGTGGATCCTAGCCTGTTCAGCTTTGAAACCTTACATGTGTTAATCCAATTCTTTAAACACGAAAATTCATTTCATTTCCCAGCAACTTTTTCCCCCCTAAATTTGTGCAAAAGTAGAATACTTTATGCCCAAATTTACCGGATGAGATACTGTTATTCATAAAACCCCTTTATTTATTATATACATTAAAGGTTTTTTTTAAAGATGCTCAGTCGGTGAAGCGTATCATTTTCAAGAGGTCTACAAGCACATTGAACCTAGAGATGCTGACAGGTTTTGTAAAAAGATCCGCTGTGTTAACATCAGTATGGATCTGTTCAAGTTTAATAAGACCTCTGTCAAAGCAATCTCGTATGAAATGAATTTTGATGTCAATGTGCTTTGTTTTGGAGTGAAAAACAGGGTTTTTAGTGATCTGGATAACGGCATCGTTATCACAATAAATGGTTGTATCAAGATAACTCAAATCGTGATCCTCCAGCTGATGTTGCATCCAAAGAACCTGGGAGCAGCAGGCAGACGCTGCAACATACTCTGCTTCCGCTGTGGAGAGAGACACTGTCTGCTGCTTCTTGCACTGCCAAGAGATGAGTCTATCTCCCAAGATCTGGCATCCAGCTGATGTAGATTTCCTATCCCTGTCTGTTCCTCCAAAGTTGCTATCTGAAAAGGCAAACAAATCAAAGTCCGAATCTCTGGGATACCAGAGTCCGAGTTTAGGAGCTCCCTTCAAATATCTAAAAAAAAATTTAACAGCAGTTAGATGAGAGAGTTTAGGGTTAGCCTGATAACGAGCACACTGACAAACGGCATACAGAATGTCTGGCCGACTTGCAGTCAGATACATCAGTGAACCGATCATGGAACGATACATTGTCTGATTAACAGGACTTCCCTCTAGATCCTCAGTCAACAACGGCCGTTCTGCAATTGGGGAGTCTATTGGCTTTGAGTCTGTCATGCTGAACTTTGCAAGAACATCATTTACATATTTACTTTGGTGAATCAAGATTCCTTGATTGTTCTGACGGACTTGCAGGCCCAAAAACATTGTCATCTCTCCTAAGGAACTCATCTCGAACTTCCTCTTCATGACCTCTTCAAACTCCTTGCAAAGTGCATCATTTGTCGATCCGAAGATGATGTCTTCAACATATATTTGAACTAGGATGATGTCCTTGTCAACACGTTTGATGAACAGCGTCTGATCGATCGTCCCTCGAGTGTACCCATGAGCGAGCAAATGTTCTGTTAGGGTAGCATGCCATGCACGGGGTGCTTGGTGCAAACCATACACAACCTTGTCCAGCTTGTACGTATAGCCTTCTTTCTTGATCAATGAAGCCCGACGGTTGAGCAACATAAATCTCCTCCTTGACCTTCCCATAAATAAATGTCGTCTTTACATCCGTTTGATAGACTGTAAAGCCCATAAAGGATGCATATGCCAGGAAAATACAGATGGCTTCCAGACGTGCAACTGGGGCATATACTTCATCATAATCTAAACCTTCGACCTGACTGAAACCTTGGACTACTAATCTGGCCTTATTTCTTACAATCACTCCAAAATCATCTTGCTTGTTATGAAATACCCATCGTGTGCCAAGAGCTCGTTTTCCTTGAGGCAGCTTTTCAAGCTTCCATACTCCAAGCCGTTCGAACTGATTAAGCTCTTCATGCATCGCATCAACCCATCCAGGTTCCTGCAAAGCAACATTAATGTTTTTAGGCTTAATCTGTGATATTAAGCAAGAGTATAAGCACGAGTTGATGTCTCCAGATTTGTTGCGGGTCTAAACACCAGCAGATACTAGGCCAATGACATTCGTGATTGGGTGACTTTTCTGAACACGCTGTGGAATTGCTGTTACAGGGACATGCAGGTTTGATTGCAAATATGAAAAGCTTCTTGATACTATTCCAGATGGCTCCCCCTCACTTGGTGCAGCGGTGTTGATCACGCGCGGATCTATAGTGCAATCTGATGGAATTGCTTCTTGAAACAAAGAAGCTCCTTGAACGTTTGATGGTCTAGCAGAGTCTTCAGTGTTGTTGGCTTTACCATTAGGGATATCCATTGAAGGTTCAGGAATCGGCTCCTGTGCAGTGGAGGAGTGACTTTGTGCTGTAGTTTCTTTGTCGAATCCTGATGGATTCACAGTGAGTTTTTTGATTAAATTCTGCAAGGGCACATCCTCATCTTCATCTTCAACGGGAATAGGCATCTCTGCTGCTGTAACTCCTGCATCAACAATTTCATCAGACAAAATAGGAAATGATTTAAACAAGAAGGAATAATCATATAGCCATTCAGGTCCAATGCGAGCGTTTTTTTTGATTTTCTTCCGGCCAATCCACATGATATACTTCCACAATCTGCTTCTTGACCTTGTTGTACACACGATAAGAAGTATTTTTAGCGTATCCAATGAAATAGCATGGATCTCCTCGAGCTTCAAATTTTCCTCTGGAATCTATGAGGAGAAGTACATACGGACAACCGAAAGTGCGAAAGTGTTGCACCGAGGGTTTTTGACCTTCAACTATTTCATATGGAGTTTTCATGTGACGTTTTTTGATCAAGGCATGATTCTGAACGTAGCAAGCCGTGTTCACTGTTTCTGCCCAGAATTTGAGTGGAAGACCCGAATCTATCAGCATTGTGCGAGCAGCTTCGATAAGAGTACGATTGCGTCTTTCTGCAACCCCATTCTGTTGAGGGGATCTTGTTATACTGTATTGACGGTTGATTCCTTTGAGGGCACAAAATTCGTTCAGCTCGGCATTCTTGAATTCTTTCCCATTGTCACAACGGATAATCTTTACACGTTCATTTGACTGATTCTCCATGAGTATTATAAATTTCTTAATTAAACCAGTAGTCTCGCTTTTCTGCTCCAAGAAGAATACCCAAGTGAAACGAGAAAAATCATCTGTGATGACCAAACAGTAAGTCTTTCCCTCGATACTGAGTACATGGACCAGACCAAACAAATCGATATGCAGCAGTTCCAAGACCTTTTAAGTGGTGTGAACAGGTTTGGACTTATGAGGCCGACGATGTTGCTTTCCTCGAGTACATGCTTCACATTTCTTTATTTGTATGAAATCCTTGATTGGCAAGTTCCTGACGAGACCTCCTTTTGCTAATCGATTCAGATTTTTCGTGTTCAGGTGACCCAAACGACGGTGCCACAGCATAGCATCATGTTCAGCAATTTCTGAAAACAAACATGTAACTTGATCAGTAGGTGCTTTGTTCATATCAATTACATAAGCATTTCCTCTTCGTTCAGCATCAATTAGAAACCAGTCTTCAGGTATGATAATTCCTGGTTTCAGAATAACGCAGCCACTCTTGGTGAAGAGAACTTCCATTCCTTTGTCACACATCTGTGATACAATCAGCAGACTGTGCTTAAGCTCAGGGACATAGTTAACATCTGAAAAGGTGAGGACGCCATTTTTATTGTGCCTTTCATGGTGAGTCTCCCTGATTCTCCTCCTGCGAATTTGACACATCCTCCGTCGAATATCTTGATGTCATTCAACTGGGATATGTCTCCCGTCATGTGTCTAGAACAACCACTATCAATAAACCAGAGTCTAAAGATAGCCCCCCATAGTCGTTCATGCACATTTAACGGAATCAGTTAGAGACAGGAACCCAGACCATAGTGGACCTGAGTTTACCATCGCTATCTGTGTAGGTAACTTTGCGAAAGATCATATGATTTTTATCATTGCTTGTGTTTTTTGGTGACGCGGTTGAAGTTGATGGTTGCGAACATGGAGACTGGGATCCAACAGGAATTTTAGGTTTCCAATTTTGGTGTCCAAGACACTTCCATCTGATGGAAAAACTTTCGTTTTCCCTTGAAACCTGTTTGTGTTTGAAAATTTTTGGTTTTCCTGTTTAGCAAAATTCCAGTCTCTGTCCGAAGGCCTTGCTTTGGGAGGACCATTTTTGGTAAAGTGAGGGTGCATGGCCTTCTGATGATACATGTTCTTAGAGTAGTAGGGACGATGAACACAATTTCTTGAAATGTGTCTCGGAATTCCACAGTTAAAACATGTCTGCCTTTTTGAGAAAAAGACATCTAGTTCAGCTTGTGTTATTCTCAAGAACTGATCACGTCTTTTCCTTTCATTTGACGCTGAGTTCTTTCGAGGATGCTTGATCTTGGATGAACCCGGCTCACAGCTGTCAGCACAAGAGTAAGTATCCGCTACCTTACCCTTGAGTTTGGGTTCTGTTTGCTTGAGATTTGGGTTTTCCCTTTTAACATTCTTTCTTTTTGGCCTTCTGTATCTACATGACCGCTTTCTTTTATGTGGAACTGGTTCTGTTGACTCTGTTTTGTTAAGGTCACCTTTGGGATTGATAGATGAACTGTCTTTGGAAGTGACTTTCACAGATTCCTTTTCTTTAGAGACCATGTTTTCAGGAGATTCTGCAGAGAAGGTTTCCACAATAATTTCTTCTACAGTTTCATCATCTGATTCGACTATGGAATTGATTTCCATGGATTCCTTCTCCATAGTTTTCATGTTTCCATGGGTTTCTGCAGAATTGGACTCTATGGATGTCTCCTCTTCAGTCAGATCAGCCTCTGAGCTCTCGACAGTAGACGATTCCGGTAATTCAGATGATGAGCAGTCTGTGTCTAAGATAGTTTGACTATCTTCTTTCGCAATGCGGCTGGATTCTGATTGTTCATCACAATCGGAACCACTTGAAGATTTGAGCTCATTATCTGAGATTCCTGGATCCTCTGTTTATCCGTCAAGATCGTCAGGAGATCCCTGTTCAACAACAATCTCTTCATTATTACAATCAAAGGTATCAAGTTTTTCATCATTGCAGGGAGCATCCGATGTATCATTCGATGTTTCAGGCATATAAGTGCAATCTACTGAAACATCAGAATTGATTTCTGAGTTACTTGAAACAAATGTCTCAAGTTCCTCAGTCGATGCATCAGTCTCTCCAGTCAAAATATCTTCAACATTTTCAACATTCTCAACATAGTCATTTTTATCACAAGCATAATCTAGAATAATATAACCAGATTCATCAGTCTTAGTGGGAACACCCCAAGTCTCAGCAAACCAAGAAAAAACACAATTCCAAGCATAAAGGTCATTTTTATCAGAAATAACATTATGAGCAGCACGTTGATGTGATTCATCATCCTCTTTAGACTTCTCTTAAGTTCTTACTGACTCTGCACACAAACTAGAACATATAGTATTTTCAACAGAATCAGAATTTGGTGAACTTTCCTTCATCTCCTCTGCGGGTGTGTTAACTGGTTCCATTTTTGTTTCAGATTCAGTTTCTGTATTTTTTACTATTTCATTTACGTGATCAGACTTATCCGCTGATTCATTTTGAACATTTTCATTTTTGACAAAATTCATTGGTTTCTTGAAATCAGCTTGTTGATCATTTTTAAACTTTGATGGTTCATATGTAACATAATCACTAGGCTTGCCATACATCATTTTGTCATAATTTTCCATCTCCTACTCACTGATAGGCAATCTGGAATAATTATGATTATATGGTGGCAGAACCTGTGTGTATCCCAATCCATTTCCCTTGTTTTCTTTATAAGCAAGTTGCACATTACACAGATTACGAACTGTGTCACTGGAAGTATCAAACTAATTGATGTTTAACTCATTTTGTTTGTACTTTCCAGTGAGGAGCTCTAGCTCAGCCTTCACAGAGTCACATTTAAGAGTTTTGACTGTGAGTCTATGTTTGTAGTCATGAACCCAACATTGCTGTTGGTTTACATCTCTGTGAAGTTGAGCTATGTCCTTCTTAAGTGCCTCAATCTTTTCGTAGAGAATTTTATTATTCTCTCGAAGACTGATGTACTTTCCCATCACAGTTTTGTAATCGGTGATTAATGTTGAGTTTTGAGATCTCAGCAAAGCAACTTTCTTTCTACAATGTTCAGTATATAAAAGGTAATTTACCGTCTCGGAGAGAGATTTTGGTTCCTCGGTCATTGCCATCAAGCACTGATGAACCCTTTCCACAGCAGCAGTTTCAGACAGCTTCATTGATTCCACTTGAGCAACTGCATCAGCCCAATTGAATCCATTCTTCTCTTGTGCGATCAACGCTCTTCCAGCTCCAGAGTTTCCTTGTCCAGTTGAAGTCGAAGCCTCAGCAGGAGTAAGGAGAACCATAGACCTTTCCTTGTTCCTTGCTGCTGCCGCCTGAGTAGCTTCATAACCTGCAAGAACCTTCTTGCAATCCCTAGCAAGGTGTCCCGGTCCATAGCACCTGTAGCACCTCAGCCTGTCTTTTAGCACTCTAGGACGAGCATTCATAGGACGACGCCCATATTTCTTAGCAAAGTTATCTGCCTTAAATGCTGACATAGCCATATTCCACGCCACATCCAGTTCATCCAAGTCCTCTTCTACCACTTGATTCACATCTGGTGTTATCTCTCCTGAGGGCATGGGGTCTCCTGCTAAGAACGCGTTGAAACTGGCGATCATAGAGGCTGCGAGAGCTAGTTTTTCTTCATTTTGTTTGGTTAGGAAAGCCATGTGGTCCACTGAAGGTGATGATGGGGTTTTCTGAGGAGCAGACTGAGTGGTCGAACCAAAGGCAACATTAGCATGTTGTAGCTGGGGCTGAGATTGCGGTTGCACATTTGTGACATTGACAATAGGAGCTTGGGAAGTGGGAAGAGACATTCCATACACATAGTTGGATTTTGGTGCAGCAATAGGACTGAAAACAATGTTCGGGTTCTGATTCATAACTCCATGAACAGGGCTGAAGACCAGATTTGGGTGGGCTTGAGACATCAATGCAGCATTGTTGGAGCTAATCATTCCAGCGGCCATCAGTGAGTTCTTGTGATTCATTTCTCTCTGCTGATTGTCGATCTCACAAGACTTGATAGTAGCAATCAGTTCCGTAAGTGTCATTTCATTCAGGTCCTTGGTAGGCTTGATCATAGAAACCTCGGCATCCCATCCTTTAGGCAGAGAGTTAAGCAGCTGACGATTCATTCCACTGTTCGAGATATTGATTCCAGCACTCACCATTTGTGACACAAGTTTGAAAAACCTCCTAATCTGATTCTCAACAGTTTCTCCATAGATGTGGTTAAACGAACTGAACTATTGGTTCATCATGTTGATTCTGCTAGCTTTCATGTCAGCATTTCCTTCAAACAAGTGTGTCAGTTGATCCCAAATTTCCTTTGCACTTTTGCAGTTTCGAACTCCAATTGAAATATCTGGACCAAGAGCCATTGAGAGAGTTCCATAAGCAGCTTCATCTTCAGCAACGACCTTTCTGTCTTCCTCAGTGTAAATGTTTTCTAGTTTGGGAACTTGGGTTTGAGGGTCATCTTCACTAGCGTACATGATAGTGCGTGGTCCGTTCTTGATACTTCTCCAAACATGTGGTTCTTTCGCTTTGCAGTATTTCTCAAACCTAAACTTCCACTCATAGTGGTCATCTCCATACAGAAACCTTGGAACTTTGGTGGACGTGCCGATAACTTGATCGAGTTCTTGATGGAAAGCCAAAGACTGAGTCTGAATGGCAGCAAGGGTAGCATTAGCGAGATCAGTTGTGGTTACGACGCCGTTCATGATACCGGTTTGGTTCAACATGATGTTTGAGAAGTCTGAAAAAGTAGTCCGAAATGGTTACTGATCTGAAATGATTAAGTCTGAAATGAACAGTGGTCCGAGATGGGTTTTATCCGTGATGGATTCTATTCGAGATGGGTTCTATCCGAGATGATGAGTCCGAAATGAAACACAAGACAATCTTCAAACACAAAAGATCCGAAATGACTAAACACAATCCGGAATCTGATGATTCTATCCGTAATCTTATGATGATGGTCAGAGATCTGATGATGACAGTCCGTGATCTGATGATGACAGTCCGTGATTTGATGATGATGGTCCGAGATGGCTTGATGATGGTCTGAAATGCTTGATGATGATCCGAGATGCCTTGATGATGGTCCGAAATGACTTGAAGATGATTCGAGATCAGGCAATCTTCAAGTCCGAGATGGCTAATTATGATCCGAAATGCGATGAAGACAGTCCGAGATCAGATGAAGACAGTCCGAAATGCACTGAAACAGTCCAGAAACCTCCAGAAGTCGGAACAGTGGCACAGAAACGGAACAATAGCAGTAAACCAGCAACGCGATATCAGATCCGAGCCTGGAAATCAAGTTCGCAAGGCTCTGATACCAATTCTAAGTCCCGAAACCGAGATCACAATGATATCGCACAACTCGTAAGGTAGCGGAATCACACAAACAAGTTGCAAATAAACAAAGAGATGAAAGAAGGATGATTATGTATTCTAAAGCTTCAAATCTTGCATACAAATGATTGTCTAATACAAGATCTCCCAAAATCACCAACCATGCACCTATGACATAAGCTACTATTTATAGAGAGGGATTAAGGAGGATGCTCCCTAAACCCTAGGCCCAATCTACGCAAAAGCCCATTTACAACCATTAACTCCAAACTCCTACTAATCCACTAAACTACTTATCCATAAAACTTTAAGGGCTTAACACTTCCGAGACATTAGAAACAACAACTGTTACACCGAAAAGCATTTCAAAAATCATAACTGATAACATAAATCATGATAATGTTTATGGAAAGCACCAAAGGCCACCTAAATTAATGAATATTAAAGTTTACCATTGGTGGAGTACACGTTTTGAAAATTGGGTGAAGGCTTATGCCTATGAGAGTTGGGTTATGATGATTTATGGATATACAAAAGCTGTGAATGTATTGCTTCCAATTCCAAAATATTCAAAAATTCAGAGAGAAAAACATTCTGATGAACTAAAAATGGTAACCTTATTACAATAATTGGTTAGAGAGGATATTCTTTCTCTGCTTCAGCATGGTGAAACATCAAAGTCAATGTGAGAAGCTTTAAAGCTGAAAGCTGAAGGGGGAAAAGACATCAAGAAAAACAAAATTTCTTTGCTGAAAAAAGAGTTTGATCTCTTTGATTGTATGAAAGGAAAGACTATTCAACAAATGATTGAAAGATTTTGTTTTCTGAAGATTGAGTTAGATAGATTTGGAATCTACAAAAACAGAGAAGAAATGGTTGATAAACTTGTCGAGGTGTTACCACATGAGGTAGATTGGAAAACTTATGTGATTGTTCTGAAAAATGATGCCAAGTTTGACGAGTTTACTCTGGATGGTCTGATTGAAAAACTAGAGGGACATGATCTGATGTTACAGAAACAAAATAAAATGTCTAGTTCTAGTTATCAACAGAATGTTGATCTATATTACCAAAGAGGTATGCTGCAGAACAACGAATCTTCAAAGATCAGAACAGCATTCAGTTCAGATAAGTCTGGTGATTCTTCAAACAACAAGTCTTCAAGCAATGATCCAGGATATCATTCATCTTCTACATCATCCAAATCCAATCAAAGTCAAGACTGGAAAGATTCTCCGCATTTAAACACTGATTTTGCTCACAGCACATGAGTTTCTTAGCTTCTATTCTGGGGTTGTATGAAGGTCTAATTGCAAGAAAGATCGGAAATCCTAATATGACAAAGGAGGATTACGATCAAGTAGATCCAGAAGAGATGGAGCTCATGGAGATTCGCTGGTGCATGGAAAGCGTCATCATGAGGGCTCAACGATTCATGGAGATTACTGGGAGAAAATGCTTGGAAGGCCCTGATATAAAGATAGGTTTCGATAAAGCTATAGTCACATGTTTTAAATGTAAACAGAGGGGCACTTCAAAAGGGAATGCACAAACAACAAAGCAGATGATAGTGTGAGTCCTTTTCACGAAGATTACTACAAAAAGGCTATCTATCATCACAACAACGAGCAACCGTCAAGAAAGCAGATTGATGAAGGATCGTCTAAAGAGAAGAAACAAGCTGTGTTGACAATTCGTGATAGTGGTGAATCCAGTACTACTCAAAATGATAACAAATGGAAAATTCATGATGGTGAAGGGTTTAATTGGAATGACTATATTAAAGATGAGAGAGAAGAGAAAAAGGAACAAAAATGGGTGTTGGTTGTTGCTGAGATCAAAAGAAGTCGAGAGGAAGAAGAGGCAAGAGGTTATTTGGATAATGTATACGATGCTTACAAAGAAGCAAGGTGGGCAAAAAGATGGGATGTAGAGAAAGAGTGTTATGTGGATCGTAAAGGAAACCCGACAGTTGATCCAGATGAGGTTGATTTTGAAGCACTAGTTGCTGCAATTCCAACTATTGATGTTTGGTGTCGAGGGCTTAGATAGATTCCACACTACCGAGAAAAGGTAGAAGAAGAAATAAACAAGGTGATCTATGCAAGTTTGGAAAAGAAGAAGAAGACAGTAGAGGAGATTGTGGTTGAAAGCAAGAAGCTGGTGAATGAGGTGAAGAAAGCCGATGCAAAGGCAAAGACTGTTGATGAAGTTGTTGTTGAAAAACAACAGAAGGTTGAGGAAGATCAGAAGGTAGAAGAAGCCACGGTGTCTAATGCTGAGGTAAAAACTCAATCTGAATCCTCTGAAATGTTAGATAAATATGAACACAAAACTGATGAACAGTGCAAGAAGTGCATGGAAACATGCAAAGCTTGTACTGAAAAAGATGAAAATCTAAGATCCAAAAATAATGAGTTAACTAAAATAGAAAATATTTTCAAAGAAAAATGTAATGAAATGTTAGAAAATGAAAAGTTTTTGAAACAAGAAAATGATAAGCTGACACAAAAATGTGATGATCCTGAAAAAGAAAACAAAATTTTGAAACAACAGTGTTTAGTTGAGTGCAACGAATGTATTCCAAAAGATAAAACTATTCAAGAATTGCAAAAAGAATATGATGGAATGAAATTGTCATATCACACGGTAAAAGAAGCTTATGAGATTTTGAAAAGTAAAGTTACAAGTCTAGATAATAGATTGTCAGCATGTCAAGAAACAACTAGCTTTCTTGAAGCTAGATATGAAGGAAAGCAAAAAGTTTTAAATAACTACATTGATGAAGTTGCTACACTTAAACAAGAGCTGGCAGAAAAAGAAAAATTAGTTAACAAACTTCAAAGTTATCATGCTTCGTCATATATTTTGGAACGTATTTTTAACATCACACTGAATGGTAAAGATTCCGAAAAGAACAAAAAGGGAATTGGGTCAGAATACCATCAGGTTCCACCACCGTTGGAGGATAATTATACATTTTATGATGGCGAAAAGGTGGAAAAGCTATAATTATGGTTGACCAATTACCTAACAACATCGATGTGACTTACACCAAATCTGACAATCTCAATGATTCAGAGGTGGTAGGTAAGGTTGTTGAAAGCGTTTTGTCAGAGGAGTCTACCAAACAGATAAGTCTGAGTCACAAGATGAAAATGAGGGAAGTTTTCATAAAAGTTATCTTAAAAATTCAAATCTGAGAAAGATACGAATGATGATTCGACAGGATTGGTTTATACCATGATTGGATCTGACAAGTTATTCTCAGATATTGAATTCCCGATTCAAAATGTGATTTCAGATAAAATTAACAAAGTGTTCAAGTTGATAGAAATTGAAAAATCTGAAATTTCAAAATTTGCTAGTAAGAGTAAGAAAAGTTCTTATAACAAACATGGTTATAAGAAGAAAAATATGAAGGCTGGATTGGGTTATAAGAAGAGATATAATCATAAACGGTTTGAAAAGGAAAATTTTCAGAAAAAGATGAACTTTGTTCACGGAATAAGTTCTGAGGAAGAGATGTGGCAACCCCCGATCCCTGATCCCCGGGAACGGGCGGACGCGAACTCAGAATTTCGGTGGTATCAGCTTGTTAATTTGGCAGCGGAAATTACATCAGGACCGTAGTTAGGAAATGTTTATCAGAGTAAAACCACCATATTTAATATTAATAATCACATGGGCAAAACCCAAGTTTCTTATTACAATACGTTTATAGGGATAAACCCTATTTTATTGAATTTAAAACATCGTCTTTTAGGTAACTTTTATAGCCACATTTTTCCCAAGCCTTCAGTGCTCTCCAGCTGGCTTTTTACTAATTGGCTGTCACATTGTGTTACCTGAAACGCGTTTTAAAAACAGTTGTCAGTGGGAAATAATGGTGAGTGAATCCCAGTTTAATCAAGAAACATTTTATCAATTAAAAACAGTATTGGGAGCGATCACATTGTTTATTTCTACACAATTACTCCTTTTAGTACTGTCAAACCTGACTTGTGGGTCATATTACACATTGGCTAACTCATTGTCCAATGGTAACGTATTGTCATCCCGACTTACTACTCACAGTGTAGTAAATTTTGTATACAAAACCCCAACATACCGGCATTAATTGAAGAACTACAAAGACTCAATCACCGCTTAATCACATTGTAAAACAATTAAGGTTTTGTAAAATATTACAAAAAGGTTAACAAAAAGAGGATAAACTCACATTGCTATCTTAGACTTCGCGTAAGGGTTTCCTGGATATAATCTATAATTTATACAAATGTACATAGGTTAGTATCATAACCCTTTGAAAATATTAATGATACCCTCCTCGAGACGGTATTCCAACAACTACGTCGGGCAGAAACACGACAGTTATTACGGAACCCTAAATCAATCAGGCAGCGTATCTATTACAAAACCGGGGTTATAATACTTACAACGGAGCAGAACCGCTAATTAGGGGGTATAATACCCGTGTATTATAAGCCTACTATCAGAATTTGAGAGAAAGAAGTCGTTGTGAGCGAATTCGAAATGAAATCCGATGCGTTCTATTTATAGGTGCTAAATTTGGTCTTCACGCGGCCCGCGTAAAGGTAAGCTAAGGCTTACGCGGCCCACGTTGACTCCGGTCAACTGCGTAGCTTAGCTGGGTCATCAGGTAGGCCCGCCAGGTGTTGGGCCACGTGGCGGCTCAGGGCCGTGCCCCGTTTTAAGTTGACGCGGCCCGTGTCATGGTTGAGGTGGGGCTTACGCGGCCCGCCTCAGCCAAAAATTCAGATTTTTAATTTATTTTTAATGCTATAACGTATTCCGGGCTCGGTTTTCACATACTGGGTGTATTTAAAGACATATTGGGACATTTTAAAATATACTAGGGTATCGGTTTTACTGAGGGTTGTTACATTCTCCCCACCTTGTTTTAGAGCTCGTCCTCGAGATCTACTGGAACAAGTGCGGATATTTTCTTTGCATTTCAGATTCAAGCTCCCATGTGTACTCAGGTCCTCTTTTGGAGTCCCACTTTACTTTGACCAGAACTAGTCTCTTATGCTTGAGGTTCTTGACTTTCCTGTCTTCAATTTGTAGAGGCCTTTCTACAAACTTGAGTTGTTCATTTACCTCTATATCCTTAAGAGGTACTATCAGTGATTCATCAGCTAAACACTTTTTGAGATTAGATACATGAAACACATCATGTATTCCTGCCATTTCCTCTGGCAGTTGTAGCTGATAGGCTACAGGTCCTATTCTCCTAATAATCTCAAAAGGTCCAATATACCTGGGACTTAGCTTTCCCCGTTTGATGAATCTTACTATTCCTTTCCAAGGAGAGACTTTTAACAATACTTTATCTCCTACTTGAAATTTTAATGGTTTGCGTCGGTTATCAGCATAGCTCTTCTGTCGATCACGTGCTGCTTTTAGTTGTTCCTTGACTTGAATAACCTTATCAGTTGTTTCTTGCACTATCTCAGGTCCAGATAGTTGCTTTTCCCCAATTTCTGCCCAACAGACTGGGGTTCGGCATTTTCGTCCATAAAGTGCTTCGAATGGTGCAGCATTGATACTTGTGTGATAACTATTGTTATAAGAAAATTCTATTAAAGGTAAGTGATCGTCCCAATTACCTCCGAAATCAATTACACAGGCTCTAAGCATGTCTTCCATTGTCTGAATTGTCCTTTCACTTTATCCGTCCGTTTGAGGATGATAAGTTGTGCTTAGATTTAACTTGGTTCCCATTGCCTTTTGGAAACTTGACCAAAAATGAGAGGTAAATCGACTATCCCTATCAGAAATAATTGATAAAGGAATTCCATGTAAAGAAACAATTTCATTTACATATAATTGGCTAACTGTTCCATACTGAAAGTTTCCTTCATTGGTAAGAAATGAGCTGACTTGGTTAGCCTATCTACAATCACCCAGATTGTATCATTTCCTTTCTTTGTTTTGGGTAATTTAGTAACAAAATCCATTGTTATCAATTCCCATTTCCACACTGGCATTTCTAACTGTTGTAGCAATCCTGAGGGTTTCTAGTGTTCAGCTTTAACTTGTGAACAGGTTAAACATTTAGAAACATAGGCTGCTATGTCCTTTTTCATTCCTATCCACCAGAAATTTTTCCTTAAATCCTGGTACATTTTATCATTTCCTGGATGCATCGTATATTTAGATTTATGGGCTTCTTCTAAAATACGATAACGTAGGTTTCCTAATTTAGGTATCCACATTCTCTTCTCATGGAATCTCCAAATTCCATCTGTTCCTTGTTCTAATTCTTTTAGCATACCTTTTAATTTTTCAGTATCATCCTTGATTACTGATTCTTGTGCTTCTCTTATCTGATCATTTAAATCTACTTGTAGATTTAATTTAAGAGAACGTACCCTTTTTGGCTTCTCATGATACTTTCGACTTAAAGCATCTGCTACTACATTTGCTTTTCCTTCATGATACTGGATATCACAATCATAATCACTAAGCATTTCCATCCAGCGTCTTTGTCTCATATTCAACTCCTTTTGCTTGAAAATATACCTTAAACTCTTATGATCAGTGAATATGGTAAACTTACTACCATAAAGGTAATGTCTCCAAATCTTAAGAGCAAAAATTATAGCTCCTAGTTCTAGATCATGGGTTAAATAATTCTCTTCATGATTTTTAAGTTGTCTAGATGCGTAAGCTATAACCTTTTGTCGTTGCATCAATACACATCCATAACCTAATTTGGAAGCGTCACAATAAACTACAAAATCTTCAGTTCCTTCTGGTAACGCTAATATGGGTGTATGGGTTAATCTTTGCTTAAGAATTCTAAATGCTTCTTCTTGTTTTAATCCCCATTCAAACTTAACAGATTTACATGTTAGCTTAGTTAAGGGAATGGCTATTCTAGAAAAATCTCGAATAAATCTTCTATAATAACCAGCTAATGCTAAGAAACTTCTAACCTCGGTTGGTGACTCAGGGGTTTTCCATTTAGTAATCGCCTCGATCTTTGTCGGATCTACATGAATTCCTTCATGATTGACTAGGTGTCCAAGAAACTGTACTTGTTCTAACCAAAATTCGCACTTAGAAAATTTAGCATAAAGCTTTTCATTTCTTAACAAACTTAAAAGTGCGTGCAAATGCTTTGCATGATCTTCTTTACTCTTAGAGTAAATTAAAATATCATCTATGAAAACAATTATGAATTTATCCAAATATGGCTTACATATTCGGTTCATCATGTCCATAAATGCAGCTGGGGCATTGTTTAAACCAAATGGCATGACAGTAAATTCATAATGTCCATACCTTGTTCTGAATGCGGTTTTAGGAATGTCTTCTTCCTGTACCTTTAATTGATGATATCCTGACCTTAAATCGATTTTAGAGAAAAATCGAGCTCCTTGTAGTTGATCAAACAGATCATCGATTCTTGGTAATGGGTACCGGTTCTTAATCGTGACCTTTTTTAATGCACGGTAGTCAATGCACATACGCATTGATCCGTCCTTCTTTTTAACAAACAGTATCGGCGCTCCCCATGGTGACGAACTTGGCTGTATGAATCCTTTCTCTAACAATTCATCTAAATGTTTCTTCAGTTCTTGTATTTCTGCAGGTGCCAAACGGTAAGGTGCTTTGGCAATTGGTGCCGTTCCTGGTATCAAATTGATCCTGAATTCAACTTCTCTATCTGGAGGTTGCCCTGGCAATTCTTCTGGAAATATATCTGAAAACTGAGATACTACTGGAATATCTTTTAAATCCTTTCCTTTAGTGTTAGTGATTATAGAAATCAAATACACTATAGAACATTTTCTTATATAACTTGCAGTTTTCATCACAGAGATAAATTTGGTAGATCTAGATGGTTTATCTCATTTAATTGTGATCGTTTTACCTGTTGGTGAATTTACTTGAATTGACTTTTGATCACATAAAATATTGGCTTTATTGGTTATTAACCAATCCATTCCTAATACAACATCAAATCCTGCCAGATTCATGGGATAAAGATTTGCAATAAATTTCTGATTTAAAATTTCTATGCTTGCTCCCTGCAAGATTTCAGAAATCCTAACGGTTTCTCCATTAGCTGTCTCTACTAAACATTCTTGTGGTAGTTTAGTTAATGACTGATTTAGAAATTTGCAAAATGATGTATTAATAAAACTTTGGTTTGCACCAGAGTCAAATAATACTTTAGCAAAAACATCATTAACTAAAAGCGTACTAGCTATGACATCTGGAATCATCTTGGCTTCATCTGCAGTTAGAACAAATGCTCTAGCATTTTGAGTGTTCTTGTTGTTTGCAGCTGGGGCTAGTTTTGGACAGTTTGGCCTAATATGACCTTTTTCTCCACAGTTGTAGCATAATCCATTACTGGATTTCTTCCTGCAATTTTCTTCCTTGTGCCCTGGCATCTTGCAATAATTGCAAAGAGTGGAGCATTTTCCCAAATGCTTTTTCTTGCAAACCTTGTAGAAAGGTGCAGAGGTAGAACCCATATTCCTACGGTTATAATTCCCAGAACGGAATTCTTGAGTAAGCCTTTGGGCTAGGTTTTTCCTCTGATCTTCTTCTCTAGTACGAACTAGTTCATCTGTCAAGGTATTGGTTAGTTCTACAGCTTCTTCTATGGTTTGAGGTCTAGCTGTCTTGACTACATGTCTAATCTCTCCAATTAATCCCCAGATGTAACGGGAGATTAATACTGGCTCTGGTGATGCTAGGGTTGGTACCATTCTAGCATATTCAAAGAATAACTTGGTGTACCCCTTACTATCCACTCCATTCATCCTAAGGTTTAGGAATTTGTTTGCTATTTGTTCTTTTTCATTAGGATGGCAGAATTTCCTTTCTACCATGTTCCTAAATTCTTCTCATTCCATATTGTATACCCTATCACTTCCTTTTGACTGGAGGATAGTGTTCCACCATTCTAAAGCTGAGTTCTTAAACAAATTAGAAGCAAACATTATTTTGTCTTCTTCAGCACACTTGCTTATTTTCAGAACAGCCTCAGTCTTTTCTATCCAGCATAGAGCTGCAATAGGTTCTTCATTACCCGAGAACTCTATCGGTTTACAAGACCAGAATTCCTTATAAGAACAACCATAAGGCATGGTTCTTCTTCTTTTAGGAATGGGTACTTGAAGTACAGGGCCATTGTTTATGCTGTGTTCTGGTTCGATTGGTCGCTTACTGCTATGTTTACTTTTATTATTCGCTTCTTGAATGGTTTGAATAATAAATGGCATGGCATCTATGATTCCTTGTGCCACTATGTGTTGAACGGCACTATTATCCATTTGGTTTCCATTGTTATTGATGCTCGGATTCTCATTAACCACGTTAATTTTACTCTGGTTATCATTATTCAGATTTCCTTGATTTCCTTCGTCGGCCATCTGAATTTTAAACATTTATCCCATATTAATATCACAAGATAATATTTAATATAGTTAATCACATGATACGCAATCTAGCCAAAAACGTCGATCATTGCGACTTTTACTCTATTTTCATATACTATTATGCATCTATTACATTCTAGTACTGAAATAAAAATTACAATACCAACAGAAATAGAATCACACTAATAGTAATAGGCATCCGTACACACATATTTTATTTTATTTTTATTTTATTATATTATATTACTATTACCATCTCCTCTATCACATTACGAATATGGATTTATCCAAAAATCCATATTGCGCTCATCGTATTTCCATACGAGACGCTCTCCCACCTGTCTCATTCTCTCACTGCTTTCTAAAATTTCCTCCCCAAATGTCCTAAGTTCTTGCACGTTTTCTGCACTCATTGGGGGTGCAGGTTCTAGGACTGGGTTCGGAATCTGGGGTGCGGGTTCCTGATATGGGGGTGAAAGTGCCTGAAATCGATAAGGATCTTCTAAGATTTCCCTAATATATTCATCGTGGTAATAGGGATCTAAAGGGTCCATACCTGGATAGGCTCCTATGTTCTGTATAGGTGTGTCTTCATGGATCGGGTAACGTTGCACATAGTCCCTAACGTCATCCCACCATGGATCGTAATTTGGGTCTAGGGGATTTGGTGCTGGTACCCTAGGGATTTCTTCTGGGTTGAAGTCATGCATCTCCACTTGGTTTTCAGGGTTTTCTATCTCCATTGGTTGGTCAGGGATTTGCAATTGTGGTTAGGGTGCTATTGTTTGCTCCAGATTAGGGTCAGCAGCAGTTGTGGCTAGGATATGGAAATTGGCTAGGCTTCTATTAAGCATATACTGTGTATGGGCATCTGTCTTTAGCTTAGCAGCTGCTAAAACTCTTTGCTGTTGCAACTTTCGCATTCTTTTCCTACATGCAAAGGCTTCCTTACTGAACCATCCTCGTTTCTTATGAGGGAATGGCTCTTCTGACTAAGCTTTAAAAGCAAACATCCCTTCTTCCTGATCAGCAGAATACCCAGAAAGGGCAGGCTGTGATGAGGTACCTTTACTCCTAGGGGAATCAGACAACTGACGACACATGTCTGAGGGTCCTTGATCACTCATACTGTAAACTATCAAATAGTCAAATAACCCATAACAAATAAATACAGTTATGCACTTATTTCCGAAATTTATTTCCTAACACAAAATTTAAATTTTAAGTGTCAGCAGAACACTTCTTTGGCTTAGACCAGTGGCTAGGCTCTGATACCACCTCCTGTCGCAACCCCCGATCCCTGATCCCCGGAAACGGGCGGACGCGAACTCAGAATTTCGGTGGTATCAGCTTGTTAATTTGGCAGCGGAAATTACATCAGGACCGTAGTTAGGAAATGTTTATTAGAGTAAAACCACCATATTTAATATTAATAATCACATGGGCAAAACCCAAGTTTCTTATTACAATACGTTTATAGGGATAAACCCTATTTTATTGAATTTAAAACATCGTCTTTTAGGTAACTTTTATAGCCACATTTTTCCCAAACCTTCAGTGCTCTACAAGTGGCTTTTTACTAATTGGCTGTCACATTGTGTTACCTGAAACGCGTTTTAAAAACATTTGTCAGTGGGAAATACTGGTGAGTGAATCCCAGTTTAATCAAGAAACATTTTATCAATTAAAAACAGTATTGAGAGCGATCACATTGTTTATTTCTACACAATTACTCCTTTTAGTACTGTCAAACCTGACTTGCAGGTCATATTACACATTGGCTAACTCATTGTCCAATGGTAACGTATTGTCATCCCGACTTACTACTCACAGTGTAGTAAATTTTGTATACAAAACCCCAACATACCGACAGTAATTGAAGAACTACAAAGACTCAATCACCGCTTAATCACATTGTAAAACAATTAAGGTTTTGTAAAATATTACAAAAAGGTTAACAAAAAGAGGATAAACTCACATTGCTATCTTAGACTTCGCGTAAGGGTTTCCTGGATATAATCTATAATTTATACAAATGTACATAGGTTAGTATCATAACCCTTTGAAAATATTAATGATACCCTCCCCGAGACGGTATTCCAACAACTACGTTGGGCAGAACCACGACAGTTATTACGGAACCCTAAATCAATCGGGCAGCGTATCTATTACAAAACCGGGGTTATAATATTTACAATGGAGCAGAACCTCGCTAATTAGGGGGTATAATACCCGTGTATTATAAGCCTACTATCAGAATTTGAGAGAAAGAAGTCGTTGTGAGCGAATTCGAAATGAAATCCGATGCGTTCTATTTATAGGTGTTGAATCTGGTCTTCACGCGGCCCGCGTAAAGGTAAGCTAAGGCTTACGCGGCCCGCGTTGACTCCGGTCAACTGCGTAGCTTAGCTGGGTCATCAGGTAGGCCCGCCAGGTGTTGGGCCACGTGGCGGCCCAGGTCCGTGCCCCGTTTTAAGTTGACGCGGCCCGCGTCACGGTTGAGGTGGGGCTTACGCAGCCCGCCTCAGCCAAAAATTCAGATTTTTAATTTATTTTTAATGCTATAACGTATTTCGGGCTCGGTTTTCACATACGGGGTGTATTTAAAGACATATTGGGACATTTTAAAATATACTAGGGTATCGGTTTTACTGAGGGTTGGTACAAGAGAAAGAACTCCAATTTAGGCGACAGTCTAATGAAGAGTTCTATGCTCAAAAGAAACAACAACAGGTGAAAGATGTTTCAAAAAGAACATGCTTTAAGTATGATCAAATGGGACATCTCAGTCAAAAGTGTCCAAATCTTAAACCTGTTGATGTTGAGAAAAGAAAGTCTGATGTTGTGAATCAGAAATCAACTAAGTTTGAAACTAAACAAACTTGGAAGCCAAAAATGTCAAAGACTGAACCACAACAAACTTGGAAATAAGTGACACCCAGATTTAGAACAACACAAAGCTGGAAAGCAACAGTTGATGCAACAAAACCAAACCAGTTTTGGAAACCAAAAGTTGTTCAAAATCAAATTGTTCAAAATGAAAGATTTTATCAAAGAAATGTTTCAAAAGGGTAAATCTGGGTGGTCAAGCAACAAAAAAGTTTCAGTTGAAGAAAAACTTAAAGAAATTGTTTTTGAGAAGAATGAACGAAACTATCCAGTTCTACCTGGAAAAATTCACATTCAGCTACCTGAGTCAAAGCAGGCTTGGGTTGCTTTGTTTAAAGGATCGAATTATTTGAATGTGAAGGTGCTCCCGAAGACAGCAGAATGTCAGATTGAGGAGAGGAGCAGCCTGGCACGAGAGGAGGCTACTGATCCCTGCATCTGACAATCAGGGAGTTTATTCATTTCTGTACATAAATAAACCATATTTCAAAAACCCTAAAAATTAAAAATTTAAAAACCAAAAATATGTTTTTACTTTGTTAAATATTGAACAAAAAAAATGTTTTGATTGAATATGCCGAAACCCTCACGGCTGAACAAACATGATTATTTCGCAATTGAAAATGGTTTAACATTGTTAAAAATCAGTGTGTTGTAAATCATGGGGGTCCTTTATGCGAAACAGAGCATGTGACGCAGAAAGTTGATAGCGAGACAAAGCTATCTGCATTGTGTTGTCAAGTTTTCTTAAATGTTTTGAATTTTTGGGGAAGTAAGAAAATTTCAGAAAATACAAAAAACATTTGAAAATTTGAAAAAGCCAAAAAACATGATAAAATTCAAAAATGAGTTTTTGTGTAAAAACAGGAAATGATAGTACATCAGTAGACAATCACAGTACGCTAAAGAATTGGAAAGTCAAATGTGATAAACGGTCTCACTGATGATATGCCAGTAAGGTTTTACACATTTAGTAGATTGATCTCGAGATATAAACATTAAAATAATAGCTTTCTTATCTCGTGGGGAACATCTCTCGGATATATGGGTAACCCCCGAAATCTTGTTTGAGAGATTGCCTGATTATGAGATACTAGGTTTTTATACTGTTTCATATCTGGGGTATTATACTTGGTCTTCTGATATTGCAGAAGCAATGGCCTAGATTTCGTATAATACTTTACGCGCTTTAAATAGCTTTCTCTTTGCATAAAAATTGAAAAATATCGAAAGATATGAATCAAGTGCAGTTGTAAAGAAGATCCCTAAGTGGGACACACCTCAAAGTCGAGCCTTCATCTCTTTGACTGAACGATAGTTCATACCTAAGCTCTCAAGGTCTCGCACTAACCTAGAGTACATATATCAATATAGTATATTCACCTGTAAGACTGAATCTAGGAAATCTTGATACGGGAGTATATTCTGAGGTGGGACACACGAATAAGTTAAGTGCTTAAAAAACTAAATCTCGTATCTCGAATCAGTTGAACTTTGTGTGAAAATTTAAGTGGATCAGTATACTGACAATCTAAGTGAATCATTTAAAACTTAAAGTGTTAAAGCTCAACGGTGCTAGTGATTTGTCATAAACTGACATGATCCTCTGACACAAACTCAAACAAAAATATTGTCTGTAAATATTTGTTTATTGTTTTATGTTAAAGAAAAAGTACAAAAAGAGTTTTGGAGAGTTTTAGCTTAAACTTTGTAAAATACAAAAATATTTTGTTTCTACGTTATTTTCGACAACCGATGTCTGAAAGCTGAGTTTCAAGATCTGAGTATGCTGAACGTGTTTCTGAAAATAATCAAGTTCATTAATTTGAAACTTGAAGGTTTAAAATGAAAATTTTCAAAAATAGTTTGTGAGATCTCCAAGGTCATTAAGTTGGACTTGGATGATAAATCGTGAGGTTTTGGATTCTTAAACTGTCAAAATTTATAAAGTCGTTTAATAGAGGAATAAAGTCAGGAAATCCTGGAAAATAACATATTGTTACTTAGAGCCATGCTACTGATTTTGAATATGTGGGTTAAAGGGCCAGGTAATCATTCTTGAGAAATTCTAAATAGACTTAAAACTGTTAAATGTGAGTCAGATTCTCAATCTTAGAATATTTTGAGCCAGGTCACAAATTTCTGTGAACAGACGATGTCCTGTGCAGTCACATATTTGAAATGCTCCAGCTTATCATTATTAAATGTTTAGAGCTTGGTTGTTGATTTATATTGTCAAATATCTTACAAATGTTTGAGACTTTTTCAGATGATAGAGCCAGATTACGATCCCAATAGCTGAGCTTAAGGGGGAGTCTAAAGACGGGTTGAATGCAAGGGGGAGCTTGTATTCAAAGAGCCAAATAGCAAATTTTGGAAGAGCTTGTAGAGCCAGGTGACGATCCTAGTAGCTGAAAGCACAGAAGCTTAACAAAAGGGGAACCTGAAGAAAGGAATCAAACGCTAGGAAGAGCTAAAGCTGAAGTCAAAAGCAAATCAATGGGGATTCTGTTAGAGATTGGGGAGTCTGTGTTGCTGAAAATGTCAACATTACTAAAAGACTCAGAGAGAGATAGAAAGCTACGAGATTGACCGCAGCAATATCCAAGGGGGAGTCTGTGAGTGCATATGTCTATCGCTTGCCTCAATCACGTAAAGTAGCTGAAATAAATGACACAAGACTGATGCTGAACTAAATGAAGTATGAAGATCACATATTAAAGAACAGCTTCGTACGAAGCCCTTCGTACGAAGCCCTTCGTACGAAGGCAGGATTGGTAGCTTCGTACGAAGGCATGGCAGCCTTGTGCGAACCCAGACTTCTATATATATGTGTCTTGTGTTAGTCATTTGTAATTTTTTGGGCATTCTTGAGGTAAACTCTGCCCGTTCATTTTCACGGTTCTGTACTGTCACATTCAGTAATATAAAACAGTTGTAATTACTTCGGAGTGTCTGATCCACACACGTATTTGGATTCCGCACATTATATGTGTTTATAAGCATTCAACGGAGAAGGAATCGATCACGATCCTGAATTCACAAGAAGAATGGTGCGATAACAGAGTATGTTACAATTGTGGAAGAAGTGGACACATTGTTGTTAATTTCCAGATAAAGAGATTTGATAAGAGAATATGCTACAATTGTCAAATCAAAGGTCATGTTGCTAAAGATTGTCCAACGAGGTCAAAGAGAGAATCGTTGGATAAATCTCGCAAGAAGAAAAAAAAGAGAGCTAGATAAAAGCCCAAAGAAAGGATAGTGAAACTATCACAAGGCAGAGAGATAAATTGAGAAAGAAAAGAAAGAAAGGTAGAGAATATTTAGAGAAAATTTTGTCCTCGAATACAACAGTTGATTCAGATAATAGTTCTGAAGAATCGTTTTTCTCTCCGAAGAAAGATCAATCAAGTAAAACAAATTCATCAGATACAAATCTAAGGACAAAGAGAGAACAGTGGATAAGAAAGTTATCCATCAAACAGTTGCGAAACCAAAGCAAATTTGGAGAACTAAAGTTTCAGATGAAGTTTCTCCAGTGGAAATTTCGAAACTGTTCGATGATAAATGAGATTGTGAATGGATAGCTGTTACTAAAATTGATGAATTTAGTCAACCTAAATCCGTTATGGATTGGGTTTCAATTCAAAATTAATTAAGTTCATTTGCATGTGCAGGATAACCATACTTCAAGCAAACTCTATTCAGAAGCAATGGTTATTCGTGCAGAGTTTGAAGAGATTAAAGATTTGGTATTCCACACAAACAAAATGGTAGTCTCGGGTTCACATTCATAAAAATTTGTTGTTTGGTTAATATGGAAGAATTTTATTTTCGATTTCGAAATGATGTTTTCAATTTTAGGGGGAGAAAAAATTTTAAAATTTGTCAAAATCAAAATTCCTGTAATATTGAAAAACATCATTTCAAAATCATTTTAGATAGATAAAAATTTTCAAAAAGCCAAAAACAATAGAAAATATCAAATCTTCAAAAACATTAAAAAGTGAAAATGAGATTACTTGTTGCGAAAAAGAGGAAATGATAGTATATCAGTGGACTATCAGTGCATGCTAAAGAGTTGTAATGTTTAAAATGTATAAACAATCTTAGTAAAGATGTGTCGGTAGGCTCAGCAGGACTAGTAGTTTTGCGATAAATGATACAAAACTTAAATGAAAAAGCCTAGTTCAAGTGGGAAACATGATTGAAAGCATAGTACTTAGTATTTTCTTCATGACTGTGTACCTACTCGGTAATCGCTGAATGCTGAAAAGCATAAAAAACCGATTAGTTTGTGAACTTTCACAACTTACTGAAAAAATTGCAAGGATTGTGTTTTCATTTTGAAAAGATTTAAACTTGTTTTATTTCTTTATTTTGTTTAAGCATTGGACATCCTCTATGTATACGAAAGTATCGAACTGGATGTTAGTGCCTGAACGTTTCTGCTTTATTTTACTTGGTGTTTCATTTAAAACTTGGATTACCTCTGTGTATATGAGAATATCGAACTGATGGTTAAGATCTAAACAATTTCAACTTGTTTTTATTTCTTGTTTTGTTTAAACATTGAACTTTCTCTGCGTAACGAAAGATCGACGTGATTGTGAATGTTTAAACATTCTGTTTTATTTTTACACAAATCACAGTTGATAAAACTTTAAAGGCCTTACTTGAGTCAGTGTATGACATAATGAGGGATATGCTAACATCGTGGGGTCCATAAGAACTTAATACAAATTAAATGTACCTTAACGTAACAGTAAGCATTATGAAAGTTTTTAGATTGAGTTTAAGTGGACAACAATATCGACAATCCACGTGAATTGTTTAATCTAAGTGTTATATAAAGATCAACAGTGCAACTGATATGTATCAAATAAACTAATATGATCTTCTAGCACGTTTTCTCGCAAAAACATTAACTGTAAATATTACATTTTAGTTTGTTTACATATTTTGCATTCAATATTAGAAATTCAAATAGATTTTCTTTCAAAATCTTCCATTGAAACAAAACAATGTTGAATGAGAGTCGGACAAACGAGACCGTTTATAAACTGTTTGTGTGTGGATAGGTATGCGTTTCGAGATTTGAAGATATTTCCAGACTAAATCAAAACTGCAAATTACAGATTTCTAAGCTATGTCCAAGGGGTGTCTGTGAATGCATATGTCCATAGCTAAGAAATCTTGACAACAAGTTTTGAAGATGCTGGAAGATTGTTAAAGAGTGTAGATCAAGACTGCGCCAACATCCATGGGGGAGACTGTTGATGCATATGTCTGTTGCCAACGTCTTGATGTAATAGGGCTAGATACTGTCAAATATGAGATGTGTATGTAAAACAGGCTCATCCGTACGGATGTAGCACATCCGCACGGATGTAGCTTATTCGCACGGATGAGCAGGTGCGTACGGAGGTAGTATGTTCGCACGAAGGTGCTTATGTCCGTACGAATGTAATGTTGTTTAGTCTGCATGAATGTAACGTCTATAAATAGACGTGCGGACTGAGTGCTTAGAGTAAGCGTGTGTTTGACTGTGAGGCGAAGCACTGTCAAAATTGTACCAGAACTGTGAAGTTAATAGAAAATGTAGAAAATTATGAAATCTTGTGTTTCTACCTATTACTGATGGATTCCGCACGTCTGACTTAGGGATTAGATATCTCCGTAAACGTTAACGTCGATCCATGTCAAGACCGGGACCTACACATATAGTGTCATAACCACTTGTTGTCTTGGGTAATTTAGTAATAAAATCCATTGAAATATACTCTCACCTCCATTGTGAGATCTCTGGTTTATGCAACAACCCTGACGGCTTCTGACATTCATCTTTAACTTTAGAACAAGTAAGGCATTTACTAACATAGGTGGTGATGTCACTCGTCATATTAGGCCACCAATACAACTAATTCAAATCATGATACGTCTTGTCCGCTCCTGAGTGAACTGAGTATTTGGACTCATGCGCTATAACAACCCTCCTAATTATTTTCGACACCCTAATATATTTTAAAAATGTCCCTATATGACCTAAAATACACCCCATATGTGAAAACCGAGCCCAAAATACAATATATAATTAAAAATTAAATAAAAATCAAATTTTAAAGGCGCTCGCGGGCCGCGTAGCCCTTGGCTACGTCTTACGCGGGGCGCGAGCTAAAGGACATGGGGCGCAGCCCGGTGCTGCCACGTGTCATGATCGTGTCAAAGCTAAACTCGACAAATCAGCAACCCTAGGGCCTACAACCCTACGTCGCAGGCCGCGAAGGACTATCCTTCGGCTTACGCGGGCCGCGAGGAAGTCCGAAATCACAACTATAAATAGAGGCCATCAGCTTTCACTTTCGATCGTTCAATCTCTTTCTCTCTCACGAATTTCTATATAGTCAAAGTGCTTTTCGGGTATAATACCCCCCTAAATAATGAAGTTATGCCTCGTTGTAAGTATTATAACCCCGGTTACATATTAGATACGCTGCCTGATTGATCTAGGGTTCCGTAACGGCTGTCGAGGTTCTGCCCGACGTAGTCGTTGGAATGCCGTCTCGGGGAGGGTATTACTAATGTAAATATTGGGTTATTATACTAACACGTGTGCGTTTGTGTAATTTATAGATAATCACCAGGAAACCGTAAAGGGAAACCTAAGATAGCAATGTGAGTAATCCTCTTTTTGTGTAAACCTTTTTGTGAGTAATCCTCTTTTTGTGTAAACCTTTTTGTGAGTAATCTCCTTTTTGTAAACCTTTTTGCAAACTATTTCAAAAAACCTTTATTTAAATTATAATTAGTAGTGATTGAGTCTTTGTAGTCTTCAATTAGTGCCGGTATGTTGGGGTTTTGTATACAAAATGTGGAACACGTTACCATTGGACAAAGAGTTAGCCAATGTGTAATATGACCCACCAGTCAGGATTGACAGTACTGAATGAGTAATTGTGTAGACATAAACATTGTAATCGCTCTCAATACTGTTACATGATAAAACTCTTCTTGATTAAAATGGGATTCACTCACCAGTATTTCCCACTGACAAAATGTTTTTAAACGCGTTTCAGGTAACAAAATGTGAAAGCCTACTAGAAGCCAGCTGGACAGCACTGAAGGCTTGGAAAAGTGGCTATAAAAGTTACCTAAATAAAGAAGATGTTTTATTTTAATAAAATAGGGTTTACCCCTATAAAACAGTTTGCAATGAAAACTTGGGTTTTATCCCAATATATTTATTTATATAAAATATGGTGTTTCACTCTGATAAAATATTTTCTAACTACGGTTCTGATGTAATTTCCGCTGCCAAATTGATAAACACCGGATACCACCAAAACTGGCCATGGCCGCCCGTTCCCGGGTTGTTAGGGGGCGGGGGTTGTGACAGAAGGTGGTATCAGAGCTAAGCCACTAATTCAGCCATAGAAGTGTTCTGCTGACATCAAAAGTTATCTAAAGTGTTAGGAAATAAATTACGGAACTACGTGCATATTTGTATTTTATTATTTTGTGTTATTTGACTATTTGTTAGTTTATAGTATGAGCGACCAAGTTCCTTCTGATGCGTATCGTCAATTGTCCAGCTCGCCTAGGAGCGAAGGCACCTCTTCACAGCCTGCCCTTTCCGGGTATTCAGCTGACAATGAAGATGGGATATTCGTGTTTAAGGCTCAGTCTGAAGAGCCATTCCCTCCTAAAAAGAAAGGATGGTTAAGTAGGGGAGCGCATGAACATAGGAAGAGAATGAAAAAGTTACAACAGCAATGCGTATTAGCCGCCGCTTAGAGAGAAACAGATGCTCATGCCTAGGATATGTTAAATAGGAGTCTAGCAAACTTCCATATTCTAGCAACTACAGCATGTGACAACTGTCAAAACTTCAGGTATCCGTACAATTATTAAACCATGATTAGTGCTTAATGACTGTGCTGAATTTGCAAATTAATTGCTTTCTGATTACTACTTTATACATACATGTGCATCATATATCACCAAATTTTATGTTATTATTGCATGAAAGCTTATTTGACTCGAATGATGCACGAAACACAGTTAGCATAGTTATCAGACAAATTAGGAATAAGCTGACAGAACTCAGTACATAGACAGACAGTGTGTAGAGACACAGAATGGGCCAGAAACCAAGTATTACACTAATATAATGTGTAGGAAAGTAAGGATCACAAAAATGCCTTTCTAGTGATAGTTTAAGTGCAGAAAGTGCCTAAAACTCACACAAAGTGCTGAATTCAGCAAAAATCAGCATTTAAACAATCTAAAATTATGCAGAAATATGGTAAAATGGTCCTGAATGCTTTCCTAAGTGTTGGGAATCAAAAGTGTCACAAAAGGTAACATAAAGCACACTAAACTGCATAGTTTAGCACTTTAACGAACCGGTAACCAACCGAACAACCAGACACTACCCGAAACACCAAATTTACACTAGAATCATTGTTTTAACATTACCAAGCTAGTTATGATCCCCGAACATCATAACACCTCCTAAATACCTAGTAACTAATATAACTAACTAGATACTTACAATTTAACCTTAAACTAACTAACTTAGTTCAAGCCTAGTCTACTACGCCCCCCTACCTATTTACGACCCAACATATGGACCCACATGCGATTTTCTTTCAATTTTATAATGGATCATGTTGGCACAATAAGAACATAATATCCTTTGGAAAACACCTAAACTTGGTTATAAGTATAACCCTAATGTTCATAACTTTCATTTTCACGCACACTAACACACACAAACTCTCTCCTCTTCTCCTCCTTGTTCTCGGCCGACCCCAAACACCCACACATCCACCATCATTCATCCATTCTCATACAATCCAAGCTCATACAAAGGTGTTAGAGGTCACATAAAGGAGCTAGCAGCTTACGGAAGTTCAAGAACCTCTCTTATTTACTTTTATCCACTTGTTTTCTTCACTTGATCATCCCTAGCCTTGTGCTAGTGGTTAGAACCTTGATCTTGCTATTTTACTTCCATTTTAAGTGGTTAAAAGAAGAATCATAATCATAATATTGAAGAACACTAAGAATCATAAGAAGTAAACTTGAACATAAGCTTGAAATATGAAGAAATCTTGACGAATATAAGTTGTTATGCTTGATGATTGTTGATTGTTTGTGAAAACGATGTTGATCATCATATGATCTTGCTAGATCATGATTAAAAACATAATCTAGCAAGATGAGAGGATGAACTTGATGAAAGTTAATGGATCATCCTCATGAGAAGCATGAACTTGAAAGAATACATTGATTTCTTGAAAAATAATGATCAAAATAAGTTGTGATACTTGAAGATCTAGAAATTTTATGGATGATTTCTAAAGAAACCAAGTTAAAAATATAAGTTTTACTAAATCTTGGTTCTTACATAAACAAACCTTATTTTTTGTGGATAAACAAGTGTAGAAACACTTGTGTAACAAGAAAATTTCATAAAGAAACATTTTTAGAAATGATGATCACAAGTTGTAAAGATCCATATTCTTTAAAAATGAAGTGTTTAAAGAACTAATACACTTTAAAAGGATAACAAGGCTTACTAATAACACTAGTAAGTTACTACAAATTTTTACAAATATTCAAGTTCATGAAATAGTAGATTATACTTGTTTTTGGCAAAGTTGGTAAGTGTAAGTTGTTTATTGTCGAATGATGATTGATTGTGTTGATTTTTACAAGAGAAAATGATATGCTTGAAAGCATGGAAACCTCCATTTTTAGGGGAAACTATGGCAAAATTTTCTAAAAATGTAAACACTTTGAAAAATATTTCCAAACAAATATTTACAAGTGTATTTTAAACCATGAATTTCTCACATAAACTTTGCCATAATTTTTGTTACAAAAATTATAATTATTGGAGGTTGGGTTTTATAAATAAAAGTGACTAAATATGTATTTAGGAAAATATATATTTAGATGACACCATGTGTGTGATTATTTGTATATTTTGTGTATTAGTTATATTATTTTAGAACATGAAATAATATAACACATCAAAATACCAAGAATTACAATCCAAAATATTATTACCAAAATTCCAAGGAATAAATATACAAATTCTACACAAAATATTGGTGAAACCGAACTATGGAATAAGACTTACAAAATATTCCGGAAAATTTATTCACAAAGTATATTTTGATAAATAATATTTTGGACACCAAGGAAATGAAAATATGATTTTTACAATTACTACAAGAATATATCATATTTTGACAAGGGAAAAATATATTATTTTTGGCAAGTATGAATATATATTTTTCTTGAAATTTTTAGAAGATATATTATTTTTGAAAAAAATGTATATGTTTTCTCAAACACACATGAAATACATTATTTTTTAGAGAGAGTGTATTTTCTTAAATAAACTTGAAATATATTATTTTGGATGAAAAATGGGTTCATATATATATTTTCTAAGTTAGACTTGAAAATATATTATTTTTGGAACTTATAAGAGAATACAAATATTTTTGCCAAAGGAAAATTATAAATAATTTTTCTAAGTAATATTTATTGAAATATATATTTTGGAAATATATATTGGTAAACTTTTATTAAAGATAATATTCCGGAAAAATTAATACGAAATTAAGTATAAGAATACTTAATGAATACAATAAAAATACGTATTCTCGTACGTATAAATACACACCGGAATACGACCCCAATACACGACAAAAATATACAAGTATAAGAATACGAATACATATACACCCATCCTTGGGAAGAATATACAAGTATAAATACTTGGGAAGTATTAAGTTAATATATATTGTTTTAACAATTATTCCAAAATTTAATAAATATAATTTAAGTTAAAATATTAATTATTTTAACAAATAATTATATAACTTGGAATAATATCGAAGCTACGAAGAAACGTAACTCAAAGACATTAATACTAAGTCAAGGCACGACCCGCTCGTCTAATAGATCATAGTGCGTTGCAGGTAGTCGTGTTTTATCCAAAGAAGCTTGAGTTACGGTGATTGAAGACGCAAGACTATGAGTTTCATGACCCCCTTTTCTCTAATTGTTTTTGGTTTTTATAACTTCGGGGGTGAAATACATGTTACAACTATTTACAAACATTTTGATTTGGTATGGTTAGCTAAGGAAGGGTACTACTTGATCATGTGAGTGGTGGGTACAACACTTAAGGCCATTAATCCTCGTTGTAGGACCGAGGGACATGAGTGATAGATCTATTTGGGTGTAGCGAGCCCACACCCATGTGGACCAGGGTGGCCCATGAGGTGACTATGTCTTATTCCCGGAGACAAATTTGCTAGGTTTGAGTTTTCCTGCATCACTTCACACATATCAATGGCCTTGCAAACCATTGATGATCTGTTTTTCCTTGTTGCTTTCATACCAGGAGTTTACAAACTTACATACATACTTTCAATGATTACAAAGGTTATTCATACACACAAACAAACACATGAACTCGCTCAACTTTTGTTGATGTTTTCAAACTACATGTATTTCAAGGAATTAGATGTGGATTTGGCGGGCGTTCGGAAGTTCCAAGTGTGGTTTAAGAATAAAAGATGTCATCCATGATCTTAGGATTTGATCAGTGTGTCTTACCCTAGACAAGACACGCCTCCCAAATCCTGGTTTTACTTAATGTCTTTTGTCGAGTCTTTGTGAACTCTTAAACAAGTTGCATGTTTAGTACTCAAATTTGAATTTCTATGTATTAAGACAATGTTGTCATTATGTTTTTAAAACTTATTTAGTGGATGAACGTCTTTGGTTTCATCATATAGTGGTTGTTATAATTGAATGCAATGATATTAAGAAAGTCACACATAATCACGCTTCCGCAAAAGTCAGGGTGTGACACCTTGGTATCAGAGCTTCGATTGTAGCGAACTAGGATTCCTTCTCGAGTCTAGACTACAATCATTAGGGCTCTCACGAAAATGTTTTCACAACATGTTTTCATTGCATACACGGAACGCCCAGATCCAGGAAAATAAACATTTTTACAAACAAAAAGACGCGAAACACATTTCAAGGTTTATGTTTATGGTTCAGTCTGAGAGACTGGGTGGTTCAGTCTGAGAGACTAGGAGGTTTAGTCTGAGAGACTAGGTGGTTTAGTCTGGGAGACTAGGTGGTTTAGTCTGGGAGACTGGGTGATTTAGTCTGGGAGACTGGGAAGGATACATGTTTGCATTGTCATTGATTGCAGTAGTTGATATATGTGCATATGATGTGATTGTTCTGTTACAGACGCTATGTCATCATCCGAGAGTGGATTGTCCGATACCGATGACCCCATGGCTGTAGTCTCAGATGACGAGATTGCACCCGAGCCAGAGATCTTTACTTCTAATACCGAGAGTGACCCAGAGATGATGTCTGACGACGACGACGATTTCCAGCCATTTACACTGCCCGATTTCGGAGATGATTTACCGATTGTTGATGGTATCCCAGACGAGGATCCTTTTGTTATTCCCATTCCAGTTCACGATCATCTTATCATCGGTCACCCCGATGGTGAGCATGTCGTGGCACCGATCCTCGCTCCCATTCCTCTCATGGTCATTCCTCCTGAGGATTGGCCCTTTGACGATCTCTTTGATGATGATTTTGATCTGTTTGTTTATGGTCCTCCCGATGATGCCCATGGCGATGGAGAGCTCGATGAGGACGTTGTTGATGTTCCACTTCTGGGGATTCCTGTTATTGAGATTTCTTCTTATTCTAGTTTACATTCTGTCCCCGATTCTTTTGAGTCTATGTCATCTTCCGCCTTACAGGCAGTTGGTTTGCGATGTTACGCCACTGATTCTGACGATGATACAGCCATGTCAGCTGCACTGTCCCCTCCACATGACTTTGAGCCTGGACTTGAGCCTGGCTTTGTTCCTGATGATCAGCCTGTTGATGCACCCGCTGATCCTGAGCCGATACCTGCTCCTGAGCCTCTGCTTGATCATGATCCTATTCCATTTGGCTTGCCTGACATTGCACCCCTCATACCAGATCCAGATCCAGTTCCTGCACCCGCTGACCCACCTGTTATTGAGCCAGTCACCCCCCCACTTGCACCTACACCTGTTGATATTGCTCCTGTTCACCCAGTTAAGTCCGATTTTCACCATGTTGCCCTCCCTATCGTTTTCTTGCAGGATATACCCGTACCCCATCCAGGGGAAAGCACTTCTAGCCATCAGCCTAGCCATGACCCTCATGTTTCAACAGCTTTTCCCTATATACCTCAGTCTGCACCTTCTGCTCATTTTACTTCTTCACCACTTGATGAGCCATTTCGATGGTTCCCACCTTGCACCATGCCGATTTCTGATCCCTACCATCCCTCGCACTTTACTGGTTATACACGGGATGAGCTACTCCTATCCTTGCAGCTTCAGTTTGAGATCATGAGTCGCAGGATTTTAGAGCTTGAGATGACACCGCGACCTTTTCCATGTCCTTGTCAGCCATCTTTTGTTCCCCCTCGTTCATCACCGTCCCTGTTTTTGCATCCTCCTGCACCGCTTACTCCATTTCCCGAGCTTGATACTCGATTTCTTACCATTGAGCAACAGATCAGTTATCTGTTGCGTCATGTTTATCAGCTTGAGGAGGAGCTTGCGCATGTGCGCAGCTTGCTTTTTGTTCATCCACCTCCTCCGCCACCACCATTAGCATAGCCGGTTTTTGGTTTTATGTAGGTAGCTTGCTTTTGATGAGAGCACCACTATTGAGCCTAGCTTGTGAAGCCTTTTGGAGACCACCTTTTGACTGTATGACTTTTGTAGACTGATAGGCATTTTGGACAAGGGTAGTATGACCCTGCGTTCCCTTTTGATATGATACATTTGTAAAACATGTAACAATATGCGTGGTCGATGATTAATGAAAGCTCAATCGTAATGTTCTCATTAAATACGTTGTTAATTCACATGGTTGTAATTGATTATGATGTTATATGATTGCTGCTATGATAAATACTTATATACCTATGTATATACACTCCTAGGTCTTAATCGTATAATAGATGCTTGTGTGCACAAATCTTTATTAAGACCTTACCTAGACAATCTTATTTATAGAAGATGCCTCCTCGAAGGAACACTCAGTTGCCCACAACAGAGGCAGAACTGCAAGAACGGATTTCACAAGCAATCGCACAACATGAGGCCCTATGCTCTGAACACAGCGGAGGTACCTCAGGAAATAACCCACCTCACGGTAATGTTTAAGTCTCTAAAGACACATTACGATACGTTTAGACATTCCATGTGTGTTTGCTAATGCTTTCTGTGAATGATGTTGCTTGTATAGGTTGTACTTACAAGCAGTTCCTAGACTGCAAGCCTCTGAACTTTGACGGCACTGGAGGTGTTGTAGCTTTCGTAAGATGGGATGAGAAAACCGATTCTGTGCTGCGGATGAGCAAGTGTGCGCCAGAGCACCAGGTCACTTACATTTCTGGACTATTCCTAGACGGAGCTCTATCGTGGTGGAACCTTCAGGTTCAGACCCTATGTGAGGAAGCAGCGTATGGTATGACTTGGGATGAGATGAAGGAGCTGATGCGCAAGAAGTATTGTTCAAGGGCTGAGATTCAGAAGTTGGAAACCGAGTTCTGGAATCTGAAGATGGATGGACCTAAGATTGCTGACTACGTATAGAGATTCCATGACCTATCTCGTGTTGTCCCCTACATGGTAGAGCCAGAATTCAAGCGAGTCGAATGTTTCATCTGGGGATTGGCACCCCAAATTATGAGCATGGTGACTACTTCAAAGCCTCCCACCATCACTGAGGCCATTGATTTGAGCGTGACACTGACTGAAGAGGCGATTAGATTGAACAAGTTTTTGGTTTCTGAGGGAAAGAAGAAGGAGACTCATGTCGAGTCGTCAGGAGAGAACAAGAGGAAGTTCTCGAACTTCAAGAAAGGTACCCAAAGGAACAACAACAGTGGTAACAAGAAGAGAGATGCGAGCCCACCAGCCGAGGTCAGGACTGGTGTTGCAAGTTCAGAGAACAAGGGAAAGGGATACATGGGCACCTTGCCCAAGTGTGATGTGTGCCAGTTCCATCATGTTGGCCAATGCAGGGTTAGGAAATGTGAATCCTGTGGAAAGAATGGTCATTCGAAGGAGACGTGCTGGGCTGGTACTGGTCGTGGAAATGGTGGCCAGAGAGGTAATGGTAACGGAAATGGAAATGGTAACCGTGGTGGAAACGGTTATGGAAACCGCAATCAAGGAGGAAATAGCGGTAATGGAAATCGTGGTGGTGATGGAAATCAAGATGGTAGTGGAAACCGTGGAGCCAACAACAATCAAGGCGGCACTGGAAACAGACAAGGTTGCTTTAGCTGTGGAGATGTTGGGCATTTCAAGCGGGATTGCCCAAAGAACAACCAAGCCCAAGGAAGAGTTTTCAACATTGGAGCTAGGGAAGCTCGTCAGGATTTGAACGTAGTTACTGGTACGTTCCCTATCAACCAACACTTTGCATCTGTGTTATTTGATACGGGTGTCGATTATAGCTTTGTGTCCCTAGAATTTAAGGATATACTTGGGTTAGTTGCTAGTAAGTTAGAAATCCCGTACTCAAAAGAACTAGCTAATGGAAAACTAGTAGAGGCAAATGAAGTAATTAGAGGTTGTGTAAAAGAGCTTGGAGAGCGTGAGCGCCAGTCGAGTTGGGAAGCTTTGACGTGGTAGTTGGAATGGATTGGTTGTCGAGCAACCGAGCAGAGATCGTATGTCATGAGAAGGTTGTCTGCATTTCATTGGCAAATGGAGAGATGATTGTAGTGCATGGAGAGAAGCATGATACGCCTCTAAGGATTATCAGCTATTTGAAGGCCCGAAAGTTTTTACAGAAAGGATGTGTTGCCTTTTTGGCTCACATTGTTGATAAGGAAGCCGAAGAGCCAAAGCTGGAAGATATCCCCGTGGTAAGAGACTATCCTGAAGTCTTCCCCGAAGACTTGCCAGGATTGCCGCCGCAACGACAAGTCGAGTTTCGTATTGACTTGGTTCCAGGCGTCGCGCCTGTAGCCAAGGCACCTTATCGACTTGCGCCTTCCGAAATGCAAGAGTTGTCGACGCAGCTTCAGGAACTTCTGGACAAGGGATTTATTAGACTAAGCTTCTCGCCTTGGGGAGCTCCAGTCCTATTTGTCAAGAAGAAGGACGGTAGTTTTCGCATGTGCATTGACTACCGAGAGCTAAACAAGTTAACCATCAAGAATCGGTATCCTTTGCCGAGGATTGATGATCTTTTCGATCAACTTCAAGGTTCGAGTTATTACTCCAAGATCGACCTTCGATCAGGTTATCACCAGCTGCGGATTCAAGAAGAGAGTATACCGAAGACTGCCTTCAAAACTCGTTATGGACATTACGAGTTTCTAGTGATGCCGTTTGGTTTGACAAACTCACCGGCAGTATTTATGGATTTGATGAACCGAGTTTGCAAGCCATATCTCGATAAATTTGTGATTGTATTTATCGATGATATTTTGATTTATTCGCGGAAGAAGGAAGAGCATGAGCAGCACCTTAGAGCCATTTTAGAGCTGCTCAAGAAGGAGAAACTGTACGCTAAGTTCTCGAAGTGCGAGTTCTGGTTGCGTGAGGTACAATCCTTGGTCATGTAGTGAATGAAGATGGAATCCATGTGGATCCCACCAAGATCGAGGCGATTAAGAATTGGGAAACTCCGAATGTGCCAACCGAGATCCGTCAGTTTCTAGGTTTAGCAGGGTATTACCGCAGATTCTTTGAGGATTTTTTTCTAAAATCGCTCAACCGTTTACATTCCTTACTCAAAAGGACAAGAAATATGAATGGGGAGACAAGCAAGAGGAAGCTTTTCAGCTGCTAAAGAATAAGCTTTGCGATGCACCGATATTATCCCTACCAAAGGCACCGACGACTTCGTGGTATACTGTGACGCCTCGCGTTAGGGATTAGGTTGTGTGCTGATACAGCGACAGAAGGTTATCGCTTATGCTTCGCACCAGTTGAAAGTTCATGAGAAGAACTACACCACACACGACTTGGAATTAGGCGCAGTGGTATTTGCTTTGAAGATTTGGCGGCATTACCTTTATGGTACCCGATGCACGATCTTTACGGATCACAAGAGCCTACGACACATATTCAATCAGAAAGAGCTTAACATGAGACAGCGGCGATGGGTAGAGCTGTTAAACGATTATGATTGCAAGATCAAATATCACCCAGGAAAGGCGAATGTGGTGGCAGGCGCCTTAAGTCGAAAAGAGAGGATCAAGCCCATAAGGGTTAGGGCTTTAGAAATGATCATCCAGACAGACCTCTCATTGCGCATTCGTGCTGCGCAAAGAGAAGCTCTTAAGAAGGAAAACTTGAAGGATGAATATCTCCGTGGGATGGTGAAAAATCTGGTACCCAATGAGGAAGGAACTTTGTGTTTTATGGGACGAATTTGGGTTCCTCTTTTTGGTGGTCTTAGAGACGTTATTTTTTATGAAGCTCACAAATCAAGGTACTCGATCCAACCAGGATCGGACAAGATGTACCAAGATTTGAAGGATTTCTACTGGTGGCCGAGACTGAAAGGTGATGTTACAACTTACGTTGGAAAGTGTTTAACTTGTGCCAAAGTGAAGGCCGAGTATCAGAAGCCTTCAGGTCTTCTGCAGCAACCTGAGATACCCATGTGGAAATGGGAGCATATTTCAATGGATTTCGTAACGAAGTTGCCAAAGACTCCCAGAGGTCATGATACGATTTGGGTAATCGTAGATCGTCTAACAAAGTCTGCGCACTTTCTGCCAATCAGAGAAAAGGATAACACTGGTAAGTTAGTTGAGCTGTACCTAAGAGAGATAGTCGCACGTCATGGAGTGCCTATCTCGATTATATCTGACAGAGATGGGAGATTTGTGTCAAGGATTTGGCAATCTTTCCAAGAAGCGTTTGGTTCTCAGTTGAATCTGAGCACAGCATTTCATCCACAGACGGACGGTCAAAGTGAGAGAACGATTCAGACGCTGGAAGATATGTTACGAGCTTGCGTAATGGACTTGGGTGGCAGTTGGGACACTCACCTTCCTTTGGTTGAGTTCTCCTATAACAACAGCTACCATACAAGCATTCAAGCTGCACCATTCAAAGCTCTCTATGGACGAAAGTGTCGACCACCGTTATGCTGGGCAGATGCAGGTGATAGACAGTTGGTTGGTCCCAAATTGGTTCAAGAGACGACATATAAGATCATACAGATCCGAGAGCGCATTAAGGCGGCCCGTGATCGTCAAAAGAGTTATGCGGACCAAAGAAGGAAACCCTTGGAATTCGAAGTGGGAGATGTGGTTTTGTTAAAAGTCTCACCTTGGAAAGGTGTGGCACGTTTTGGGAAGCGTGGAAAGTTAAACCCATGATTTATCGGACCGTTCAAAATCCTGGAGAGGATTGGTCCTGTAGCATATAAATTGGAACTACCCGCAGAACTAAATGGTGTTCATGATACATTCCATGTATCTAACATGAAGAAGAGTCCAACACAAGAAACAGTGGTCATTCCTGCTGACGAAGTTCACATTGATGACACACTCCACTTTACCGAAGAACCCGTTGAGGTTACTGATTGGAAAGTTAACAAAACTCGGAGGAGTAGTGTTAAGCTTGTCAAGGTTAGATGGAATGCGCGTCACGGCCCAGAGTTTACTTGGGAGCATGAGGACCGCATGAAAGCTAAATACCCGCATTTATTCCCTAACTCCCCTGCTGCTAGTAGTAGAGCTTAAAATTTCGGGACGAAATTTTCTTAACAGGGGGAGAATGTGACAACTGTCAAAAATTCAGGTATCCGTACAATTATTAAACCATGATTAGTGCTTAATGACTGTGCTGAATTTGCAAATTAATTGCTTTCTGATTACCACTTTGTACGTACATGTGCATCATATATTGCCAAATGTTATGTCATTATTGCATGAAAGCTTATTTGACTCTAATGATGCACGAAACACAGTTAGCATAGTTATCAGACAAATCAGGAATAAGCTGACAGAACTCAGTACATAGATAGACAGTGTGTAGAGACACAGAATGGGCCAGAAACCAAGTATTACACTAGTATAGTGTGTAGGAAAGTAAGGGTCACAAAACTGCCTTTCTAGTGATAGTTTAAGTGCCGGGAAGTGCCTAAAACTCACACAAAGTGCTGAATTCAGCAAAAATCAGCATTTAAACAATCTAAAATTATGCAGAAATATGGTAAAATGGTCCTGAACACTTTCCTAAGTGTTGGGAATCAAAAGTGTCACAAAAGGTAACATAAAGCACACTAAACTGCATAGTTTAGCACTTTAAAGAACCGGTAACCAACCGAATAACCAGACACTACCCGAAACACCAAATTTACACTAGAAGCATTGTTTTAACATTACCAAGCTAGTTATGATCCCCGAACATCATAACACCTCCTAAATACCTAGTAACTAATATAACTAACTAGATACTTACAATTTAACCTTAAACTAACTAACTTAGTTCAAGCCTAGTCTACTACGCCCCCCCCCCCCTACCTATTTACGGCCCAACATATGGACCCACATGCGATTTTCTTTCAATTTTAAAATGGATCATGTTGGCACCATAAGAACATAATATCCTTTGGAAAACACCTAAACTTGGTTATAAGTATAACCCTTATGTTCATAACTTTCATTTTCACACACACTAACACACACAAACTCTCTCCTCTTCTCCTCCTTGTTCTCGACTGACCCCAAACACCCACACATCCACCATCATTCATCCATTCTCATACAATCCAAGCTCATACAAAGGTGTTAGAGGTCACATAAAGGAGCTAGCAGCTTACGGAAGTTCAAGAACCTCTCTTATTTGCTTTTATCCACTTGTTTTCTTCACTTGATCATCCCTAGCCTTGTGCTAGTGGTAAGAACCTTGATCTTGCTATTTTACTTCCATTTTAAGTGGTTAAAAGAAGAATCATAATCATAATCTTGAAGAACACTAAGAATCATAAGAAGTAAACTTGAACATAAGCTTGAAATATGAAGAAATCTTGATGAATATGAGTTGTTATGCTTGATGATTGTTGATTGTTTGTGAAAACGATGTTGATCATCATATGATCTTGCTAGATCATGATTAAAAACATAATCTAGCAAGATGAGAGGATGAACTTGATGAAAGTTAATGGATCATCCTCATGAGAAGCATGAACTTGAAAGAATACATTGATTTCTTGAAAAATAATGATCAAAATAAGTTGTGATACTTGAAGATCTAGAAATTTTATGGATGATTTCTAAAGAAACCAAGTTAAAAATATAAGTTTTACTAAATCTTGGTTCTTACATAAACAAACCTTATTTTTTGTGGATAAACAAGTGTAGAAACACTTGTGTAACAAGAAAATTTCATAAAGAAACATTTTTAGAAATGATGATCACAAGTTGTAAAGATCCATATTCTTTAAAAATGAAGTGTTTAAATAACTAATACACTTTAAAAGGATAACAAGGCTTACTAATAACACTAGTAAGTTACTATAAATTTTTACAAATATTCAGGTTCATGAAATAGTAGATTATACTTGTTTTTGGCAAAGTTGGTAAGTGTAAGTTGTTTATTGTCGAATGATGATTGATTGTGTTGATTTTTACAACAGAAAATGATATGCTTGAAAGCATGGAAACCTCCATTTTTAGGGGAAACTATGGCAAAATTTTCTAAAAATGTAAACACTTTGAAAAATATTTCCAAACAAATATTTACAAGTGTATTTTAAACCATGAATTTCTCACATAAACTTTGCCATAATTTTTGTTACAAAAATTATAATTATTGGAGGTTGGGTTTTATAAATAAAAGTGACTAAATATGTATTTAGGAAAATATATATTTAGATGACACCATGTGTGTGATTATTTGTATATTTTGTGTATTAGTTATATTATTTTAGAACATGAAATAATATAACACATCAAAATACCAAGAATTACAATCCAAAATATTATTACCAAAATTCCAAGGAATAAATATACAAATTCTACACAAAATATTGGTGAAACCGAACTATGGAATAAGACTTACAAAATATTCCGGAAAATTTATTCACAAAGTATATTTTGATAAATAATATTTTGGACACCAAGGAAATGAAAATATGATTTTTACAATTACTACAAGAATATATCATATTTTGACAAGGGAAAAATATATTATTTTTGGCAAGTATGAATATATATTTTTCTTGAAATTTTTAGAAGATATATTATTTTTGAAAGAAATGTATATGTTTTCTCAAACACACATGAAATACATTATTTTTTAGAGAGAATGCATTTTCTTAAATAAACTTGAAATATATTATTTTGGATGAAAAATGGGTTCATATATATATTTTCTAAGTTAGACTTGAAAATATATTATTTTTGGAACTTATAAGAGAATACAAATATTTTTGCTAAAGGAAAATTATAAATAATTTTTCTAAGTACTATTTATTGAAATATATATTTTGGAAATATATATTGGTAAACTTTTATTAAAGATAATATTCTGGAAAAATTAATACGAAATTAAGTATAAGAATACTTAATAAATACAATAAAAATACGTATTCTCGTACGTATAAATACACACCGGAATACGACCCCAATACACGGCAAAAATATACAAGTATAAGAATACGAATACATATACACCCATCCTTGGGAAGAATATACAAGTATAAATACTTGGGAAGTATTAAGTTAATATATATTGTTTAAACAATTATTCCAAAATTTAATAAATATAATTTAAGTTAAAATATTAATTATTTTAACAAATAATTATATAACTTGGAATAATATCGAAGCTACGAAGAAACGTAACTCAAAGACAATAATACTAAGTCAAGGCACGACCCGCTCGTCTTATAGGTCATAGTGCGTTGTAGGTAGTCGTGTTTTATCCAAAGAAGCTTGAGTTACGGTGAGTGAAGACGCAAGACTGTGAGTTTCATGACCCCCTTTTCTCTAACTGTTTTTGGTTTTTATAACTTCGGGGGTGAAATACATGCTACAACTATTTACAAACATTTTGATTTGGTATGGTTAGCTAAGGAAGGGTACTACTTGATCATGTGAGTGGTGGGTACAACACTTAAGGCCATTAATCCTCGTTGTAGGACCGAGGGACATGAGTGATAGATCTATTTGGGTGTAGCGAGCCCACACCCATGTGGACCAGGGTGGCCCATGAGGTGACTATGTCTTATTCCCGGAGACAAATTTGCTAGGTTTGAGTTTTCCTGCATCACTTCACACATATCAATGGCCTTGCAAACCATTGGTGATCTGTTTTTCCTTGTTGCTTTCATACCAGGAGTTTACAAACTTACATACATACTTTCAATGATTACAAAGGTTATTCATACACACAAACAAACACATGAACTCGCTCAACTTTTGTTGATGTTTTCAAACTACATGTATTTCAGGGAATTAGATGTGGATCTGGCGGGCGTTCGGAAGTTCCAAGTGTGGTTTAAGAATAAAAGATGTCATTCATGATCTTAGGATTTGGTCAGTGTGTCTTATCCTGGACAAGACACGCCTCCCAAATCCTGGTTTTACTTAATGTCTTTTGTCGAGTCTTTGTGAACTCTTAAACAAGTTGCATGTTTAGTACTCGAATTTGAATTTCTATGTTTTAAGACAATGTTGTCATTATGTTTTTAAAACTTGTTTAGTGGATGAACGTCTTTGGTTTCATCATATAGTGGTTGTTATGATTGAATGCAGTGATATTAAGAAAGTCAAACATAATCACGCTTCCGCAAAAGTCAGGGTGTGACACAGCCGCAGACCCTAACCTGGAGCAACTGATAGCACCCCAACCATTACCACTGTTCCCTACCCAGCCAATGGAAATAGAAAACAACCCAGAAAATCAAATCCAAATGCATGTTTTTAACCCAGAAGAGATACCTAGAATTCCAGCACCCAATCCTTTTGACCCAAACTACGACCCGTGGTTAGATAACCATAGGGATTACCAGCCACATTACCCAATACCAGAAGATGAACCCATGTCAAACTTCGCCGCCTACCCAGGTTTGGAACCTCTAGAATCTTATTATGATAATGATCAATTCATTAGAGAAATTCTAGAGAATCCATACCCGTATCAGGAACCCATGCCCCAGTTCCCAAATCCAGTCCCAGCACCTGCACCCCCAATGAGTGCAGAAAATGTGCAAGAGCTCCGAACTTTCGGAGAAGAAATTTTAGAAAGTAGTGAGAGGATTAGGCAGGTCGGAGAGCGACTCGTCTGGAAGTATGACGAGAGCAATATGGAGTTCTAGATGAACCCATATCCGTGATGATGGTGATAGTAATAATAATAATATAATAATATAATATTATATAATATGTGTGTATGAAAAAAAAAATCTAGACGATAGTTATGGATGCATAGTAATATTGTAATTTTAAATTTCCAGTATCAGTTTGTATTAGATGCATACTATATAAGAAAGAGTAAGTCGCAATGTTCGACGTTTTTTATCAATATGTGTGTTGTGTGATTGTTTGCATTCAATATTGTTTTGTAATATTAATAATTGGTAAATGTTTAAAATTCAGATGGACAACGAAGTGAACCAAGAAAACCAGAATGACAATAACCCGAATAACGATGATCCAAACAATGATAATAATGGACACCAGATGAATAATAGTGTCATCCAACACATAGTGGCACAAGGAATTAGAGACGCAATGCCATTTATTATTCAAACGGTTAAGGAAGCTGATAATAAAAGTAACATTGGCAGTAAGCGATCAACTAAACCAGATCACAGCGTAAACAATGGACCCGCACTTCAAGTACCCATTCCCAAAAGAAAAAGAACCATGTCTTATGGTTGTTCTTACAAAGAATTCTGGTCCTGCAAACCAATAGAATTCTCGGGCAATGAATGACCCATTGCAACTCTACGTTGGAAAGAAAAGACTGGGGCAGTCCTGAAAATAAGCAAGTGTGCGGAAGAGGATAAGATAATGTTTGCTTCTAATCTGTTTAAGAACTCAGCTTTAGAATGATGGAACACTATCCTCCAGTCTAGGGGAAGTGATAGGGTGTATAGTATGGGATGGGAATAATTCAAGAATATGGTAGAACGAAAATTTTGCCCTCCCAATGAAAAGGAACAGATAGCAAATAAGTTCCTAAACCTTAGGATGACTGGAGTAGATAGTAAGGGATACACTACTACATTCTTTGAATACGCTAGGATAGTGCCAACCCTTGCATCACCTGAACCAGTATTAATCTCCCTTACATCTGGGAATTAATTGGGGAGATTAGGCATGTAGTCAAGGCAACTAGACCCCCAACCATAGAAGAAGCTGTAGAGCTAGCAAAAACCTTGACAGATGAGTTAGTGCGTACACGGGAAGAGGATCAAAGGAATAACCTAGCTCAGAGGCTTACCCAGGAATTCCGTTCTAGAAATTCCAACCGTGGGAAAAACGTAGGTTCTACTTCTGCACCTTACTACAAGTATTGCAAAAGGAAGCATTCTGGAAGATGCTCCATATATTGTAACTTTTGCAAAATACATGGACACAAGGAAGAAGACTGCAGGAAGAAATCTAACAACAGGATATGCTACAACTGCGGAGAACAAGGTCACATCAAGCCGAACTGTCCGAAAATAGCTCCAGCTACGAACAATAAGACTACCAAAAATGCTAGAGCATTTGTTCTGACGGCAGATGAAGCCAAGATGATTCCGGACGTGATAGCCGGTACGTTTTTAGTTAATGATGTTTTTGCTAAAGTATTATTTGACTCTGGTGCGAACCAAAGTTTTATTAATACTTCATTTTGCAAACTTCTCAACCAACCATTAACTAAACTTTCACAAGAATGTCTAGTAGAGACAGCAAATGGGGAAACTATTAAGATTTCTGAAATCTTGCAGGGAGCAAGAATATATTTTGTAAATCAAAAGTTTATTGCAAACCTTTACCAAATGAATCTGGCAAGATTTGATATTGTGTTAGGAATGGATTGGTTAATAGCCAATAAAGCCAGTATTCTATGTGATCAAAAGTCGATTCAAGTAAAGTCACCAAAGGGTGAAATGATCACAATTAAAGGAGATAAGCCATCTAGATCCACAAAATTCATCTCTGTGATGAAAACCGCAAGTTGTATAAGAAAAGGATCATTAGTGTATTTGATTTCTATAATCACTAACACTAAAGGAAAAGAACTAAAGAATATTCCAGTAGTATCCCAGTATCCAGATGTGTTTCCAGAAGAATTACCAGGATTACCGCCAGACAGAGAAGTTGAATTTAGGATCCATCTGCTACCAGGGACAACACCAATTGCCAAAGCACCCTACCGTTTGGCACCAGCAGAAATGCAAGAATTAAAGAAACAATTGGACGAATTGTTGGAAAAAGGATTCATACAACCAAGTTCATCGCCCTGGGAGCACCGATACTATTCGTCAAGAAGAAGGACGGGTCAATGCGAATGTGCATTGATTATCGTGAATTGAACAAAGTCACGATTAAGAATCGATACCCATTACCTAGAATCGATGATTTGTTTGATCAGTTGCAAGGAGCTCGATTTTTCTCAAAAATCGATTTACGATCAGGATATCATCAATTGAAGGTACATGAAGAGGACATTCCTAAGACCGCTTTCAGAACAAGGTATGGCCATTATGAATTTACTGTCAAGCCATTTGGTTTAACCAATGCCCCAGCTGCATTTATGGACATGATGAACCGAATATTTAAGCCATATTTGGATAAATTCATAATTGTTTTTATAGATGATATTCTCATTTACTCTAAGAGTAAAGAAGAACATGCAAAGCATTTGCATGCACTTCTAAGTTTACCAAGAAAGGAAAAGCTTTATGCCAAGTTTTCAAAGTGCGAGTTTTGGTTAGAACAGGTACAATTTCTTGGACATTTAGTCAATCATGAAGGAATTCATGTAGATCCCACCAAGATCGAGGCAATTACCAAATGGAAAACCCCTGAATCACCAACTGAGGTTAGAAGTTTCTTAGGATTGGCTGGTTATTATAGAAGATTTATTCGAGATTTTTCTAGAATAGTCATTCCCTTAACTAAGCTAACATGTAAATCTGTTAAGTTTGAATGGGGACCAAAACAGGAAGAAGCCTTTAGAATTCTTAAGCAAAGACTAACCCATGCACCCATACTAGCGTTACCAGAAGGAACTGAAGACTTTGTAGTCTATTGTGACGCTTCTAAGTTAGGTTATGGATGTGTATTGATGCAACGTCAAAAGGTCATCGCCTATGCGTCTAGACAGCTTAAGAATCATGAAGAGAATTATTTAACCCATGATTTGGAATTAGGAGCCATAATTTTTGCCCTTAAGATTTGGAGACATTACCTTTATGGTAGTAAGTTTACCATTTTCACCGATCATAAGAGTTTAAGGTATGTTTTCAGGCAAAAGGAGTTGAATATGAGACAAAGACGCTGGATAGAAATTCTTAGTGATTATGATTGCAATATCCAGTATCATGCAAGAAAGGCAAATGTGGTAGCTGATGCTTTAAGTCGAAAGTATCATGAAACGCCAAAAAGAGTGCGTTCTCTTAAGTTAAACCTGCAAGTAGACTTAAACGATCAGATTAGAGAAGCACAAGAATCAGTAATCAAGGATGATACTGAAAGGTTAAAAGGAATGATTAAGGAATTAGAGCAAGAAACTGATGGAATTTGGAGATTCCATAAGAAAAGAATGTGGATACCTAAATTAGGAAACCTACGCCACCGTATATTAGAAGAAGCCCATAAGTCTAAGTATACGATGCATCCTGGAAGTGATAAGATGTATCAGGATTTAAGAAAGAATTTTTGGTGGATAGGAATGAAAAAGGATATAGCAGCTTATGTTTCTAAGTGTTTAACATGTTCACAGGTCAAAGTTGAACATTAGAAACCCTCAGGATTGTTGCAGCAGTTAGAAATGCAAGTATGAAAATGGGAATTGATAACAATGGATTTTGTTACTAAATTACCCAAAACAAGAAAAGGTAATGATACAATCTGAGTGATTGTAGATAGGCTAACTAAGTCAGCTCATTTTCTACCAATGAAGGAAACTTTCAGTATGGAACAATTAGCTAAGCTGTATGTAAATGAAATAGTTTCATTACATGGAATTCCCTTATCAATTGTTTCTGATAGAGATAGCCGTTTTACCTCTCATTTTTGGGCAAGTTTCCAAAAAGCAATGGGGACCAAGTTGAATCTAAGCACAGCTTATAATCCTCAAACGGACGGACAAAGCGAAAGGACAATTCAGACAATGGAGGACATGCTTAGAGCTTGTGTAATTGATTTTGGAGGTAATTAGGACGATCACTTACCATTAATAGAATTTTCTTATAATAACAGTTATCACACAAGTATCAACGCTGCACCATTCGAAGCACTTTATAGACGAAAGTGCCGAACCCCAGTCTGTTGGGCAGAAATTGGGGAAAAGCAACTATCCGGACCTAAGATAGTACAAGAAACAACCGACAAGATCATTCAAGTCAAAGAACGACTAAAAGCAGCACGTGATCGACAAAAGAGTTATGATGATAACAGACGCAAGCCATTGGAATTTCAAATAGGAGATAAAGTGCTATTGAAAGTCTCTCCTTGGAAAGGAGTGGTAAGATTCATCAAAAGGGGAAAGCTAAGCCCCAGGTATGTTGGACCTTTTGAGATTATTAGAAGAATAGGACCTGTAGCTTATCAACTACAACTGCCAGAGGAAATGGCAGGAATATATGATGTATTTCATGTATCTAATCTCAAGAAATGCTTAGCTGATGAATCACTGGTAGTACATCTTAAGGATATAGAGGTAAATGAGCAACTTAAATATGTAGAAAGACCTCTACAGATTGAAGACAGGAAAATTAAGAACCTCAAGCATAAGAGATTAGTTCTGGTCAAAGTTAAATGGGACTCCAAAAGAGGACCAGAATACACATGGGAGCTTGAATCAGAAATGTAAAGGAAATATCCACACCTGTTCTAGTAGATCTCGAGGACGAGCTCTAAAACAAGGTGGGGAGGATATAACAACCCTCCTAATTATTTTCGACACCCTACTATATTTTAAAAATGTCCCTATATGACCAAAAATACACCCCATATGTGAAAACCGAGCCCAAAATACAATATATAATTAAAAATTAAATAAAAATCAAATTTTAAAGGCGCTCGTGGGCCGCGTAGCCCTTGGCTATGTTTTACGCGGGGCGCGAGCTAAAGGACATGGGGCGCAGCCCGGTGCTGCCACATGTCATGATCGTGTCAAAGCAAAAATCAAAGAATCAGCAACCCTAGGGCCTACAACCCTACGTCGCGGGCCGCGAAGGACTATCCTTCGGCTTACGCGGGCCGCGAGGAAGTCCGAAATCACAACTATAAATAGAGGCCATCAGCTTTCACTTTCGATTGTTCAATCTCTTTCTCTCTCACGAATTTCTATATAGTCAAAGTGCTTTTCGGGTATAATACCCCCCTAAATAACGAAGTTCTGCCTCGTTGTAAGTATTATAACCCCGGTTACATATTAGATACGCTGCCCGATTGATCCAGGGTTCTGTAACGGCTGTCGAGGTTCTGCCCGACGTAGTCGTTGGAATGCCATCTTGGGGAGGGTATTACTAATGTAAATATTGGGTTATTATACTAACACGTGTGCATTTGTGTAATTTATAGATAATCACTAGGAAACCCTAAAGGAAAACCTAAGACAGCAATGTGAGTAATCCTCTTTTTGTGTAAACCTTTTTGTGAGTAATCCTCTTTTTGTGTAAACCTTTTTGTGAGTAATCTCCTTTTTGTAAACCTTTTTGCAAACTATTTCACAAAACCTCTATTTAAATTATAATTAGCAGTGATTGAGTCTTTGTAGTCTTCAATTACTGCCGGTATGTTGGGGTTTTGTATACAAAATGTGGAACACGTTACCATTGGACAAAGAGTTAGCCAATGTGTAATATGACCCACCAGTCAGGATTGACAGTACTGAATGAGTAATTGTGTAGACATAAACATTGTAATCGCTCTCAATACTGTTACATGATAAAACTCTTCTTGATTAAACTGGGATTCACTCACAAGTATTTCCCACTGACAAAATGTTTTTAAACGCGTTTCAGGTAACAAAATGTGAAAGCCTACTAGAAGGCAGCTGGACAGCACTAAAGGCTTGGAAAAGTGGCTATAAAAGTTACCTAAATAAAGAAGATGTTTTATTTTAATAAAATAGGGTTTACCCCTATAAAACAGTTTGTAATGAAAACTTGGGTTTTATCCCAATATATTTATTTATATAAAATATGGTGTTTCACTCTGATAAAATATTTCCTAACTACGGTCCTGATGTAATTTCCGCTGCCACATTGATAAACACCGGATACCACCAAAACTGGCCATGGCCGCCTGTTCCCGGGTTGTTAGGGGGCGGGGGTTGTGACATGCTCTTCGTCCAAAACCAATACCCTCAAATCACTAAAACTAGACACCCAAATTTTATCCATGAAATATCAGGTTTCATCGGATTTAGTCTTAAACTGTTTGTCCAAACCCCACAAGGACTCCTCTTTCAGATTCTCCTATTTAAGTGGTTTAGGTTGAGCTTTATGGATTGATGTCATAAGGCTCGAGGGAATTGTCATTCCCAAAGCTCGCGTTCACAAAGTCTTGACTCGTTCTTTCATGCTCAAGGCATCAGCCACAATATTAGCCTTGCTAGGATGGTAGTGGATATCACTATCGTAGTCATTAAGAAAGTTGACCCATCTTCGTTGCCTATATTAAGCTCTTTCTGATAAAAAAGATATATTGAAGGCTCCTATGAGCAGTATAAACATCACATTTAATAACTTACAAATAATGCCTAGAAATATTGAGTAGGTTTGAGTAAGGGGTACATTGCCTCAACCCTTGGTACTTGGGTCGATTATCAATTCTGAATTCCACGATTCGGGTAAGGGTGGAAGTTGGGTGTGGGAGTTGGTGGCCAAGTACATTTGGGTGGTGGGTACACCCCCACAACTTATTTAAGTACTTGTGGGTTGTTTTGGGTTGGTTGAGATGGCTAAATCCTACTGGCTAATGGTGTGAGTACTTTGGGTATTCGGATACGCTGCCCCTCCACCCTTATTGTGTTAAATCCTAGTAACGGAAAGAAATGATCTATAAGGCACTTGTTTAACCATGCACCCTCTTGCAAGAGTACTCTTTCTGCACATAGAATATGCAATTATATGATTGTTTAATAAATTAAAAAAGGAAACAAAATTAAATACAATGAAGATATTTACGCCATCCTGTTGCATATGAGAGTGTGCGTTTTTGATAAAAAATAAACTATTTAACAATTCAAAAGATCATTAATACAAGTTAATAAATAACACATCAATCGAAGCAATAGGTGGATTTGTAGGAATGATTGTCTAATGATTTCTTTATTACTGATTTCAGCAATACATCATAGTACAAAATTACACTCCCCCTCACCATGTGAACTCTTTCTCTCTCTCTCACTTAGCCTTTCTCTATCTAGATTCTATGATCCGATATATTTAGTTGTAAGAGTTTGAAATTACATTAGTGTATTGTGCTATTTATAAGAGGAGAGAACGGATGGGGACGTCACCATGAAAGCGACCCAAAACAACCCAATAAAGGTGTAACTTCCAGCAGTTTGAAAAACTACGGACAAAAAAGCCTATAACAATTGAAAAGACTAAACTATTGAATATACAAGAGAAGCTGTTGGGATACCAAACTACTGGAAAAATCTAGTACTTTTGGTTTCCAGCACTTTAGTCTTCGGTTGTTGACAAGTTCTTTTACATTTCAGCACTTTGACTTAGTCATCCAGCTCTTTTGATCCTAGAGTTCTTTTCCAACAGTTTGGTGGTTATTTGTTGAAGCTTTCAAGGGTGGAATTTCTAGTACTTGATGTTTGCTAAATTCTTATTTCAAAGGCTAAGGAAGATGGTTTCTTTGTGTTTTGGCTTTCATTATCAGCAGATCTTATATAACCCAACACACCCTAAACAATTTTAACAAAAACAAGTTGAAATAATGTAAACAAAAAAAATTCATTCAATTAAAAACCACTTATAATACTTAGAAACCATTTTTACACATTTATTTCGGGTGTTACACCTTCCATTCCTACTTATTACATGCATTGAAAACTCGACATAAAATGACTATGTAACCACACTCCCATACTATTCGCGTCCTAACGTGATCTTCAACTTTTCTATCTATTCGGTAATGCCTGAATAACCTGTATCCACACGCATACAACCTGAACATTAGGTAAGTAAGTGACTTGATTAGTAGTTAAGCTACTTTAATCAACATATAACCAAAAACACATTGATCATTCAACGTGTCTTCACAACTCGCTTCCATTCCTTCCATCAAATCTAAATCCCACTTTCGAATTCCATCCATCCATACTTGTACCTTTATCCGTCTCATTCCCATAACCTGTTACCATCCTTGAACACACACGATTAACTAATCACAATGTTTGTACGTATATTGTAACGCTCCGCATATTTGTACCTTCCCAATTTAGCAAGTATCGTTGTAATTCTATTTTTAGAAACTTGTACTTATGTTGTATCCTATTTTAATTTCAATTTTGTAATCCGAGACTATTGATCATAATGAAAATTCATGTATTTTATTCACATTCATGTTATTCATGTTAGACTTGTTTGCATGTTTATACTCAAAATCAATGTTTTTAACACCATTATACATATTTCATATTTACAAGATACACATTTATGCTCGCTACACGTAAAAAACCAACTGAAACACATAACATAATCGAACTCGGAATTTCGAGAGGAAGGGAAGCCCCTCTCGCACGAAAGGGTCCCTTTCGTGCGAAAGGGCCTGTCGCCCGAACTCTCTATCTCCCCAAACTCACCCTACACCTATCAATAGGCACACTACTTCACTCATTTTGCTTGCTCAGTCTCACAACTCACTCTTAAACGCTCTGAAGTTTTCCCTACGATCAGAAGATTTTGGTATCAATTTCCTTTAGTTTTCCATTCATTTTCTTTACATTTTCTTGCATCTTATACTTCATTTCTTTAACTTTTACAAAACTTTTGGTTTGAATACATCTCATGGACGGTTTCAGCAGTTTTCTTGGGCAAACTGATGTTTAAACCTCATCACATATGAGATTCAAATCAAGATTTACAAACTTTGATGTTTTTACAACTTGTTCATGCATTTCACCTTGATTTTTGTACAAACTTGATGGAATCCGGTACCCATCACACCATTTAAGCATATGGTACAAGCACCTAATGCATATTTTCCACTAAATCATATGAACAATACTCCATTTAAACATGAGTTCCAACTAATACACATTCCTCGTGTTAGTTTACTATCAGTTACATCCAATATCACATTCCATTCATATTTATCAAGTTCTTGCAAACAAATACACATGGTATCATCATCTAGGAATTTAATAAAACATTTGGTGTGCATACAACATTCAAGCCATGTACAAGTAACTCATGCCTAACTTTCCTAGTTCATTGCATCACTCACCATGTTTTCTTACATAATTAAAGTTATATCATTCATTCATTATTACTAACATAGGATAATTTCATATTATTTATGCTAGTCTTACTATTTTGACCAAGAATGGTCATGGGTTGAAACCTCAATTTCGGTACCCACCTTCAACCCCTATTAATCTCTTTCAAGCTACTAAATTTCCATGAGATTAACATGCATTTAGGCTCAACTAACAATTACAATGCAATTTATATATGGGTTCTTATAACACCCAAAAGAATCCTAGCATGTTCATCATACTAGCAAGTTTCTATCGTCAAAATGAACCCACTCGACATACTTTAGGTTTAGATATAACTAGATGATAGAAATCTTCAAACATGTAATGAAAATCATCCAATTTCAATCTTGATTTGGGCTGGAATTGCAGAATTTAAACTTGGGGAGACTTGGTTCTCCTTGCATGTCGCCATTCACAAAAAGACTAGGGGAAAATGTCGACCCACTTCTTATCACACCAATCTTGACTCTTAATTTAACAAGTTTAGCCATCCAGGTTTGGTTTCTATTCCCTATTAACTAAAATCTTCTTTTCTTTCTATTTAACATATATTTTAACTAAGTTAGTTAAACCTAGTTAAAATAAATTATGCAATAAAACAAGTAAACATATGGGTATACTTATGTGTACATAATTCAGGTTTTGGGGCGTTACAATATTGTAAATTGAAAAAAAACCTAACAAACCTTGTTCGGAAATTTGGCATGCTCTTAAAAAAATTTTTAAATCCGGCCATTCGTGGCATTGTGGAGGAAGTTATCTCTCTCACATTTATGTGGCTCAAGAATCGGGCTAAGATTGTTGATTTCGAACTTTAAATGAGTCCAGTTGGAGTCTTTTTTGTTTCTTGTAACTTGTGACTGGTCCTTTGCTTCCCTTTGTTTTGTTGTTGTTGTTTGTTGTTTCTCTGGTGTCTTGCTAGCTAGTTCATAGGTAGTGTTTGGTGTGCTGGAATGAGAGACGGAATGGAATGGATCATTACAAGTGAATGAAGAAAATGGTGTTTGGTTGGTCAATGGAATGGAATCACCCATTCCATTCCCTCAAAATCATTCCATCCACCCCCATGTTTTTTTTACTTCATCCCCTCTTGCACCATTCATCAACAACACCATAACCCACCACCTTCGCCACCACCTACCACCAGCACCGACGCCATCGCCGCTGCCACCCGTAACCCACGACCGCCTCCATCGCCACCCTAACAGTGACCACCGCCGTCGCCACCCACCCGCCACCGTTGCTACCCACCGCCACCCACCACCCACCACCACGCCGCCACCCACTGCCACATCCGCTACCACCAACCATAATCGATGACCGCTGCCGCCACCCCTACATCGCCACCCACCGTCGTCGCCGCACCGCCACTTGCCGCCGCTACTGCCACCCACCATCACCACCTAAACCACCCACAATCACTACCACTGACCACCACCACCACTCACCGCTAATTTTATTCATTCGTTTTTCTTGCCTACCAAAAAATACACAATAATAATTCATTCCATTCATACATGGTATTCAAAGAAGACATGAACTAGTAATTATCCATTGCATTCTCTCGTTCATTCCATTATCACATACCAAACAAACTCATAGGGTATGTTTGGTACGGGGTAATGAAATGGACGAGGGAATGAAATGGACGAGGGAATGCAATAGATCATTACCATTCCATGTCTTGTTTTGTTACCATATGTGAATGTAATGAATTATTATTGTGTATTGTTAGGTAGGCAAGAAAAACGAAGGAATAAAATCAGCGGTGAGTGGTGGTGGTCGATGGTAGTGATTGTGGGTGGCGCCGACGGCGGTGGGTGGCGACGAGTGGCGGTGGAGGAGGCGGCGGCGGGTGGTGGTGACCGGTGGGGTGCGTGGAGGTAGAGGTAGCGGTGGGTGGCGGCGACGGCGGTGGTTGGTTGTCGCGGTGTGGTGGCGTCGACGGTGGTGGTGGGTGGTGGCGGCGACTGGCGTTGGCGGCGATGGTGGTTGGTGGCGGCGGTGGGTGGCAACGTTGGCGCGTGGCAACGGTGGCGGGTGGGTGGCGGCGGCGGTGGTGGCTGTCAGGGTGGCGATGGAGGCGTTGACCGGTTGCGGGTGGAGGCGACGATGGCATCGGTGGTGGTGGTGGGTGGTGGCGAAGGTGGTGGGTTGTGGTGTTGGTGATGAATGGTGCTAGGTGTGATGGAATGAAAAAAAAAACATGAGGAGTGGATAGAATGATTTTGAGTGAATGGAATGCCTTATGGAATGGGTGATTCCATTATGGAATGGGTGATTCCATTCCATTGAGCAATCAAACACTCATTTCTTCATTCCCTCGTAATGATCTATTCCATTCCACCTCTCGTTCCTGCATACCAAACACTACCCTAGTTTGTTTTAATGAAGTGCTATCTGAAAAAAAAAAAAAAAAAAAAAGAAAGAAAGAAAAACAATCTAGCAATGTTAGAGGTGCACAAAATAACCGGTTAATTAACCGTAACCGGTTATTAACCGAAACCGTAACCGGTTAATAACCGATTTAGGAATAACCGGTTCAATAGGTTATTTAACCGTAGGTTAGTAACCGGTTATAAGTGTTTAGTATAATAACCGGTTATTAACCGGTTTTTTAACCGATAGACTGGTTAACCGAAAAAATAACCGAAAAATTCAACAAAAAGGCAAAAAAACCGGTTAATAACCGAAAATAACCGGTTAATTAACCGAACCGGTTAAAGTAATTAACCGAACCGGTTAAAGTAATTAACCGGACCAGTTAAAAAAATAACCGGTTAAAGCATTAACCGGTTAAAGTCAAAAAGTCAAATTAACCGGTATAACTGGTTAACCGAACCGGTTATTAAAATTAACCGGTTTGTGCACCTCTAAGAATGTAATCTAAAAATTACATTTTGTCAAGCTTTTACGAATCTCTAGTGAGAGCCCGTTAAGACTAGTTTTGGAAGGCCCAAACTATTTTATCAAAGGCCCATGTTCTCCGACGACATAATATATATTTCCACCAAATTAGGGTTTACTGTAACTTCGGCTGCCGTGAGTGAGTGCTACACCTTCGATTCTTCCAAATGGTACCCGCTCTAAATCCCTCTTCTATTGCGTCTGACTATTTGTATGATTATTTTGCTATAAGAACTTGCAATTTGTACAGTTTAATTTCTAATTCATAGCTGCTAATATGAACAATGTTCACTTTCATGCTATAAATGCCAGACGTATGTTTCTCGTTGAATTTGCCTTGTGTTGGAGATGATTATCTTTAATAAATGATTTTAGGTTTGAATCTTTAAATGCGCATGTATGCTTTTTTGAATTTTATGATTTAGTAAGTTTGTGCGATTTTTGCTTGATTAGTTATGAGGACGCTGTTGTTGTTTTTTTTTTTTTTAAATTAGGGCTGTGTTCCTTGAAATATGGATTTTGAGCTGTTAATTTTATACAAAATGCATTAAGTGAAGGGCCTTTTTCTTTCGGTCTCGGTTTTGTTGCCAGTTTAGATTTAGGGTTCACACTATGATTTTTGGATTTTATAGGAATGAGCTGTAAATTGTGCACGGGTTACTCTCGGAGTACTCTGTTTGGTCCAGTTGGTGCGCCGAGAGTGCTCGGGATTAATTCTATTGGCTGTTAAAAAAAAATCGTCCGCTAGCTGTTTTAAGTGAATGACTTTTCGCCTAAGTTTCTTGCTAGTTTAAATTTAGGGTAGACACTTGAGTTTAACAGGCATTTGAGGAAAAATGCATCAGGTTTTATAACGTAGAATATTGCTTCTTGCTCGTAGAGGATTGGAATTTTGTATTCTGTGGTAACTTTTTGGAGTCTAGATGCTTTGCTAGTGTGAGCTACGTTTGGGAGTGCGATTTAGTGTTCGGATAGAATCTATGCAGTCATACAGTGGACCGTTTGTTATGACTTTACAAGCACCATGGAGCATATGTTATGTTTTTAAATCATTTTTATAATAATGTACATGCTTTGTTCAGTCGACCTTTTATAGCTGCTTCATTGTTTTTAACAGAGTTTGCATAAGGTACTGCCAACTTTCATGTCAAACAAATGCAAAGATTCACTTTGGCATATTTTTTAATAATATGTTTAGACTATTTATTAAATGTATGCAATTTGGCAAGATATAGAAACACTGGAGGTTCAATAAGAGTTAATAATATTAAGCTATGCGTTAAGAAATAGGTGTAAAAACCAATTCAAAACGATCAAGGAAGCTGATGTATACATGTTTTTATCTATACTTATGATTACATACGTGTCAGCAGTGTTGTAGAAGGCGCTAGGCGCTAGTCGGGCGGTGAGGTACAGCCTAGGGATTAATTGGGATTAATCGGGATTAATCGGAATGGGATTTTTATATGTATTTTTTCAAAATTATATATATATACCCAATAATATAAAAATAATACTTCAAAATTCACATAAATACTTCAAGTTTCAAATAGTATGGTTCGATTTTGACTGATTTTGACCAATTCTGACCGCCTAGGACCGCCTAGGACCGCCTAGGACCGATTTTTTCCGATTTTGACCGATTAATTATAGGCCGATTAATCCGATTTTTGACCGCCTAGGGCCGCCTAGGACCGCCTAGGGCCGCCTAGGACCGCCTAGGACCGATTACCGATTAATTGACCGACTAGGCTAAAATTAATCAGTAGACTAGCGCCTAGCGCCTAGGCGGCGATTAATCGGCCGCCTAGGCCGATTTCTACAACAGTGTGTGTCATGCTTAAGTTTATTTTTATTTTTTTTATTTTTTATTTTTTGAACAACAAACCAATCTTATTCAATCAAATCGAAAAGAAAAACGACACATAGCAAGATGCTATATGACTCACCTTTTCAAAGTCAAGTATACAATCCAGAATTTTTAGAATTACATCAAGGACAAAACAAAATAAACACAATCTAGTGGGACTAATTATTCCATAAACGTGAAATTCTTCCACTCGCTCCAAGTTAGCTCCATAATTTTTGCTCTAGTTCTTATCCAGTCGAATGACTCTTCTTTGATCTCTTCCACTATCTTGTTTGGGTTTGTGAGTTTGTTGTTGAAGACTTTGTTGTTTCTATTTCTCCATAGATACCATGACGTTAAGAGGTGGATCGCATAAATTATTCTAACCTTCCTTTTGGGCCAATCGTTTTTCTCTTGAAATCTTGTTTTCATACTTTCCTGTTGATCTCGAAAGGGTACTTTGGTCCACAACCAGATCTGCAACCAAACCTCCTTTGCAACTGGGCATTGTATAATAATATGGTCTGCCGAGTTTTCATTTAGTGGGCCTTGTGATAATCATTTTTTTTGCTTATTATTAAGTTTGTGTTACTTCAATATGACAGCCGAAGCAAATTCACGAGATCAAGGACTTCCTTCTTACTGCAAGAAGGAAGGATGCACGATCCGTGAAGATCAAAAGGACCAAGGATATTGTCAAGTTCAAGGTTCGCTGCTCAAAGTACCTGTACACCCTATGCGTTCATGACAAAGACAAGGCTGATAAGTTGAAGCAATCTCTTCCTCCAGGTCTGTTGTATGCTTTGTTTTTTTGTGTTCTTCACTAGACTATAAAAAATGACCCGAATCTGTAACAAAATCGGGACTGCTACGCAAAAACCCGGTATTTTACCTCTATTTGACGTTTTTTTTTTTTTCATATTGCTTTAAATGCAGGTTTGAGCGTGCAAGACCTTTAAGCTGTATCTTTCAAAGATTGGAAGACCTTTAAGTTATTGTTATGTGGTTAGTTAATGACTGTTTTGTTTGCTATAAGGGATATTGTAGTGTTTAATTTTGAATTTTTGATTATACTTGGTTGATGTTAATGTTAATTCGGATGGATGTTAATCTCATGGCATGGTTTTTGATTATGACAAGACTCTTTTTAGTTGGTCGACTTAACCCGTGGTTAGGCGTCTCTGCTGTTTATTGTAACGTGTATTACGGTCTACTTAACCCGTGGGGTGGCTGCTAACCCACTATTGGGTCCTGACAATACAGAGACCCGTTTGGATGCCACGAACAATCAACATAAATACTCTCTCCGGCAACCATGGGAGAAAATAAGTATCTCTGCCCGTATAAATACTTATTTTCATGTTGGAGGTTGCTCATAGGAAGTAATCCCCTCTCGGTGTAAAAAGACCAATGATGTGTTGAGCTAAACTTTTTTCAAATTCGAAGTTTGTTCTTTTAAGTGATGAATGAAGTTGAAAGGTTCGAAAGGATGAGGGTTCGATACCCATAATAATGTATTAACAGGTATAAATTAGGCGCCGTTAAAAAAAATAAACGGCTCAACTTGCCCTAAGCCTGGCCCAAAACCGAGGAATCTCCAGCGATGAGTATGCTAATAAGTGACCACCTCTAGAAAGGATATACCTTTTACAGTTGCAGAAAGAGTAATAACCAAATATGTAAACACGAATATCAATATTCCCCCCAAATCTTAAGGGATAAATATACACAACCTATAATAAAATAAACATGACGCCTAAAAGAATACATTTACAGAAGAAAACAAACACTTGTGGTCTGTCGCTACATTCGACAACTTGCATCACTTCTGGATCGGGGGCTGTTCCAACCATTTTGCACGAAATCCAGTTCCCTTACAATCCCCACAACTAGTTGCTCCCTGAAAGAGAACAAAAATTTATATATATATAAAAACATACAAACACACACAACTGTTGTTCCATTAATACATTTATTTATAGTATTCAAAGGAAACATACAAAAAAGTGTTGCCACGTTAAAGCACAAAACTTGAAAAGATCATAGTTACATCCATCACAAGGGAATTAAACCCAAACTTTCATATAACAACATTAAAACACAGAACTTGTATCATATGCATGTGTTTTAATACTTAATACCATGAGTTAACATGTTATTGACCAGTATACACGATAAATTCTGCTGTGTACACCATATACACAACCAGTTTCTTTTAGTCAAAAAACAACTATGAATGGGTCAACTCGTGCTATATTTATCTCTAACCGTTCACACGGATAAAGTCAAAAAATTTAGTTCGAAAGAAAACAGGTCATATGGGTCAAATTCATCCGGTGTATTTTTACTACATATGATGTTGTATGCTATTATGATGTTGTATGCTATTATACATGTTTTACATTATATTGTGTCACTCTCTGATTACTTTCTTGGTATGTTGGTATGTTGTGTGTTGGTATACTCTCTGACTTCTTATTTCTATATTTTTTTGACCTGGTGCGTTGGTATGTTGATTGTTTTGGAGCCGGGGGTCTCTCTAGAAGCAGCCTCTCTATCCTTAGGGATGGTGGCAAGGTCTGTCTACATCCCACCCTCCCCAGACCCTATAAGTAGCTTTGCTATTTGTGGGATATATTGGGTATGGTTGTTGTTGTTGTATTTTTACTACATAAAACCCCCTAAATCATTTGTTCAAATTATTATTGACATAATATAACTTCTATAATCATATTAAAAACACTAATCATTTATAAACAAAATAATTGCAAAAAAGTGTTTTGAGTCAATCCGACCCATTTGCTTTGACATGGACAAAACATAGGGGCGGCAATTCTTGACCCGACCCGACCCGAACCCGACACAAAGAAAAACAGGTTTGGGTAACATGAACCCTTCAAAAACGGGTCAGGTTCGGGTTGACCTATTAACCCTTTTAACTATTTAGAAAAAAAAAACTATCATATTTTTGTTTTTGTTTTTTCTGTTTCTATTTTACATGGTTAGTCATAATAATGTTAGTTTTGACACATTATTTTATTTACTTGTCACACGCATACTCACCATTAAACATGTTATCGATAACCCACTTAAAACCCAACAACTCGCTTATAAATCGTCAACTTGTATGACTCATTTAAAAATATGGGTTAAACGGGTCGTGTTCAGGTTGACCCAAATTTATATGCGTTCGGGTTAGGGTTGAAATCTTTGACCCGAATAATAATATGGGTCGGGTTCGGGTTGAACATTTCAACCCACCAACCGTCAACCCAACACAATTGCATGTTTTGACCCGAACCCATTTTGACTAGTTACACTTTTCATCTCCACTAGTGGAGGTTAGTGCTTATGTTAAAATGACAAGATATATATAACATGGTCTAAAAAGTTGTGTTGCAGGGTGACCATAGCCTTAAAAGAAATGTCTGTTAGAAAAATTCACCTTTCCGGCACAAATGACACAAGTTGAGTTTCTAGATGGTACTTCACATAGCATGTTATCACCGAGAATGAAAAACCCAGTGCCACCACACCATTTACACTCCACATGCCCATTTGAATCACAAGAAGAACATGCAACGGGCCTCGGTTGCTGCAATAATCATTAGTAGCAGATATTTAGAAGGTTGTGATCCCAACAAAGATATAAAATCAGCTACACTAATGTCATTGATCAAATCTGATTAAGCAAACAAAATGTGTCCAGCAAGATTACAGCAGATATTTACCGATCATATTCTTGAATGCAATTGTATATGATTCAAGAAAAGTTTGAGATATAACTGAAACCACACAGCCATGGAAAAACACTGGAGCAAACCCACCATTTGGGTACCCGCGGACTGCGGTCAAGTGATACCCGAACATAGTTGTTAATAGCGAATAGCAACAAATAGCGACAAGGGACCTATATGCGAATAGCGACAAATAGCGACCGCTATTTTATAAATAGCGATACACTAGAAAAAGAATTTTGAAAATTTTTATATGTATATTATATCAAAATACCTTGGTATATATATGCTATTTTACATGTATATTTAACAAAAACCTATAAATCCAACTATTTTATAGCTATATCAAATTGCTATTTACATCAAAAAAAAAAACCTTACTGTCGCTATTCATGCTATTGGTCGCTATGACCCAGACAGATAGCGACACTTGGTCGCCTCGCTACATAGCGCGCTATAGCGGTCGCTATAGCCGCTATTGACAACTATGTACCCGAACTGTTTTTTTTTTAATTTATATGTTACTTGTACTACCGAAAATCTATTGAACCTAAAGTTTTTCGGATGATAACCCCTATACATAATATGCGTGATGGAAATTACATAAGACATTTGATTCGATTGGTTTGAAACCAATACTTCTCGTTTTTTTTTAATTTCTTTTACGGTTGGACTCTAATGTCTAATGACAGTAAAAACAATAGACTCTAGCATAGAGGCGAGGGATACAACCAGTTGGGCTAACAAGCAACTAGTTGTGTTAAGCTAGTAGACGATAACTAGTTAAACTCGTATGAGCAATACTTGTTCCAAAATAAACTTTTATAGTCATGGTAGCAACTTTTGTTTACAAAAACTAAAATCACAAATCAAATCGGAAACCCTATATCTACACTCAAAAACCCAAAATATTTCATTGACCCAACTCAAGGGCTGTTTGACAACATCTGAATGGTTAAGTGATGAACCAGTAAGAGGTATGAACCATTAAGTGCTGAACCAGTAAGAGGGCTGAACCAGTGCTTAACCGTTTAGAGGCAAATGTCTGACCAATTCAGATTAGAGGTCTTAACCATTCAGACTCTGTATAAATCTTAACCATTCAGAGATAAATGTCTCACATCTGCTCGTGAAACAAACAGTCTGAAACATTATGTTCCCGAGTCATTTAACAGGGGGAGGTGAGGGGAGGGGAAGGAAAATTTTCTCTCCTAATCTCTCCAATTTGGGAGGATGAATATATGGTCATATTTGGTCATATTTTCTTCCCTTTTCCCTCCTCTCCCCTTGTTAAATGAAACTCAGGAACATGGTTTTTAATATTTTCATCTCTTTTCCCTCCCCTCCCCCTGTTAAATGAGTCTCGGGAACAGAGGTGTTGAACCAGTAAGAGATCTGAACCATTAAGAGCCTCATTAATCATTAAGAGGTAAACATATCCATCCAAATACCAAAATACTGCGAACCAAACCGTCAAGACCAGTTATCCAAACCGTGGACCGAACCGTGCAACTTCTAATCCAGCCGATTAGACCCGCTTTAGGAGTTTCAACGGTTTTTTAACCAACCCTAATTTAAATAACTGGGTAAACGAGTAATATTTATTCTAAATCAACAACATACATACATAATTAACTCTAACTTATTATTATTATTATTATTTCACCAATCATGAATTAACAATTTCAAAAACAAAAACCCAAATTTTCTAATTATAAAATTATAAATTACCTGAGAGATTAACCAAGCTTGTTCCATACGCTTCAGGAAATTCGAATTCTCAGGTGACGACTCCACCATTGAAGCTCTAACAGTAAACATCCGGGCCCCGTTAATCTGTTTCTTTATTAGACTAACGCCGTCATGACGACGGTGATAACTGCGTCCTGTAATTAATAAGGGGTTGCAAGAACAACCCGTGCAGGTGGTCGAATTCATCGATTTAGGCTTCAAATTAGATGAAGATAGTATTCAATTGAAAACAGAGAGAATTGTTTCAAGGTTGTTGGTGATGGTGGTAGCGGTTTCTTACTTTCTTATTTATTTTTTTATTAATATATAAATATAAATAAATAAATTGGCTAATTTTATTCTCACACGTTTGTTTTGAGTCTATTTTGTTACAATGTTTATGGCTAATTTTATTCTCACACGTTTTTGAGTCTATTTTGCTACAACGTTTAGTGTGAACGTTAGCAAATACTTTTAGACTGCCCGTAGTGGGAGGTTTTTGGGCGTTTTTTCCCTAAAAAACGCCAAAACATGCCCCGAAACCGCCCCCTGGCGTTTTTTCAAAAAAAAAAATTGTATGTCCTGTCCTTTTTCCACGCCCTCCTTGTTTTTTTTTGTCCAATGACTTGTTGCCAACATTAGTAACCTTAAATATGGCTGGATAGATTATTATTTTTTTCATTTCACTTTTATATATATATACCTACCATACACCCCATTTACCACTACGCCCATTTTAGAAAAAAAAAAAAAGAAAAAAAAACGTTTCATAATGCCCCATTGTTGACTTGACTGCCACATGCCGCAAAACGCCCATGGGTGGGGTGTCTTCCACTACGCATGGTCTTAGGTCGGTTACCAAAACTCATATATTGTTTGTATTCGGATATTTATCTACTTGATTCGTAGTTTTTTATTCATTTCAGCTAGGTTTGATTCAAGTCGGGCTTATGACGTAATTTATAGCCTGTAATATTTCATATAATAGTAATCAGTTTTAAGAGTGTTTGGATGTTCTAATCCTACATATTTTACTTGAATAATAGGCCACCAATTATACATGACATTTCTTTTATTTTCCTTTTTATGTTATACGCTGACATGGCTTAAAAATGCTAACATAAGTTAAAAAATGCAAAAAGTTTTAAAAAAAATTACGAAACTTGGTTAGTATTTTACAAAGTTATCCCTTTTAGCGATAAAGCGTTAACTACTAATCAAGGTGCACACAAAGTTTTTGTCTTTACTAAGAGCATGTGTTGCGGGGGCGCTGGTGGGAGGGGCGTAGAGAAAGCCAGGTTTGACTGGATGGGCGTGAAATACCACCCCACAACAACGCTAAAGGAGCGCAACCCATGGGCATGTGGATGGCATGGGAGAGGTGGTGGATTTTTATTTTTATTTTTATTTTTCATTTAATATATAAACCAATCATTTAGCTCCACTTCACAATTTCTTTTCATAATACTTGTTTTACTCGCCCAACTACATTTCATAGTCCCATAACACACTCTAATGAAATGTGGAATGTGAAACCTTCAGTGCCTATGTGACGCACTTTATTTTTCACATTTCACATTCACCGCAACACATTTTAAAGAGAGTTGACTTGAACGCTAATCAAGGCACACACAAAATCTGATGGAGCCTTCAAACTAACAAATTTCACATCAGGTAAGCACTGAGTGGCATCCTAAACAGATTATATTAACACGCGGTGACAGAACCAGAACGATTTAGTTAGGGGGTCATCAAAAGCTTATATTATATACTGGTTCAAGTCGGTCAACCGAGTTTCAGTACTATATATTGCGTACATCCTAGGTCGCTTGACCCGGTATCCATAGGCTCGCCCCTGGTTAGACGTAAAAACCATCATGTAGCAACTGAACAGTCGTGATCACCTCTACTGCTCTACTTATCTTTTGATCGTTCATATAGGCGCCGCGCCCTTATATTTACATTGCTAAACTTGTAGTTATACATTCGTCTCCACGCCCATGTCACAATGCTGTGTTCAAACGTATACGGAAGACTTTCTGTCAGCATGATCATTTTTCTTTCAAAATAGGAATTCAAATGCTTATTTTCTAGTTGGAAGGTTCCTAGTTTTAGGCCCGAAAAAGTTCCTAGTTTGACCACCAAAGTCAAAGTCAAACTGTATACCAATTCCACTTTCATACTTGCTTTCTGAAATTCCAATATGCACTCATTTCAACAACCACAAGGTACATATCCTTCAAATAATAGATGCTATAATCATGAACAGTGTTTACAAATTTTCAACAGTAACAGTCATTCAAATCCTAAATCATATAATGTGAATAATATGATTTAAAACATGTATTTGTATATGTTGACTGCTTGTGGGAAAAGTCCCTTCAAAGCATAACTTGCTACTAAACAAAAGTCAAAATTGTTTTGGTTACACAAGTAGCTTTGGAATCGATCTCGCCTAAGTTGAAGCTGAATACTGCATTGTCAAACTTCTTTGTTTAACAAGCTCGTGAAGATCTTGAACGATTTTGAAAACCGAATCGGGCCTTGCTAGCCTCAACGCGTTTTGTGACATAGCTTTGAGCTCATGTGCTTTTGGACCAAACCATTGACCGACAATACTTGCAATCTCTTTTGGTGACTTTGAAAATTTTCCACACCCGTTTTCCACCACGTATGGCACATTCCCAACCTCCTGCCGGATGAAAAAAAAAATCATTAGAAAAAATAGTTTGTGTAAATAATTTACGATAATAACCTATTTTGTTCATAAAACGATTTTGGAGGTTTTAGTGTTTTACACATTTGAATGCATTTTGGATGTTTCAATCTGTTTGACCCGTTTACCCCTTTTTTAACCTAACCCGTTTGACATGTAAAGAGGTGAAACATAACCCAGATCGATTTATTAGTGGGTAAATGGGTTGATATTAGCACCTCTATGGATAAAGGTGGTTTCTTGTTCAATTACTGTTAATGCCAAATAAATAAAGATTGAAACACTAGCAAAATTCAGAAAGAAAATCAACTTTGGATAACATAACTACCTGTCCAGCAATGTAATCGTTTAGAATGATGGGGAGTCCTCGGATCATAGCTTCTGCAATGGTTCCCGGACCAGCCTACCAGACATAAATAATTGATTCAATAAGTATTTATTAGACAATGTGAGATTTGACTTTTGAGTCAAATTAGTCATTTTTTAACTTCAAAATTGACAAGAATCATTTTTTTTGTGTATGAAGAATTGATAACTATATTATTGGACAAATGGATTGTATCAATTGACCATTTTAGAGATTAAAAAAATAAATACTAAAAATCAACATCAAATTATAATTCTAGAATTACTAAGTTTAAATCATGTAACAAGTGGGACGAAATGGAAGAATAGAAGGAACCTGATTACCTTTGTAATAATACAATCACAAGCGCCCATGCATTCTTCCATCTTAGTGACAAACCCCTTCACCTGAAATTAATTTATGACACAAAAATCAGCTTTAACGAGTCAGAAAACAAGTAACCCATGCTAGATAATGACGATAATAAAGAATGATCATGATGGGAATATTCACCTGAACGGGAATCTTCCACTCGGCCGAAAGCAATTTACTGGCAAGTTTTTTGTTGCGTCCACAAATTACAAGTACTTGACCGATTGGCTGGCCAAGATTCTCATCGTATAACGCATTCCCAAGAGCCTTGGCTGTAGCCTCAATGGGCCCCATCCCCTCCCCACCACCCATCAGTAACACAGCAGGGAGATCCTCATCCATACCAAGCTCCTTCCTCAATTCAACCTATGTAAATACATACAATCATTAGTTTGACCTAAAAAGTCAAAGCATGCCTGTTTTGTAGGGGTGTGTGTAGTTTAGTTAACCTCAAATTCTGATAAACCTTGAATGCAGTTCAGCTATTCCTAACCTCATTTTGGTTAACCTCAAATGCAGTTAGTGTTTCGTTTAGTAACTTATTAACTTTGTAAGTAAGACAAAGAGACTGTGTATGTGTATTGAACTATTGATGACTGATTCAATATTGCAATTTACATTTTGTTTAGTTAGTTCAGTTAACTATTTGTTTTAAAGGGTATTGAAACGAAACAGAACCACATAACGCAATTGACAAATTTCCTGAACCAAAAACAAACCCAACTGCACAGTGGTTCGGTTCAGCAGTTCAGTTAAACACTATTATAGAGGTAACAATTTCTACCCGTTCACTTACAAACGGGTCAACTTGAGAGTTATGCTTTATCTCTAACGGGTAAATGAGTCAAATGGGTCAAACTTGTCAAAAGTCACCCAAAGTGTATTTTTTGCATAAAACATCCTAAATCATTAAATTCAAACAATAGACTAGAGTAAAATGTCATTTTCGTCCCTGAGGTTTGGTCAATTTGCGACTTTCGTCCAAAGGTTTTTTTTTCGCATATGGATCCAAAAGGTTTAAAATCTTGCCATTTTCATCCGACTCATTAACTCCATGCATTTTTCTCTGTTAAGTCAGGGGCATTACCGTCTTTTTAGGCATTTTTTTAATAATCTAAAAACACTATAAGAAATAAAGTCAACAGAGGTGGATTTTTATTTCTTATAGTGTTTTTAGTTTAATAAAAAAATGTCTAAAAAGAAGGTAATACCCCTGACTTAACGGAGAAAAATGGATGGAGTTAACGAGTCGGATTGAAATGGCAAGATTTCAAACCTTTTGGATTCAAATGCCGAAAAACAAACCTGTGGACAAAAGTCGCAAAACTGGCCAAACCTCAGGGACAAAAATGGCATTTTACTCAATAAATTATTACTGAAGTAATATAATTTGTGTAATCATGTTTGACACAAATTTTATATAAAAAATAATAATATTTAGGACAAAAAATGTTTTAAATCAGACCAACCCGTACCAAAAAACTACCCATTTTGACCCAACCCCCTTTAGAGTCATTACCCAACTCACTCTGACCCCTGCATATTACCACCTCTTACTGCTCCTGTTTCCGATATAGATACCAACCTTGGGCCTAACGGGCTTAACAAAAGAGGGTCGAACAGGGAGACCATAAACTTTTATCTGAGGAGATTGGAGGCCCGCTTTTGAGGCCCGTTTTGCAACCTCTTCTGTAGGACAATAACATCTTGTTACAAGCTTATGAAACCTATCACATACACAACAAAAATCAGCACAATCTCGACACTCAAAACATCGTGTTAACCAAAAAGTTCAGGGTGCTAAACAAACCATGTAGGGTGACAAGTGCTTAAATCCGTAACGACTGTAGTAAACACTATCTTGTCTAAAAGACCCTTCGAGCTCAAGATACGAAGCGGTACGTGTTGCATTAAAGGATGTACACTGATGATTATATCGGGCTGGTACTTCATTAAACCTTTTGCAACCTCTCTGTCATCGTATACGTAGATGATACGCGGATTAGTCAATAGTCACCAAAATCAACTTACTAACCAGTTATGAGTTACGGTTAAAACAGTTATGATGATAATAATCAAACGGTAGGGCTGCAAACGAACAGAACGAACTTGTTCGTGTTCGTTTGTTAAGAAATATATGTGTTCCTGAACACTTACCGAAAGGGATTTTATGTTCGCGTTCGTTTGTTAAGGAAATGAACGCCTTTGTGTTCGTTTGTAAATTTTAGGCAACGAACGAAAACGAACGTTGATGAACACAAATGGAAACAAACGAACACAAACAAGCGTTCATGAACCTCATATATAATACACTGACATTTATTAAATATTTTATTTGTCGAAATTTTGAAATATTTAAATAAATATAAAATTAAAAACACTAATGAACTATCAAACACAATCGAACATAAACGAACACGTTAACGACCGTTCACGAACATAAACGAACAAACACGGCCTCTGTTCATGTTCGTTCATTTTACTAAATGAACGAAATTTCTTGTTAGTGTTCATTTGTTTAATAAGCGAACAAACACAAACGAACTTCCCGCCGAACCGTTCACGAACTGTTTGCTGAACGTTTAGTTCGTTTGCAGCCCTAATCAAACCATTGGCATACCAACTATCTAGGCAAAAAAAGAAACAACAAAAGATAATCAATTTATAATCTTTACCGCGCTATAAACGTAGAGGTTGCAGCAAAATTCGACTGGTGAACAACACGAGGAGCAGACGCGTAATATGTCATCCGCCACAAAGAACCGTGTTTAACCAAAAAGTTGTAACTTCTGGGCAACTGATTAAACGGCCACGGAGTATGATCCGTCCACAGATCAGTCACAAACACCTAAACAAACACACATTCAATTAACTATCCAAATTCCAATCTGATTACACCAATTTAAACAAGAAAATTCAACAAACCCACCTCATATTCATCACCAAATTTCTCGTTAAACGCCCACTTAATCGCTTCAGCAGAAGCTCTATGACCACCACCTGTATCACTCATCAAAATCAACACCTTTTTCTTACCATTAGACACAACATCACTTAATGGCAATGCCCCATCCTCCAAACCACCTCCATTTTGCTCTCCTGACCCGCACTCATTCACCGGATTAACGTTAACCGAATCGAACCCAAGTGGTATCCTCTCACAATGAAACCTAACAAAGTTATTAAACTCACTAAAAAACTTATTAAACCCAGACCCACCTCTAGTTCCAGAACTCAAAGAACCCACAATGTTTAACCTCTTCTTTCTCCCCAAAAAATCCCCAATTTTTCTATCAGAATGAGCGAAATTTGACACAATTGAAGGACACCCATCTAAGGTTATTCTACTAACAGTTGAATCGAATGAAAAGGTGCTCAATTTGGGTAACAAATTGAACACATTACTGGTTTCTAAAGGCACATATGATGATGAAGAAGAAGATGATGACTGCATAGCTATTGTTAACCAATTCTTGAAACGGATTAACTCATAGAGGATAAAGATAACAAATTTAACAAAATCCCGAAGTGGGTTTTGAACAATTTGATATGGGTATTGAGAAAGTTGGTGTCGTTTTATGGGAAATATGAAGATGTGTTTGTAGCCACAAAGATAGAAATTGGGAATTTAGAAGTTATATACCCTGATGCTCTTGGAATGTACGTAGAAAGAAAGGGAAAGAAAGACTCATGTGCAGTGAAAGTGAGAGGTGAATGCGTTAATAATCAACCAATCGGAAAGTGGTGGTGGATGTGTGTCCGGTGGTGGTGGTCATGTTTATCACGCCCGGGTTTGTTTGGTTGTTTAAGCATTTACATTTGGGTTTATCATTGTATTATTATTTTTTGAGTTAAATGCTTGGTTGGTCCCTATGGTTTGCAAAAATTGCAGACTTGGTCCCAATGGTTTACTAATTACACGCGTGGTCCCTGTGGTTTTCAAAACTGCACTCGGTTGGTCCCTAGCCCTAACATCAGTTAAATTTCTCAGTTAAGTCCATGTTAAATGACCAAAATACCCTTGCTTATCAATAACCATCATCAAAACCCAACAAATAAAACCCTGCACCTTATCCATCCACACAAACACACAGAGCTCATCTTCCCCAAACAAAATCACACACACCTCCTAGCCCTCCCCTTCCTCTCGATCTCTCCCTCTCCCTCTCCATGACCGGCGGCTGGTGAAACCTGTGGTGCCGGTGTTGTTTCCCCGACGACAGCCGCACCCACACACCTCTACATCTCCTTCTTCATGTACCTATAACACCCACGCATCTGAATCAAGAGAGAGAGAGACTGTTTGGAGCCGGCTATGACTCAAGGCAGACTCCCGGTACTCGGGCTTGACGAAATCGGGATGAAGACATCGGTGCGTGTTGAAGCAGAAGACTGATGTTGATGAAGATGATGAGCGACGGCAGTGGAGTCGCCGCCACAACCATTAACACCATCCCCCTTTTCCGAGCTTCGCGTTTCCGATGACACCCACACCCCTTGTGACCTCGTTTTTCCGGCGGTGGTTTCTCATGGCGGTGGCAGACAGAGAGAGAGATAGAGAAGAAGGAGAGATTGATCGGAGAATCGAGGAGAGAGTGAGGGGAGAGAACCTCCGTACACGGCAGCGGCGGTGGCGGATCGGTTACTTGGTCCGACGAGTAGTTCCGTGGGGTTCCGGCGACTGAGTCGCCAGTGATGTTGAAGTCCGATTTTGATGATGATGGTGGAGCTTATGCGTGGTTCAGTTCCGGCAACAACTTATCAGGTTCATTTACTTCGGATTCTGTTAGGTTCGAGTTGTTTTAGGCTCGGTTCAGACTCAGTGGAGTCTCGGCTCAGTTGGTTATGCGTGGTTCAGTTCCGGCAACAACTTATCAGGTTAAGCCTGGGGTGGGCTGGGTTGGAGTGCGATTGTTAATTGAAGGGTGGGGGTTGGCTGGGTTGAAGGTGATGGTGGAGGTGGAGGTGGTGGTGATGGATTGAAGGTGGAGATGGTGGATTGAAGGTGGAAGAACAGGGGATGGGATGAAGAAGATGGTAGGTTTTATTTTTTTAATTGTTCAGGGGTAATATAGTCATTTCACACATAGTTAACTGAGAAATTTAACTGATGTTAGGGCTAGGGACCAACCGAGTGCATTTTTGAAAACCACAGGGACCACGCGTGTAATTAGTAAACCATTGGGACCAAGTCTGCAATTTTTGCAAACCACAGGGACCAACCAAGCATTTAACTCTTATTTTTTTTTAGTTATTAAGTTTTATGAGTTGTATTAAAACTTCTGAATGGGTAAACGTTGAACCATTAAGATATCTGAATCATTAAATACTGAACTAATAAGAAGTCTGAACCATTAAGAGTCAGTATAATGTTTAACCGTTTAAAGGCAAAATGTCTGACCAATTCAAATAAAGGGTTTTAACATTCAGACTCAGTACAATGTTTAACCATTCAGAGACAAATGTATAAACCATTTCAGACATCTGCTTGTGAAACAAACAGTATGAACCATTATGTGTTGAACAAGTAAGATATCTAAACCATTAAGAGCTGAAACAAACAGCCCCTTAGAGTTAAATGTGTGGTGGGTTCATACGGTTTGTAGATTTTACACAATTGATCGTCAACATTTAATAATTACACAACTGATTCTAATAATTATAAACGTATTACTTACGTGTTCTCTATGGTTGAATTTTCTTAACATTTTTTAGTCCGTAGCAATTAACGTCGTTAAATTTTCCAGTTAAGTCATGTAAAAAGACCAAACTACCAGTAATTAAACAAAACAAAAAAAGTGATTAAATATATAATATTTATAAATATAAATTAAAGGGTAAACTACTTTTTGAGTCCCTGTATTTTAGTGGTTTTAACCACTTGAGTCCAAAATCAAAATGTTTAACGCCATTAGTCCCTATAGTCACTTTTTTAACCATTTGAGTCCAAATTTCTAATACTGTTAGAATTTTTTGGTTAAGTATTGTTAAATGACCAAAATACCCTTATAGTTAAAAAATAAATTATTATTAGATTTCTCTCTCTCTCTCTCTTTTATATATCTTGTAACACCCCGAAAATATAAAGCCTTATATTGAAAGTATAAAATAAACAAAAAAAATAGACTAACTAGGGATAAATAACCTAGTTAGTCATGAGCCTAATTATAACAAGGGAACTTGATTAAAACATCTAAAATTTAACTTGGCATTAATTGGAGGGCTAAAAGTGTTAAAAAGGAAACTTGTTTTTATAAAAACAATAATAAAATAAATTAAAACTCAAGACACTCACATTGGTGTGTCTGAGTTCGACCAGAGGCAAGGGGGCGAGCAGGAGAAGAATTCCAACCCTAGTTCTTGTCTAAATTCACAAAATTGAAGGTCAAGATCAGCCCCAAAACGAAATTCGAGCTAAGATTAGTGATCTCCATTACAAGGGGGTCATAAGGTATGTAAAATTTGATAAGAAATCTCTACTTGAAATTCTCATGATTATAGGGAGATTTAAATCTGTTGATGCATGTTGGTTAAATGAATAGATTGAGGATGATATAGTGTCTAGGAGTAAACCCTAGACAACTATAAGTGAAATCATGTCTAATCTCTGAAAATCTCATGAACACATTGAAGGTGATTCATGGGTTTTGTGAGAATTTGATGAACACTAGGGTTTAGAAGGTTATTCTAGTGTAGATTGATTCATAGAAACTGATTTCTGAAAAGATTTGATGTTTAAATCTTGGTTAAATAGTTAGTCAAGAACTTGATTTTGAATTGTATGAAATCATGCTCATTAGGTGTTTGATATAATGCCTAAGAGAAGATAAATGTTGAGAATTTGGACTAAAAACGCATAATTGTTTAGTGTGGTAAATTATGCGTTATATACTATAAGAGAGTTCTAAACACCTATGGTTGAACTCTATAGGCAAGGGAATCGGAACGTCAAGCGGACAAGCTAGTGGCGATACGCGTTTGAAGGGAACGCTTTGAAGGTACGTAACCACGGTTTCGTTACGTTATGTTTGTTATGTATTTTTACTAGTAGACTTGAATTTAGAATAGTGTATGAATTCGGATGTCTAGTTGAAGTGACGAAGATCACTAAATGAGTAAATGCGTTAAATGTTGGTTAGAACAACTTTGGTATGTTGTAAAATGGTGGTTCCCATTAAACAACCAAACGGGTCAAACAATGGTTGAATTTGTGGTGTTGAAGTTACTAAAACGTCACTCATTAAAAATTAACTTATAAAAACGTAATCCGTGGAATGGACGTGATACGCTAAGATTGACAAGCCCCGGGAATAGGTAATCATGGTTAGAAACCAATGTTGATGAATTATGCAAGTATGTAACTTGACCCGTTACATTAAGTGAATTGTTATATAAATTATGTATGGATACAATGTAAAATAGAAGTTGTGTTGATTGTAGCGATCATGTTCGTTACTTATATGAATAAGTTAAGATTTGGTTAAGAGTCGTTTGGTAGTCATTACAATGGTGGATTCCATAAATGAGCCAAACGGGTCGAATAATTAATTAATGCAAGGCTAATGCTTCGTTATACGGTTATTTAGTCTTTTGTTAATGTTAATAATAGATATATTAAAATACGAGAAACTAGCATTTTGGGTTGCTTAAATGACGAACCCCATAAGGGTAAACTAAATGGGTTATTAAGAGAAGCTATGAATTGGATAACGGTAGTACCTTACTTGTAGATTTTGAGCCCGGGTGATGGGTAGCGACTTACTAATACGCAAACCGGTGATGGGAGCGTAGTGTTGAAAATAAAGAACCCATGATTGGGATCTTCTTATTTAAAAAAAATGATATTCCGTTTATGGAAGTTTTGGTGAAATGAATAAACGGATCAAACAACAAAGTTACAGAGTCTACCGTAAGTTACGGTCTCTACCGTAACTTACGGTGGAGAGCAAAAGGGTTACGGTGGTTCACTACTGTTTTACGGCAGACCAGGATCATATAGCGTCTACCGTAACTTACGGTAGATACCGTAAGTTACGGTAGAGTCTATAAATTTTTGTTATAATTTTGCATATCTTAATTAATCGAACCCGTTTCCGAGCATAGTTCGATTATGCAAATTATTTAAGAATACTAATACGAATATTTGTCAAAATCTCCAGTTTTTAGGTATTGCAAGTATGTGGACGATGATCAAGACAATGCTCGCGAACCGAACACAATCTTTTGAAGCTTCCGCACTAGACTAATTTCGTTTTAGACAATGTTTATAATGTAAACAATTTATTAATCATGTTTTGAATGACGTAACTAGTTAAGTAATTGTCTAGAATGTAATCACTCTTAAACTTGAATTTTGTACATCTTTTGAAGTAAGGTACCGTCTTAAGTAAATTCATGTGTATTTACACTAAATTCCTGTAAAATTTAGACGGGTGTTACATATCTCTCTCCCCCTTATCTCTTTCTCTCTCTAAAGATTTTGCACCCTTCATCTCTATCTCATCTTTCTTTCTCTCTCTAGATCACATGCATCCCCCTACCACCATCAACATCACCACCACCACCACAACACCACACACCACCCACCACCGTCTTACCACCGCTATTGAAAACCCTCCACCACCGTCTCACCTCCACCTTCAACACCACACCACCGTCTCACCTCCACCATCAACACCACACTACCCACCACCGCTGCACTTCCACCGTCACCACCTGTAATACAGCAGCGATCTGGCACACCACCAGAAGACCTAATCAACTGTCTAGATCTCGCATGGAGCCACAATCCTCTAAAAACACTCAAACTCATCTGCAACCTCAGATCCGTTCGCGGCACTGGCAAATCGGGAGGCCTGATAGGCTAAAGGGCGGAAACTTGGTATGGATATTAAACAACGAACTCAAATATACAACAATCTGTGTAGGTTCACGAGAAAATGTATTTACAGCATCCTTTCAGTAGCTACATTATCGAATCATATTGCATTCATAATGGATGGTAATAGAAGATACTCAAAGCAACACAATTTAGTCGACGGGGAAGGACATAAGGTTGGATATTCATCGTGAATGTTGATGCTTAAATACTGCTACGAGCTAGGTGTGAAGTACGTGACGAAGTACGCTTTTAGTATAGAAAATTTCAAAAGAAACCCGGAAGAAGTCCGATCTTTAATGGACTTAATGGAGGAAAAAGTCGAAGGGTTAATAAAAGAAGAGAGCATCGTTAACCCAAATAATTTTATTTTTATTCATATATAAAATCTTATAACATATTGATCCTATTAATCATATTTTGATCAATATCCATTATTCAAACATCTATCTAATGTAATTAATAATAAAAAGTAAAAAAAAACTAAAGATCCGATATTGATGGCGATGAACTTTATATGAAGTTGAAGTTATTTAACATATTAGAAACAAATGAATTTAACAACAATATATTTTTGCTAGAGTAAATTACGTTTTTAGCCCCTGTGGTTATATCACTTTTACTATATTAGCCCAAAATAAGAATTTTTAACATATCTGCCCCCATGGTTTCTATAACTAACCATTATGGCCCCTAAGTCTAGAGATCATGGGGGCCAAAATGGTTAGTTATAGAGACCATAGGTGCTAAAATGGTTAGACTTAGGGGCCAAAATGGTTAGTTATAAAGACCATGGGGGCAGATATGTTAAAAATTCTTATTTTGGGCTAATATAGTAAAAGTGATATAACCACAGGGGCCAAAAACGTAATTTACTCTTTTTGCTATGTTTATTGCTATAACATTAATCATTGTTAAAAGAGTAAATTACGTTTTTGGCCCCTGTGGTTATATCACTTTTACTATATTAGCCCAAAATAAGAATTTTTAACATATATGCTCCCATGGTCTCTATAACTAACCATTTTGGCCCCTAAGTCTAGAGATCATGGGGGCCAAAATGGTTAGTTATAGAGAACATGGGGGCCAAAATGGTTAGACTTAGGGGCCAAAATGGTTAGTTATAGTGACTACGGTGGCAGATATGTTAAAAATTCTTATTTTTGGCTAATATAGTAAAAGTGATATAACCACAGGGGCCAAAAACGTAATTTACTCTTGACTGAGGCACTTGAATTCTTTGGGATGGCTATTATTATTATTATTATTATTATTATTATTATTATTATTATTATTATTATTATGGCAATGGGAAATTATATTTAAACTTGATATTCTTTGATGTTGTTTGTTACACACTAGGTTAGTAACCCATGTATTACACGGGTTGATCTATAAAAATGATAAAATTCATAAAATTGTAACATCAATGTTTAATATTCGGTATTATTTTTTTTTAAATATGTGGCAAGGATCATAAAATAAAAATGTTGTAGAAATAGAAGAGTGGGTTACAAGTTTGGAAAACATGTAATATAACCTAATGATCATACCAATAACTAATATAATTCAAAACCATTCGTATCAATAACAAATATAAATTCATAATTACCAAAAGTCATACCTATAAATTTTAACAATTGTTCCCTGTAATATATAGTACAAGTCACTAACACGACTTTGATTATAACTTATAATACAAACATATTAAATAATATACGGGTAAACAACATAAACTTGAATTACAAACTGACGAATTCATGTCACCTTTGGTAATCGTCTAGTTCCATGAGCAAGATCAAGCTTTAACAAACCAGTGATTAAATTACGCGTTTCTATATTCTACATCTTGGGCACCAACTCGACTTTCTATCAAAACCACGCAGAGTCAGAATTGAAATTATATCATATTTGTAATCAAAGTAACACATCAATCGGTTACACACTACATGCTAAAAAATCACATACAAAATCTATACGACATGAACAAAAACTATCACAAAACTGTTAATAGGTATCATTAGAATTTGTAATGTCATTCAATCAACTGAATTGGTTCAGTTAATGCTTATGCTGAAACTTTATAGTCAAGAACAATAAGCAGATAACCATAAGCGATTTAATTTAACTTAAAAGTACCGTCAATTGTTGGGCCGTATAACATGATTCTTACCTGAAGTTTTGCCCCATCTTAATTGGGCACGACGGTAGGTAGTTGATAGTTAAAATATTGTATCCATCACTTATATAACTCCATTAGGCGAGATTGAAATAAGAGATAGATTAAATTTGAATTTGAAATTTGAACTACATTACTAACCAGAAACACTTCCTAATCGGGATGAGTGAGTTGTTTTGCGAATAGGATTTGATATGCAATTGAGAAAAAATGGAAACGAACACCATATTAGGAAGAGAATACGACTATACGAGCTATATGTGGGATTCTTTTTTATACTTAGATTTTCGATTGGGTATATAAGTTATAGCATAAAAATTTGAAAGATATTTTATGTTTATAAAATAATTGCGGTTACAACTTTTTAATGTGTTGTATATTAGAAAAAAAACAACAATTGAAAGTTAGTTGTAGAGAACTATATTTATATGATATTGTTTTTATATTATTTTATAACTGTTTGTATTATAATAATGTGACAGTAAATCAAATACAAAGTCCTTTATCATACAAAACGTACGAATAAGGTGAAAAGGTAAAAAAACGCGGCGGCATTTTCGTAAATGATTTACTCGTAGAGTAATTATCAAAAATCAAAATTACCCTACAAATGATCTTGTAGGTTAATTATGATTTGTAGGGTAATTTTATAAAATGTTCTTGTAGGGTAATTTTGATCTTGTAGGATAATTTTGTAAAATGTTCTTGTAGGGTAATTTTGATCTTGTAGAGTATCATAATTACTCTACAAATGATCTTGTATGGTAATTTTGATCTTGTAAGATAATTTGGATCTTGTAGGGTAATTTTGTAGAGTATCATAATTACTCTACAAGTATATCAAAATTACGCTGCAGGTTTCAAAATTACCCTACAAGATCATAATTACCCTACAAGATCATTTGTAGAGTAATTTTGATAATTACCTTACGAGCAAATAATTACGAAAATGTCACCGTGTTTTTTTTGCTTTTTCATGCCTTTTGTACGTTTTGTACGATAAGGCCTGTTTGTACGTGAACTTAACTCATAATAATGCAGCTACAAAATTTGTAATTAATTAATGTTTTTTGATTTCGTCATTTTTCTTACCACACAAATCACTAATCAGCAAACACACCGTTTCTTCAAAATTAACGTCTTAAACATAAATCAATATAAAATATCTAATATAGTGCATCATATATTGCAGAATAACCATAATAGTTAGTTATATATGCCAATGGCTTTATAGCCTAGTGGCATCTTAGGGGTGGGATAAAGCTTTGGGACTAGTAGGTCCTGGGTTCGATTCCCACAAGGGAGATTTTTCCATATTTATTGGGTTTCCTCCTGAATTGGTGTATAGGTATTATGCCTAGTGGAGATGGATGTGATCTGGTGGTTCCGCTGGTGGCACGATGATACTCCAGTGGTCCGTCAGTGATCCAAATTTGCCGTTCAAAACAAAATTAGCTAGTTATATTTATTTTTTGATATAAAATCAATATAAGATAAGATATCTAATATGCAACATATATTTCGGAACAATCATATTAGTTAGTTACTTATCAATATAAGATAAGATATCTAATATGCAACATATATTTGGGAACAATCATATTAGTTAGTTAGTTATATAATTAGTTAGTTATATTAATTTTTAATATAAAGTCCTAAATTGTAGAAAACTTTCCCTCCAAAACTTTAGATTGTTAAGGGTGAAGGGAGTGGTTAAACAGGTGAAAGTGGCAAACTTTAAAATGGACCAATCAGAGTGTGCCATGTCAGCAAGTGTGAAGAGTTTAAACTTTGGTGAAAAGTGTTGGCATTGGTTAAACACTTGAAAGTGGTAAACTTTTTTTTTTCATTTAAAAAAAATATATATAAAGTCAACATTACACACATCACCTTTGTCCCCCCCAAGTTTGTCGATCGGCATGAGGTTACCGACTTCCATGATTTACCGCGCGGCAAAGAAGGACGGCGCCGGTGTTGCCGCTCGGCAAACCGGTTTGCCGACCCCTTCACCGCCCCACTCCCTTCACCCTACGGGTGTCACATGAAAACACAAATTCTTTATTTATTAGATATGATAGATGATAGATGATAGATGATAGATTTAATTATTTAAATTATAATTAAGTCTATGATGATTCCATGTAGTCCATTCAAAGTCGAGAGTATAAATCTAGTCTAGTTCTCCTTAAAAGGTAACAAAAACAACACTATAAGATTCTACTTTCGGACCAGAAATCGTGTTGTGCCCAAATATCCTTTTTGACCATATTTATAATTTATAAAAAAAAAAAGGTGGTCAATTTACCGTCAAAGAAGAAGAAAACGTGTTTCTAAGGAAAATATTCCAAAAGTAACATTAGAAATTCCGGCTTGTTCAAATATATGTGTATATCCTACTTGACATTTAAAACATATGCGCATTTTAGATAATCAATCAAGTTGATAGAAACATAATCAATCAATCATTCCGTCCAAATTAAAACCTATATAACCTTACAACTTATTTGTGCATTAGCACTTGTAACTTATGCTTGGGGAGTTTTCCAAAAAAAAAAACTTAATTTTCCATTTTCAACCTAAAAGTTTTATCTTTTACATTTTAACCCTTTTTTTTACTTTTAACTCTAAGTTTTTCATCTTTTATAATTTAACACAACACTTTGTTATTTACAACTTTGGTCCCCCATACTTTTTATCTTTTGCAAGTTTTTCGTTTTACGTTTCGTTCTAAATTTTGCGAGTTAACATGTCGTAGCGTGCATGTGAGATTCAACGTTTTTGCTCTATTTTTTCATATATGACAGACCCGTCGCAACGAGTCTATTTTTCCCCTTTTGTAAAGTTCGTCGCAACGGGCGGGTCGTAGATAAACTAAGTTATTATTTTCTACATTTTACGTTTCTGCTTAATTTCTTCGCATTAAGACACTGTAACGGGTGTGCATGGTTCAACGATTTTAGTCTACTTTTCGTTCTGTGTAATTTTTACCATCTTATCTATTTTATTTTTACGATGTTGAGAGTCGATGTCGTTGTGGCATTAGTACTACTTGGCACGGTTTTACGAACGTTTTTAACATATTAAATTTTTTACTAATATTTTCTTTCGGTTTACCCATGTTCTTCCTTTACTTAAAAACTAATTTTTGTGTGCATATTTTATGTACCGGTATGTATAAATATGATTTGTTCTATATTCCGACGTAAACTTTTTTATAGACGAGTCAGGTCAAATATAATACGTTTTCGTTTAAAGAAACCATTTTTACGTGCATATTTTTACGTACGTTTTGGTATAAATTCAAGTTGTTCTACGTTTTGAGGTAAACTTTTTTGGGAAATGATTTAGGTCAAATATAATATGTTTTCGTGTTTATTTTATGTATGTTTCGTAAAGTTTGTTTCGAACCGAGTGGAGTCAAATTATGGTTTTTTTTCTCCCTTTTTTTCGAAAGCTCTAATTAATCCCTTCCGATTACATGTGCATATTTTCCTTCATACCTGTTACGTTTTCTGTGTATGAGTTGGGTCACATATAATACGTTATGATTGTTCGATATGAATTCCATTTACTTTACGTTTGATCAAATCACAATGCTTATACAGGTTACACTGAGTTCAACTGGATACGTCGAAATATGCGTTTTCATATGGTTAATGCATCATATAACGTTTGGACTAATCCATTCAATATTTACGATGTACCCTCGCCGCAACGCGGGCGGGTCTTAACCCTAGTTTTAGATAAAAGGTTAATCATGTCAAAATATAAAGAATTCATTATAACTTGTAATTTTGTAGAGTAAATTGTCACTTTAGTCTATGAGGTTTAGCTAGAAATGACACTTTAATCTAAATAGTTTTTTTTTTGGTCCCTGAGTTTTCTATTTTTTTGCTATTTTGATCACATTGTTGAACTCAGTCTAAAAATCTGGTTATAACAAAAGGCATTTTTGTTACTAACAAAAAAAGGTTTCTAATTTGCCATTTTCATCCGAAACCATTTTTATAATTTTTCTTTTAATCATTTAATAATTATATTATATATTTATACATATACCCATTTTATTCTTAGATTATAAAACCCACACCATTTTATTCTTCTTCTTCTCTCTACAACCACCAGTCACCACCCACAACCACTGCCGATTGCCACCACCTCCTCCACCCAGTTCCAACGCCAGTTACACTACCACGCTCCGTCACTCTGCCACACACCAACCCACCACCATCACAGCCTTCTAACACTACAACCACCCACTCCACCACCACCTGACCACTACCACCAACACCAACCCCCCACCGGCTAGATCCGCCACCCACCCGACCACTTCCCTCTCGTCTTCATCTCTTAAACCTAATATCTAACAAATCGCCAAAACCCCCAATTTCTTACAAGTCACCCAACCACCACCATCTTGACTTAAACCATTAACTAGTTCATGAAATTACAAGTCACCTAAACCCCCCAAAGGTTGCAGGTTGTAATACATTTAAGATTCTGGCAGTGAAACGCCTAATTTTGGGTGACGGTCGTCGGAAATAGATCAACGATTTCACATGTGGCGTCAAATGATTTGGATTCTGACATTGGGTCGGAACAACGTCGCCGGAAGTGGATATTTTCGCCGGAGAGAAAGAGGGTGATTTGGGTTGCAGTAGGTTTGCATTTGGCAAAGCGGCTATGGTGGATATGGATGGTGAAGTTGACGAGGAAGAGAAAGAGGGTGATGTTTAGGAGGTGGTGTGGTGGATCTATGCAGGTGGTGAACGGTGATTGTGCAGTGTTTATAGTAGTGGTGGTGTGGTGGTAAATGGTGGTGTGGTTAGGGGTGAACGATGGTGTTTTTGAAGAGAGAAGGATAGTGTTTATGTGTATGTGTGTGAGAGAGAGAAAGTCCTTAGGTTATGTGTGTGTATTTTTTAAGACAATAACTTTATATATGTATAATAACATTATATATATATATATATATATAATATAATATAATATAATGATAAGGGTTATTAGATTTTATCACCCCTAACTATTGGCTATTGGCCGCTGTCACCCTCAACTATCACTTTGACGCCCGTCACCCCCAACTTAACACTTAGTGTGTTCTGTCACCACGTCGTTAACTGATCACTAACTTTTGATCATGTTACTACACTTTTTGAGGTGTCATAGGGATCTTGGGATGATTTTAGGGATCTTAGGACACCCGCAAAAGTATACTAACAGGATCAAAAGTTAGTGATCTGGTGACAGAACACACTAAGTGTTAAGTTGGGGGTGGCGGGCGTCAAAGTGATAATTGGGGGTGGCAGCGGCCAATGGCCAATAGTTAAGGGTGATAAAATCCAATAACCCTAATGATAATGATTAAATGTTTTTATAATAGCATTATATATATGTACTGTGATAAAAAAAAAATGAATCAAAATGGCAAGCAAAAAGATATAAATTGAAAATGCTAAATATACCTCTGGTTAAAAATGGAGTTTTTGGATTGAGTTAGGGTATGTGATCAAAATGGCAACAAAAAGGAAAAGTCAGGGACTCAGAGGGGAAAAAACTATTTAGACTAAAATGGCATATTTGAACAAATCTCTGGGACTAAAATGGCAATTTACTCTAATTTTGTATAAGGTACATTAAAAATCATTTTTTAGTCTTTTTATTGAAGTCATTATAAATTGTAGAGTAAATTACAAGTTTTGTCCTTTATGTTTACACCAAATTGCAGGCGCTTTCCTTTAGCGCAAAGGTTGACAAGTTTTGTACTTTATGTTTAAAATCTTGCATGGTTTGTCCTTTAGGCCTAACTCAGTTAGATTTTTTAGTTAATTTTAGTCATGTGCCATGCACATGAGGACATACTTGTCATTTCACCTTCCCAGAGGTTATTTTGTAAACACTTATTATTGAGGGACTGTATATACAAAACTGAAAAAAAAAAATCTAAACTCTTTCTCTATAATTTGAACCCACCACCACAACCCAATCTCTCTCTAATCTCTCTCAACCACCACCACCACCACCACTACCACCACCACCCCACAACCTCCATTTCTCTCAGGTTGCCGGCGAAATTAAACTCCGATCATTTCTATCCACATGCTCCGCCATCTGCTCAGCTACCGACGACACAACCACCATACACCATCCAAACAAATCCCAACAACCCACACCCAACCGCTTCTTCTCCGACACAAGCAGCATCGTCTCCGACACCACCAACCCCTCATTCGACACCAGTTACAACAGCCTCCAAAGCAACCTCTCCTTGCAAAACACATTCGTCTACAAGCAACCAAACAGGCATTTCCGATCTACAAACATTTCTGATCATCCATAAACACTTCCGATCTCATACCTGCGACAACTGCGCTACCACCGCACACTCCACCGTCTCCGATCTTAGATCTGTTCTGCCGTCTCCGATCTCAGCCCTGTTCCATCGTCTTCAATCTCAGCCCTGTTCCACTATCTCCGATTTCAAACCTGTTCTGTCGTCTCCGATCTTTAGCTTGAAACTGTTGATAGAGAGAGAAAGAGAGAAAGGGGGAGTTGAGAGAGAGTGTGTAAAGTTGGCGATGGTGGTGGTTCAGATCTGAGCAATGGTGGGGGTTGGGTGTTGGTGGTGGTGGTGGTGGTGGGCGATGGGATGTGGCAGCTGAAGGTTGGTGGTGGGAGGTTGTGGTGGCGGCTGAAGGGTAGTGGTAGCCGGTAGGAGGTTGTAGTGGTAGGTGTTGGTGGTGGGATATAACGACCTTCCTAGAACCCTTAACGTAACCATAAACGTTCCTAAATATACCCCGTACACGAGAAACGAGCCCAAAATACCTTGTTACTTGTGCAAATCAAGAAAAACAAAATCTTTGTGTCGCTCGCGGCCCGCGACAGCCGAAGGATAATCCTTCGCGGGGCGCGACGACCCTTGCTTGGGCGGCACACAATGATGCCATGTGTCCTATGACACGGCATGGCTACCCCCTGACTCGGCAAGCCTATATGCGACACGTGGGCTCTCACGGCCCGTGACGGCCGAGGCCTACTGGGTCGCGGGGCGCGACGGAGTGGCTGAACAGCCTATAAAAGGGGGGCTCGAGCTCATTTGTCAGCCGTTCATTTCTCGATTTCTCTCTCAATTTATTTATAGTAGAAACTATACTCGGGCATAATACCCACTATAGAGCGAAGCTCGGCCTCGTTGTAAGTATTATAACCCTGCTGTTACCCTACACGATCGATTTAGGGCTCCGTAACGCATGTCAGGGCTCTGCCCGACTCAGTCGTTGGAGTTCTGTCTCGTGTGTACACCCGATTGATTTAGGATTCCGTAATGCATGTGATTTGGGTTTTTTTACTAACACGTGTGCATTGTTTAATTTTAAATAGATAATAACTAGAAGAATCACTAGGAAGCTTTAGTTTTACCTAAGTCAACAATGTGAGTACATCTTATTTTTGTAAACTGTTTTTACAAAACCTCAATTGTTTTAAAGTATAATTAACAGTGATTGAGTCTATGTATTCTATAATTACTGTCGGTATGTTGGGGTTTTGTATACATTACTTGTTACTACACTGTGAGTAGTAGCATGACCACAAGTCAGGATTGACAGTACCGTGGGTGGTAATTGGATAGATAAAAACATTGTAATCGCTCTCAATACTGTAAAGATAAAAATTGTTTTGATTAAACTGGGATGCACTCGCCAGTATTTCTTGCTGATAAAATGTTTTTAAAACGTGTTTCAGGTAACACAATGTGAAAGCCAAATAGAAACCAGCTGGAGAGCACTGAAGGCTTGGAAAAGTGGCTATAAATGTTACCTAAATAAAAAGGAGTTTTCAATAATTAGGGTTTACCCCTACAAATGTATTGTCAAATGAACTTGGGTTTTATCCCAATGATGTATTATTATAAAAATTTAGTGTTTTACTCTGATCAAAATATTTCCTAACTACGGTCCTGATGTATTCCGCTGCCAAATTAATAAACACCGATACCACTGATACTGTCCTCGCGGCGCCCACTCCCGGGTAGGGGTTAGGGGCTGCGACAGAGAGTGGTATCAGAGCTACAACCACTGGTTTAAGCCCAAGAAGTGTTCCACTGACACTTAAAATTCTGTGTTAGGAAATAATTTATGTGATTATGTGTTTTGTGTTATTTGACTATTTAGTATTTTACAGTATGAGTGATCAAGGAACTTCGGACGCTTATCGTCATTTAGATAGTTCACCGAAAGATGAGGGAACATCATCTCAGCCTGATCCCTCAGGATACTCAGCCGATACCGAGGAAGAGATATTTATATTTAAGGCATAGTCTGAGGAACCTTTTACTACTAAGAAAAGAGGTTGGTTTAATTGAGGAGCACATGAGAGAAGAAAGAGAATGAAGAAGTTACAACAACAGAGGGCGATAGTCAGGGCTAATAGGGAGGTGGATGCACAGATTCAGGAAACGGCTAATAGACCACCTTGTGAAGAGGAATTAGATAGACAGCTGGCCAATTTCCATATGTTAGCCACTACAGCAGTAGATGCTAACCTAAATAGCTGAACCGCCACTATTACCTTTATTCCTAGACCAACTAATGCTAGAACCCAATCAAGAAAACCAATTCCCAATACCTGCATTTAACCCCAACGATTTACCTAGAATCCCAACCCCACAACCTTTACAATATGATCCATGGTTTGACGACAATAGGTCATACTCTACCCTATACCCTCCCAATGAACCAGTGCCTTTAGAACGTGATCCGTGGTAAGATAATGATAGAACATTTTTAGAAATGAATAGCGCGAATCCTTACGAGGAACCCGTACCTCCTACTGAACCATTAGACCCACCAATGAGTTGAAAACAAGTGTAGGAACTCCATCAGTATGGAGAAGATTTAGTAAATGAGGGGAATAGAATCCGACAGATAGGGGAAAACTAGTTTGGAAATATGATGAACGAGACATGCGGTACTGGATAAACGGCGCTTAGAAAATACCTAAATATATGTGTAATTTTGTATAAATATATATATATACATAATCTAGATACGGATGCATAGTATATTTGATTTCCAGTTGTAATTTGTAATAGATGCATATATATATATATATATGGAAAAAGTAAAAGTCGCAATGATCGACGTTTTTGACCAAACTGTTTGTGTGATTGTGTATAAATAATTGTACTAAAATTTTATTCTGTGATAATTAATACCTGATAAATGTTCACAATTCAGATGTCGAACAAAGTAAATCAGGAAAACCAGAATAATAAGAATAACGGAAACCAAATAGATAATAGTGCCATCCAACATATAGTAGCACAAGGAATTATAGATGCTATGCCTTATATTATAAAGACCGTTAAAGAAGCAGAAAATAATAAATCTGCAAGTGGAAGTAAACGTCAACACACTGAACCAAGTCACAGTGTGAACGACAACGGACCCATTATCCAATCTCCAATCCCTAAAAGAAGAAGAACCGCTTCATACGGTTATTCTTATAAAGAATTCTTGGCCTGCAAACCAATAGAATTCTCAGGCAATGAAGGAGCCATTGCAGCCTTACATTGGATAGAAAAGACAGAAGTAGTCATAAAAATAAGTAAATGTGCAGATGAAGATAAGATTATGTTTGCTTCTAATCTTTTAAAAAATGCAGCCTTAGAATGGTGGAATACTATTCTCAAGTCTAGGGGAAGTGACAGAGTTTATAATATGGAATGGATCAACTTTAAGGAAATGGTTGAAAGAAAATTCTGTCCTCCTAATGAGAAAGAACAAATCGCCAATAAGTTCCTAAATCTCAAAATGACTGGAATAGACTGCAAAGATCACACTACCATATTCTTCGAATATGCTAGGATAGTGCCAACCTTAGCATCACCTGAACCAGTGTTAATCTCCCGTTATATTTGGGGATTAATTAGTGAGATTAGACACGTAGTCAAGGCAGCTAGACCACAAACCATAAAAAAAGCAGTAGAACTAGCCAATACCCTGACCGATGAACTGGTGCGTACATAAGAGGAAAACCAGAGAAAGAACCTAGCCTAAAAGCTTACCCAAGAATTTCGCTACGGTAATTCCAACCGTGGGAAAGGTACAAGTTCTTCCTCTGCACCCTACTGTAGGTATTGCAAAAGAAAGCATTCTGGAAGATGCTCCGTATACTGCAACTTTTGCAAAATATTGGGACACAAGGAAGAAGACTGTAGGAAGAAACCCAATAATGGGATATGCTTCAATTGTGGAGAGAAGGGGCATATCAAACCGAACTGTCCAAAACTAGCTCTAGCCGCAACCAATAAGACTAAGACAACTGAAACGCCTAAGTTGAATGCCACAGCGTTTGTTCTGACAGCTGAGGAAGCCAAGATGATTCCGGATGTGATTGCCGGTACGTTCTTAGTTAATAACATATTTGCCAAAGTATTATTTGACTCTGGTGCAAACCAAAGTTTTATCAATACTTCTTTCTACAAACTTCTTGACCAACCCTTAGCCAAAATTCAACAAGATTGTCTGGAAGAGACAGCCAACGGAGAATCCATTAAGATAAGTGAAATCTTGCAGGGAGCAAGAATAGAAATCCTAAACCATCATTTCTTTGCTAACCTTTACCCAATGAATCTGGCCGGTTTTGATGTCGTATTAGGAACGGGTTGGTTGGTAGCCAATCATGCTAGTATATTATGTGATCAAAAGATAGTGCAAATAAGTACACCAAGTGGTGAAAAGATCACAATTAAAGGAGACAAGCTAACCAGATCGACAAAGTTCATCTCTGTGATGAAAATTGCAAGTTATGAAAGGAAAGGAGGAATAGTATATATGATTTATGTAGTCATTAATACTAAAGGAAAAGAATTAAAAGATATTCCTGTAATATCTAAATTCTCAGACATTTTTCCAGAAGAGTTACCTGGATTACCGCCTGATAGAGATGTTGAATTTAGAATTCACCTAATACCAGGGACGACACCGATTGCTAAAGCACCATATCGACTAGCACCAACGGAGATGCAGGAACTGAAGAAACAATTGGACGAACTTCTTGACAATGGTTTTATACAACCAAGTTCATCACCGTGGGGAGCACCGGTGTTACTTGTTAAGAAGAAAGACGGATCGATGCGTATGTGCATTGATTACCGAGATTTGAACAAAGTCACGATTAAGAATTAGTATCCACTACCGAGAATCGATGATCTCTTCGATCAACTTCAAGGAGCTCAATTCTTTTCTAAGATCGACTTACGCTCAGGATATCATCAACTGAAAGTACAGGAAGAGGATATTCCTAAAACTGCTTTCAGAACTAGGTATGGTCATTATGAATTTACCGTCATGCCAATTGGTTTAACCAATGCCTCAGCCGCATTTATGGTCATAATGAACAGGATATGTAAACCATACCTGGATAAATTCATAATTGTCTTTATAGATGCTATTCTAATTTACTCTAAGAGTAAAGAGGAACATGCAGCGCATCTGCATACACTTCTAACATTATTGAGAAAAGAGAAGCTCTATGTTAAATTCTCAAAATGTGAATTTTGGTTACAAGAAGTATAATTCCTTGGACATCTAGTTAATCATGAAGGAATTCATGTGGATCCCACAAAAATCGAGGCGATTACTAAGTGGAAAGTCCCTGAATCACCAACAGAAGTACACAATTTTCTTGGACTGGCAGGATATTATAGACGGTTTATCCGAGATTTATCTAGAATAGCCATTCCATTAACTAAACTGACCTGTAAATCAGTTAAGTTTGAATGGGGACCGAAACAGGAAGAAGCTTTCAGGATTCTTAAGCAAAGGTTAACCAACGCACCCATACTCGCATTACCAGAAGGAACTGGAGATTTTATAGTCTATTGTGATGCGTCTAAATTGGGATATGGATGTGTGTTGATGTAACGTCAAAAGGTTATAGCTTATGCCTCTAGACAACTTAAGAAACATGAAGAGAATTACACAACCCATGATCTAGAACTAGGAGCCATAGTTTTTGCCCTTAAGATTTGGAGACACTATTTATATGGAAATAAATTTGTTGTCTTCACTGATCATAAGAGTTTAAGATATATTTTTGGGTAAAAAGAACTAAATATGAGACAGAGACGCTGGATGGAAGTTCTTAGCGATTATGATTGTAATATCCAGTATCATGCTGGAAAAGCTAATGTAGTAGCTGATGCTTTAAGTCGAAAGTATCATGAAAAGCCGAAATGAGTACGTTCTCTCAGGTTAAATCTACAAGTAAATTTAAATGAGCAAATTAGAGAAGTACAAGAAACAACAATCAAGGATGATGCTGAAAAACTAAAGGGAATGATTAAGGAATTAGAACAAGGGACAGATGGAATTTGGAAGTTTCATAAGAAAAGGATGTGGATACCTAAACAAGGAAACCTATGCCATAGAATTCTAGAAGAAGCTCATAAGTCTAAGTATACGATACATCCCAGAAGTGATAAGATGTATCAAGATTTAAGAAAGAATTTCTGGTGGATAGGAATGAAGAAGGATATAGCAAACTATGTTGCTAAATGTCTAACCTATTTACAAGTTAAAGTTGAACATCAGAAACCCTCAGGACTATTGCAACAGTTAGAGATGCCAATATGGAAATGGGAATTGATAACAATGGACTTTGTTACCAAATTACCCAAGACAAGAAAATGAAATGATACAATCTGGGTGATTGTAGACAGATTAACCAAATCTGCTCATTTCTTACCCATGAAGGAAACTATCAGTATGGAACAGTTAGCCAAGCTATATGTAAATGAAATAGTTTCGTTACATGGAATTCCTTTATCTATCGTATCTGATAGAGATAGCCGTTTTACTTCTCATTTTTGGACAAGTTTCCAAAAAGCAATGGGAACCAGGTTAAATCTAAGCACAACTTATCATCCACAAACGGACGGACAAAGCGAAAGGACAATTCAGACGATGGAAGATATGCTTAGAGCCTGTGTAATTGATTTCGGAGGAAATTGGGACGACCATCTACCATTAATAGAATTTTCCTACAATAACAGCTATCATACTAGCATTAATGCTGCACCATTTGAAGCACTTTATGGACGAAAGTGCAGAACTCCAGTCTGTTGGGCAGAAATTGGAGAAAAGCAACTATATGGACCTGAGATAGTGCAAGAAACGACAGACAAGATAATTCAAGTCAAGGAAAGACTAAAAGCAGCACGAGATCGTCAAAAGAGCTATGCAGATAACAGACGAAAACCTTTAGAATTTCAAGTAGGAGATAAGGTATTATTAAGAGTTTCTCCATGGAAAGGAGTAGTCAGATTCGTTAAAAGGGGAAAGCTAAGCTCCAGGTATGTTGGACCTTTTGAGATTATTAGAAGAATGGGACCTGTAGCCTATCAGCTACAACTGCCAGAGGAAATAGCAGGAATACATGTTGTGTTTCATGTATGTAATCTCAAAAATTGCTTAGCAGACGAATCATTGGTAATACCTCTTAAGGACATAGAAGTAAATGAGAAACTTAAGTTTATCGAGAAACCCGTTCACATTGAAGATAGAAAGATCAAGAATCTCAAACACAAGAGACTAGTTCTGGTTAAAGTGAAATGGGAATCCAAGAGAGGACCAGAATACACTTGGGAACTCGAATCAGAAATGCAAAGGAAATACCCACACCTGTTCCAGTAGACCTCGAGGACGAGATCTAAAACAAGGTGGGGAGGATATAACGACCCTCCTAGAACCCTTAACGTAACCATAAACGTTCCTAAATATACCCCGTACGCGAGAAACGAGCCCAAAATACCTTGGTACTTGTGAAAATCAAGAAAAACAAAATCTTTATGTCGTTCGCGGCCCGCGACAGCCGAAGGATAATCCTTCGCGGGGCACGACTCCCTTGCTTGGCCGGAACACAATGATGCCACGTGTCCTATGACACGACATGGCTACCCCCTGAGTCGGCAAGCCTATATGCGACATGTGGGCTCTCGCGCCCCGCGACGTCCGAGACCTACTGGGTCGCGGGGCGTGACGGAGTGGCTGAACAACCTATAAAAGGGGGGCTCGAGCTCATTTGTCAGTCGTTCATTTCCCGATTTCTCACTCAATTTCTTTATAGTAGAAACTATACTCGGGCATAATACCCACTATAAAGCAAAGCTCTGCCTCGTTGTAAATATTATAACCCTACTGTTACCTTACACGATCGATTTAGGGCTCCGTAATGCATGTCAGGGCTCTGCCCGACTCAGTCGTTGGAGTTTTGTCTCGTGTGTACACCCGATTGATTTAGGATTCCGTAATGCATGTCGGCTCTGCCCGACTCAGTCATTGGAATTCTGTCTCGAGTTGTACAGTCAATGTGATTTGGGTTATTTTACTAACACGTGTGGATTGTTTAATTTTAAATAGATAATAACCAGAAGAATCACCAGGAAGCTTTAGTTTTCCTAAGTCAACAATGTGAGTACATCTTATTTTTGTAAGCTATTTTTACAAAACCTCAATTGTTTTAAAGTATAATAATTAACAGTGATTGAGTCTATGTATTCTACAATTACTGTCGGTATGTTGGGGTTTTGTATACATTACTTGTTAGTACACTGTGAGTAGTAGCATGACCACAAGTCAGGATTGACAGTACCGTGGGTGGTAATTGGATAGATAAAAACATTGTAATCACTCTCAATACTGTAAAGATAAAAATTGTTTTGATTAAACTGGGATGCACTCGCCAGTATTTCTTGTTGATAAAATGTTTTTGAAACGCGTTTAAGGTAACACAATGTGAAAGCTAAATAGAAACCAGCTGGAGAGCACTGAAGGCTTGGAAAAGTGGCTATAAAAGTTACCTAAATAAAAATGAGTTTTCAATAATTAGGGTTTACCCCTACAAATGTATTGTCAAATGAACTTGGGTTTTATCCCAATGATGTATTATTATAAAAATTTGGTGTTTTACTTTGATCAAAATATTTCCTAACCACGGTCCTGATGTATTCCGCTGCCAAATTAATAAACACCGATACCACTGATACTGTCCTCGCGGTGCCCGCTCCCAGGTAGGGGTCGGGGGCTGTGACATGGGAGGTGGTGGAAAGTGGTGGTAATGGGTCAAGAGAGAGAGAGAAAGGAGGGAGAGGAGAATGAGAGAGAGAGAGAGAGAGAGAGAGAGAGAGAGAGAGAAGGAGAGAGATAGATTTCAGGTTTTTTAATATTTATAATTTTTTTTATTTCTTACACAACTAGTCCCCTGAATATCAAGTTATTTACTCAATAGTCCCTAGGGAGGTAAAATGACAAGAATACCCTCATGTGCATGGCTCATGACCGTAATTAACTAAACAAATCTAACTGGGTTTGGCCTAAAGATTAAAACGTGCAAGATTTTGAAAAATAAAGCACAAAACTTGCAAACTTTTACGCTAAAGGACAACACCTGCAATTTGGTGTAAACATAAAGGACAAAATTTGTAATTTACTTTAAATGGTAAGTTTGTATAAGGGACGCCAAAAGTTATTTTTTAGTGTTTTTATTACAAATACAAAATACGGTTTTAATAGGGGTCACATTGCCTAATCTCTTGAAGAAAAAGTATTTTACCTCATTGGAAAGCTGTTGGAGATTGCTTCTGATTTGTAATTGATGATGAAAAGCTAACTGAAACGACCATCGGTATTAAGTTCTTATGAATCATTGGTAATTGTAGTCCGTTGCAACTTGGTCCATGAGTGACAAATACGATAAGTGGTAAGTTACTACTAATGAGTAGCAACTTGGTTGTTAGTAACAAATGTGAGTAATGGTTTCTAATGACAATTGATAGAAAATATATTTGTTTATTCTTTCTTTTATGAAAATATATTATTAGTGAAATTAATCACTCATTGCCCAATAAATTTGCTAAATAAAGTTGAATGATTATGAACCGAAAGTATCCAATATTTACCGAAAAGGGGAAGCACAACACGAGGGTCAACTTAACAAGCACGTGACAAACTGATATTTATAAAGTGGGACATTTTGAATGAAACTTTAATCATAACAAACGTGTTGGTCAACAAATTTACTCCATTTTATCATATTGTAACCTAACTTTCGATCATCAATTTAAAACACACTTCTTTGGACGGTGCACCGTCAATGCACAGTTTTAATTATTTGAATTTTATATCGTTACGTTCTATAATCGTATGTATCAATACCCTTTTAGAATTTATGTTGTCTTTCGTATAAATTCTAACAATAAAATATTTCAGACATGACGGAAAGAATAAAAATACATAGTTATATAATAGTGTGCATACTCAAAAGGTCATGTTGGAAAACGTCTAATAAAAAACACGCAAGTAACACTTGTAAAAAAATTATAAGTAAGAACTAAAGATATTTTAATATTTTAGAACTCGGGACAAGACAACTTATAATTACAATAAGATTTTTATTTAGTGGTTAAAGCTTGTTCTCATGTTTTGTATAACTTATGGAGAATAGGGGCCAATTTTTCAAACAAGTCAAAGCTATAGTCTTAACTTCATTCGTGCATCTCATAGTTAGTAAATTATCTATCAGCATAGAAAACTATTCGTTTTAGTCTATAATATAATCTTAGGAAGATGTCAAAGTTGATATACTCTGCGATAAGTAGTACAAAAACCGTTTAAAAATGGGCGCCACAGGCCCATAACTAATATAGATGGTCATGATTGCCTACTTGTTAAGTATTTGTATAATGAAAAAAGGGAAAATCACCAAATTAGCCATATTGACCAAGAAGATTATCAAAATAGCCATGAAATTTGTTAAATTACCACTTTACTAGGTACGACATGTGTCCATTTGGCGCAGGAGAGAGAGAATTGGCGCAGGAGGAGACTATCGGGGCTTAAAACTAAGAGATGGCGCAAGAGAATATCATGTGATGCGTCATATGGCGTAGGAGACAGAACTAATGGTGCATGAGACTTGGGATTTGGCGCAAGAGATAGAAACTTAATGGCGCAGGAGATTGAGGGTTTTGGCGGAGGAGACCAAGGGTTGGCGCTGGAGGAGAAAGTCATGGTTATTTTGGTAATTCTAAGAAGTCAAGGCTATTATGTTAATTTTCTTGGTTAAATTGGCTAATTTAGTGATTTTCCCATGAAAAAAAGTTGGACCAATGATCTCTTGCCCTAGTGGTCAAGGGGGAGGTGAGAAACTTTGTTTCTCTTGGAGGTCCTGAGTTCAAGTCCAGACAAGGGGGATTTTATTACTAATTTGGTGATACTAACATACTAACTACTAACCCGGTTAGCGATATCCTAACCGTACACCGTTAAAAAAAGTTGGATAAAAACAAAAACAGATAAAAATGGAAATACCTTCCTATTTAATACATGCCCTATCAAGTAGGGAATTGAAACCTAAAAAACCTTGATTAATGAATTTTGTACTCGACAATTGGGTCAATCCACCTAAGACACATGGGTTTGGCCTGTCTAGACTTCTATGTAGGCTTCTTTCATGTCCATATGTCCAATGACTCCTCTCATGGTTTGCATACAGTAGAGGTGCACAAACCGGTTAATTTTAATAACCAGTTCGGTTAACCAGTTATACCGGTTAATTTGACTTTTTGACTTTAACCGGTTAATGCTTTAACCGGTTATTACTTTAACCGGTTATTTTTTTAACTGGTCCGGTTAATTACTTTAACCGGTTCGGTTAATTAACCAGTTATTTTCGGTTATTAACCGGTTTTTTTGCCTTTTTTTTTGAATTTTTCGGTTAACCAGTCTATCGGTTAAAAAACCGGTTTAAAAAAACCGGTTAATAACCGGTTATTATACTAAACTGTTATGTACCGATTAAATGCACTTTTGAAGGCCACGATCTAAATTTAGTTTACCAGTTTAACTCTTTTGTTTATGCATGGTTTCCATAATTTCATATCATTCCCATGTCTTCCATTTTTTATTCCTACTTTTTAGCAAGTAGTTATCTTCATCTAGTATTTGTACGTTGTTTTGAATTAACAAAGACATGAATGAAAAATATTAGTCTTGAATTCTCTCTCTAAATTGATTTCTGGTTTCCTTTCTATTTTCTTTGGCCAACGAAATCGTTGGAACCACACCAGTGGTATCAGAGCCGTCGTGATCCCCCTGATCATGGTTGCTCACACTCTATCCGAAACCGAGTTCTACCAATGGATGAACGAATCCCTTGCGAAGCTCGAGTCTCAGTTTCAAACGCTTCTCAACGAGTTCCGATCGATTCGAACCGCATGGGAAGCCCCCCAAATCCATATCCAATCACCAACCGCTTTCGTTTCCGAACCATTACCTGCATCAACAACCGCAAAATCCACCTATTCCGGCCAACCTTCCGTGACAACAGTCATGAAACCATCCCTAAAAAATGTATCAGCCCTTAAACGGGTGCCCGCAGCCACACAGTCAACAACTACAACACCGTCTCCACCAACCCCTGCACCTCCTTTCACTGCCCTAAAACCTTTACTAACCCCAGCTCATGTTTCTATGGAGCCATGTCAAGAAGTTAAACTCATGATCGGTTTCTCAAAAGCACATGATGTGTCTTCAGAATTATGCTTCAATCATGTGGGTGTGCTCACTTCCCAAAATCTCCAAGTACCCACCATGTGGGAAGTGATGGAGTTGTTGAAAAAATATTACAACACATTTGGAACAATTTACCCCTGGGTTCTTGCTAAGGTTGCTAATAGGAATGAGGTTATTCCTGGTCATGATTTTCATGCTATATATAAAGAGGCAGCCTCAAAACGTGAGTGGCGTCCACCGTGGGGACTCGTTACTACTTCTCCAAATGCTACGGTACAAAGCAAGTGGCAACCGTTGTGGACAACTCCAAGTGCTTTTTCGATTTCACCTTGAGGACAAGGTGAATTTAAGCGGGGTGGAATGTTATGTACCGATTAAATGCACTTTTGAAGGCCACGATCTAAATTTAGTTTACCAGTTTAACTCTTTTGTTTATGCATGGTTTCCATAATTTCATATCATTCCCATGTCTTCCATTTTTTATTCCTACTTTTTAGCAAGTAGTTATCTTCATCTAGTATTTGTACGTTGTGCCAATTCCGGCAGTACTTTTTAGCAAGTAGTTATCTTCATCTAGTAGTTATCTCCAAGAGAACTCGTTTTGTTTCCCAGGGTACAACAGCCGGAGCAGAAGTACTGCCGGAATTGGCACAGGAACCCGATGTCTACCTTGAAAGCTGCAAGAAAGATCAGAAGAATGTAGAGAGAAAGTTGCAGGGGCTGTTGTGTTGCTGGTGTCCTTCTGCAGTGGTGGAGATGCTGTATTTATACTGCATCTGAATCGAAACAGTCAAAAGAATTAAAGGAGAGGTTTAAATTGCATTAAACGTCGTCAATGCAATTTAATACGTCATTTAATTCTCAGTCAAAGACCGTTAACTCGTCAGTTTCGAAGCTGAACTGCAACTGCACTGTCATTCAATGCTGGAAGCTTCTGCGTGCGCGCGCGCAAGACACATTGGTGCGCGCGCAGGTCTGCACGCTCATGCGTGTTGCGTCCATTTGGCTCACTGCCATGCGCGCGTGCGCCACACTGACTCAGGTCCATGCGGGCCTGCGCGCGTGTGCCACGTCACCTGTGAGCCTATACGAGCACGCCACACAGTCGCGTCGTTTTGGCTCACTCTGGTGCGCCGCGCACGCCACAACAGGACCCATGCACCATGCGCAACCGCGCGCCTTCGTGCCACGTGTACTCGCGCGTGGACTGCTACGTCACGCTCCTCGAACCTGCACGCCACTTCACCACTTGGTCCTTGCAGCCTCTGTGATCCACCACGCGCACGTGGTCAAAAATACAAAGGCGGCTCTCGGCGATGCGAGCGTGCAAAGTGCAAAGTGCACCTTCAAAGCGCCACATTGCGCCTCATCGCCCACGCCACGCGCGCGTGTGCGAGTTAGGGTGCTCCGCACCCTTCGCGAGGACACTTAGTGTGTGCTTCCATGAAACAATAAGGATGGAGAGTTCCCACTTAAATACCCATTTAAGTTCCATCTCTCATCCGATGTGGGACAATGTGCTACTTTCCCTTTTGTTTCAGCATTCAATGTTTCAAACACCCAACTTTGAGCATCGATATCTCATTCATCTTAGCTCCGTTTTGGACGTGGTTTAGTTCGTTGCGAAGCTCTTCCAACATAGAACACAAACCCACAAATAAATATATAAAACCCGCTCATTTTATTATATTTATTTCTAGTCCAAAATAGGAAAAAAATCATTTTCCTATATTTGTCAAAAATGCTATTTTCACCTATTTTTCCAACAATCACCCACATGAAAAATGCTATTTTCATCAAATTTCCAACAATCCCCCACATGTATGGAAATCGATCTTTCCTTACACTTTTCAACGATAAACTTCAACAGTTGAGTATTGCAAGATAGGTAGGTTGTTACCTTTGAACCTTCTTTTGTGACGCATACTTAGCTTACTAGCGGTTTATAGACGCGATGTCCTTGAACATACCCCCATTTGTGTAAACGACAATACACTTCACACAATACTCTCCCTGGTTTGGCCAACCCCTCATTGTCGTGTCCTATTATGGTCCTGGAACACTAGCCTGGTTCTGGGAGAGCTCTAGGATTTGCGCACCCCACAAATCCATTCGAAGCGACCCTACTTCTCTCTCACATAGGTGATTCCCATGAATCATTAAAAGCATCATGGTTATTTGATTTCCCGAAATCGTTAACCTTAATATGCTTAGCCTCACTTCAATGTCACTGATTGGAATGGACTAGGAAGTATATATAACTCCCTTTTATTTAGTTTGGGGTACTCCCCCACAGTGACTCCGTTTTGGTAATATGATTAAGTTGTCCTATTGAACTTAGATCTTGGGATCTCCAGTCAACTAAGTTAGGTTTCCCTCATATTCCCATTTATCACGGGCTTTAGTCCCATTCCTCTTGACGACGTTTCTACTAACTCTCTGCTTAATCCTTTTGTAAACGGGTCTGCAATGTTATCCTTTGATCTCACATAATCAATTGTGATAACACCCGTTGAGAGTAGGTGTCGTACCGTGTTATGTCTACGTCGCATATGCCTTGATCTGCCATTGTACATCAAGCTTTGAGCTCTACCAATCGCTGATTGGCTATCACAATGTACACATATGGCTGGCAAAGGCTTTGGCCATCTTGGAATATATTCCACGAATTGACGTAGCCATTCCGCCTCCTCGCCTGACTTATCCAAGGCGATAAATTCGGATTCCATTGTGGATCTTGCTATGACCGTTTGCTTAGAAGACTTCCAAGCAATAGCAGCTCCTCCAAGTGTAAACACGTAACCACTTGTTGATTTGAAATCTTTATTATCCGATATCCAGTTAGCATCAGTGTATCCTTCGATCACTGCTGGTTGTCGGGTATAATGCAGTCCATAATCTCTTGTGTATCTTATGTATCTAAGCACCCTCGTGATAGCTTTCCAATGATCCGCGCACGGATTGCTGGTGTATCTACTTAGCCTACTTACCACGTAAGCCAAGTCGGGTCTAGTACATGTCATTAGATACATTAGACTGCCAATAATTCTTGAATACTCTAACTGAGCAACTCCATCTCCTTTATTTTTCTTGAGATGTTAGGAGGTATCAACTGGAGTTCGAGCTACACTCGTATCTCCCGAGTTGAATTTTTCAAGAATTTTATCCACATAGTGAGATTGACTTAACACAAGATCATCTTGGGTTCTTATGATCTTTACTCCAAGAATCACATCCGCTAAACCCATGTCTTTCATGTCAAATCTCGCTTTCAACATGCTTTTAGTAGCTTTGATAATTTTATCATTGCTCCCAATGATAAGCATATCGTCTACATAAAGGCATAAAATCACATAACCTGCATTTGTGTCTTTGAAATAAACACATTTGTCGCACTCATTTATTTTGAAACCATTGTCATTCATGACATGATCAAACTTTTGGTGCCATTGTTTTGGTGCTTGCTTCAAGCCATACAAAGACTTGACGAGTTTACATACTTTACCCTCTTGACCTGGGGCAGAGAAACCTTCAGGTTGCTCCATGTAAATCTCTTCTTCTAAATCGCCATTTAGAAATGCGGTTTTAACGTCCATTTGGTGAACTTCCAAATTTCTTAAAGCCGCTATAGCAAGAACCAATCTAATCGAGGTTATGCGCGTCACAGGCGAGTAGGTATCAAAGTAATCTAGACCTTCCTTTTGTCTAAATCCTTTAATCACCAACCTAGCCTTGTATTTATCAATACTTCCATCAGTTTTCATCTTCCTTTTGAATATCCAACGATATCCAAGTGGTTTGCAACCAGGTGGAAGATCTACTAACTCCCAAGTATGATTTTGCAATATAGAATCAATTTCATTTCTTATTGCTTCTTTCCATTGAGGTCCTTCTGAAGAGGAAACCGCTTCACGATATGTATTGGGCTCTCCCTCAACCATATAGCTAACGAAGTCTGGACCGAAGGATTTTTCAACCCTTAGCCTTTTACTTCGCCTACGATCACTTTCTTCCACCTCAGGTCGTTCATGTGTCTTATCATGAACTACCTCATCAACTGGTGTAGATGAGCTTTCACCTACTTCAAAATTAGGTGTTGATGACGTTGCATGTGTTTGTCTTCTCAAAGGAAACACATTTTCAAAGTAAGACACAACGTTAGGATTCACCTCCATGATAGTGTTTACGTGTACATCTGGATTCTTGGACTCATGTACAAGAAAACGATGTGCACTACTTTGATGCGCATACCCAATAAATATGCAATAAACAGTTTTGGGTCCTATCCTAAGAGCCTTAGGAGGTGGTACAATCACCTTTGCTAGGTACCCCCACACTTTCAAGTATTTGTATGAAGGCTTCTTCCTTTTCCATAACTCATATGGAGTTTCGTCCCTCCTTTTTAATGGTATCTTGTTCAAAAGATAATTAGCCGAGAGAATGGATTCCCCCCCCCCCCACATTTCCTGGCTCACCCCATAACTTATCAACATGGCATCCATCATTTCTTTCAATGTACGGTTCTTTCGTTCCGCCACGCCATTTGATTGTGGAGAATAAGGAGGTGTACACTCATGTACAATGCCACTTTTTGCGCATAAATCGGCAAAAGGTGCAACATATTCTCCTCCTCGGTCGCTTCGCAAAGCTTTTATCTTCTTTTGAAGTTGATTCTCAACTTCATTTTTATACAAGATAAATTTACTTATTGCTTCATCTTTACTTTTTAGTAAATATACATAGCAATATTTAGTACTATCATCAATAAACGTGATGAAGTACTTATTTCCACCTCTTGTGGGTACCGCTTTTAAATCACAAATATCGGTGTGAATTAAATCAAGGGGTTCGGTTATTCGTTCAACCGATTTCGATGATGATCTTGTAAGTTTGGATTCTACGCAAGTTTCACATTTATAATGTGAATCAATATGGAATGTTGGTATACAATTTAAATTGATTAAACGACGTATTGAATTAAAATTTACGTGACCTAATCTACCATGCCATTTATTCGAATCAGAAAAATCAAGCATATAAGTAGAAGTAGTAGCAATTTTATTCATGTTCTTTTTGACTGCCATTACATTCAATTTGAACATACCATTTTGGGCATAGCCCTTACCAACATACATTCCTCGTTTAGTAAGTACAAATTGATCGCACTCAAAAACTAAATGAAATCCAAACTTATTAAGCAACCATCCCGAGACTAGGCTCTTGCGCAAGTCTGGGACATATAACACGTTGCTTAAAGTGAGCTCCTTCCCTGAAGTCCACTTCAAAATCACCGTTCCTTCACCCTTGATGTCTGCGGTGGCTGCATTTCCCATTTACAGCTTCTCATCTCCCGCAAGCTCCTTGAAGGTGGTAAAGAGGCTCCTGTCTGGGCACACATGACGGGTCACTCCCGTATCAACCCACCATCCTTTTGGAGTGTTGGTCACAACATTGACCTCATCCAACATTGCGGTTTTGTCGGAAATCATTGTCACCAAAGGCATTCCGTCTTTATCCACCATGTGCGCACGCTCACGCTTTGGTTTCTTGCATTGGTTAGCCCGATGCCCTGACTCGTCACAGTTGTAACAAGTCCCTTGGAACATTTGAGGTTTCTTTTTCACAACCCCTTTCTTCGGTCCAAGTTTGCTAGCCTTTGCTTTCTCTTTGTCCTTTTTCCCCTTACCCTTTTTGCCTTTAGAGGATTGCCCATGCTCAACCAAATTTGCGCTAGCAGAAGTTTGCGCATGGCTGCCTTTTTGGGCAATTCTATTGTCCTCTTCAATCCTAATACGAACAATAAGATCCTCTATAGTCATCTCCTTTCGTTTGTGTTTAAGATAATTCTTAAAATCCACCCAACCAGGAGGTAACTTCTCAATCATCGCTGCCACTTGGAATATCTCGCTAAGTGTCATGCCTTCCGCAAGGATGTCATGTAGTATAATTTGCAATTCTTGGACTTGATTCATAACTGTTTTAGAATCAACCATTTTGAAATCCAAGAAACGGGCTACCACAAATTTCTTTGTGCCAGCATCCTCCGTTTTGTACTTCTTGTCCAAGGCATCCCATAAATCTTTGGAAGTCTTGACATTGTAGTACACATTATACAATGCATCCGAAAGCCCGTTTAACACATAGCCTCGAGAAATGAAATCCGAGTGCTTCCAAGCCTCTATCGCGCTCAGTGCCTGAGCGTTGGTCTCCCCTTCCGCAGGTTGGGGAGCGGTTTTAGTTAAGAACCTCGCAAGGTTCATGGTGGTCAGGTATAAGAACATCTTCTGCTGCCACCTCTTGAAGTGTAGACCCGAGAACTTCTCGGGTCATTCAGCGTGATTAGCCACTGTGGACGCTCGCACAGTGGTGGCGTTCAAGGGGGTTCCCGTCACAACATTCGTATTGTTGTTAACGTTGACATTTTCGTTCGACATGCTGAAAAATTAAAATTTAAAGTTTTAGTCAAAAGCTCTGATTTACGCAAAACCAGAAGTAAACTAGTAAATTTTAATTTTACCACAAAATTACTGTTTCGGCTTCTAAGTCCAACTTTGAAGACCAAAAAACAGAAATTTTATAATTTGAACTTACTGATTGGCTTTTAAGTCCAACTTTGAAGACCAAGTCAGAAAGTTTTTTAGCAAATTTTTAGGACAAATTCTGAAGGTAACCAGAATGTTTTCAACCAAAGTCGCTCCTTTGAAGATGAAAACAAAAAAATATGTTTTTAAAACACAATCTGAGTGAAACAAAACTGGTTTGAATCACAAAACAGAAGGGTTTTGATTACACGAACGGTGTTTTAAAATTTGTTTTAAGATTGTAAGAACCGTTCGCGTAATTAAATAAAATAAAACAAATTTTATTATTTTGATTACAATACAGAAACAAGAAAGCTAAAAATACGAGTACAATTACAACTGAAATTAACCAAAATACAAGAAAAGAGTAGAAGCAGATTGATTGAGGCACGTGTTCAACACGCTTCCTTTAAAACAAATTCCGAGTCTCCCAAGAGAACTCGTTTTGTTTCCCAGGGTAGGGGTGTTCATCGGTTCGGTTAATGGTTTATTTGGTTTATTCGGTTCGGTTTATTCGGTTTTCAAAATTTTGTACCCCAAACCAAAACCAAACCAAACCAAATAAGGAATATGCAAACCGATCCAAACCAAACCAAATTCAATTCGGTTTGGTTTCGGATAGAAACCAAATAAACCAAATAAACCAAATCTAACCAAATTGTACGTAAGTAATTTTTTTCCTAATTTATATTTATATTTGTGTTCCAACTTCCGAACATCACAACTATTTTACACCTAACAATATATGAATACAAGAAAGTCTCATTGTGAAATAAAGCAAACACATCCACAATATATGAATCGGCTGAAGATAAATGAAGAAAACCTAAGCCCTAAAAAAAATAAACTTGGAGGGTTTGAGTTTGAGATTCATGAACAAGAGGGTTTGAGTTGGGCTTTGGGTATTTTGGGTTGGGCTGCATAAAAAAATAATTATTTGGGGCTAATAAATTGTATAAGATTTATAAATATTATTATTTTTATTTAATAATTAATTAAGTTAAATGGTTTATTCGGTTATCCAAATAAACCGAATAAACCAAATAAAAATAAAATGTGGATCCAAAACCGAACCAAAAACCATATTCACAATTCGGTTTCGGTTAGAAACCAAACCGAAAACCGAATTCGTTATTCGGATCGGTATATTTGGTTACGGTTACGGTTCGGTTTACGGTTTTTATTTGGTTACGGTTTTTTCTGAACACCCCTATCCCAGGGTACAACAGCCAGAGCAGAAGTACTGCCGGAATTGGCGCAGGAACCCGATGTCTACCTTGAAAGCTGCAAGAAAGATCAGAAGAATGTAGAGAGAAAGTTGTAGGTGCTGTTGTGTTGCTGGTGTCCTTCTGCAGTGGTGGAGATGCTGTATTTATACTGCATCTGAATCGAAACAGTCAAAAGAATTAAAGGAGAGGTTTAAATTGCATTAAACGTCTTTAATGCAATTTAATACGTCATTTAATTCTCAGTCAAAGACCGTTAACTCGTCAGTTTCGAAGCTGAACTGTAACTGCTCTGTCATTTAATGCTGAAAGCTTCTGCGTGCGCGCGCGCAAGGCACACTGGTGCGCGCGCAGGTCTGCACGCTCATGCGCGCTGCATCCATTTGGATCACTGCCATGCGCGCGTGCGCCACACTGACTCCGGTCCATGCGGCCCTGCGCACATGTGCCACGTCACCTGTGAGCCTATACGAGCACGCCACACAGTCACACCGTTTTGGCTCAGTCTGGTGCGCCGCGCACGCCACAACAGGACCCATGCACCATGCGCAACCGCGCGCCTTCGTGCCACGTGTACTCGCGCGCGGACTGCTACGTCACGCGCTTCGAACCTGCACGCCACTTCACCACTTGGTCCTTGCAGCATCTGTGATCCACCACGCGCACGCGGTCAAAAATACAAAGGCGGCTCTCAAGCGGTCGAAGTGCAAAGTGCGCCATCAAAGCGCCTCATCGCCCACGCCACGCGCGCTCGTGTGCGAGTTAGGGTCCGCACCCTTTGCGAGGACACTTAGTGTGTGCTTCCATGAAACATTAAGGATGGAGAGTTCCCACTTAAATACCCATTTAAGTTTCATCTCTCCTCCGATCTGGGACAAGGTGCTACTTTCCCTTTTGTTTCAGCATTCAATGTTTCAAACACCCAACTTTGAGCATCGATATCTCATTCATCTTAGCTATGTTTTGGATGTGGTTTAGTTCGTTGCGAAGCTCTTCCAACATAGAACACAAACCCACAAATAAATATATAAAACCCGCTCATTTTATTATATTTATTTCTAGTCCAAAATAGGAAAAAATCATTTTCCTATATTTGTGAAAAATGCTATTTTCACCAAAATAGGAAAAAATCATTTTCCAAAATAGGAAAAAATCATTTTCCTATATTTGTGAACAATATTTTACAATACTCCAATCATTTTCAAAATTTATAATTACAGGGATTAAGTCATGGTTATCTTGAATCACTGGCTAATTGGGGTATTGTGCACATTAATAATTTCTCACGGTTAGGCTAATAAATCCTAACAGTGATAATCGTCACTACTTAGATTAAATCTACAATTAGATTTAATGGAACAATTGAAAAACATTCAAGAAACAACAATCAAGGATGATGCTGAAGGAATGAAAGGAAGAATAAAAGAATTAGAACAAGGAAGTGATGGAATTTGGAGATTCCATAAGAAAAGAATTTGGGTACCTAAGCAAGGAGAATTAAGGAATAAGATTTTAGAGGAAGCCCATAAATCTAGGTATACCATGCACCCTGGTAACAATAAGATGTACCAAGATTTAAGAAATAATTTCTGGTGGATAGGAATGAAAAAGGATATAGCTAGATATGTTTCTAAATGTCTTACTTGTTCACAAGTTAAGGCAGAACACCAGAAACCCTCAGGTTTACAACAACAATTAGAAATGCATGTATGGAAATGGGAACTCATAACAATGGATTTTGTTACTAAGTTGCCCAAAACCAGAAAAGGTAATGACGCGATTTGGGTAATTGTGGATCGATTAACCAAATCAGCTCATTTTCTACCCATGAAAGAAACCTTTAGCATGGAAAGATTGGCAAAGCTGTATGTAGATGAAGTAGTATCCTTAGATGGAGTTCCACTCTCCATTGTATCGGATAGGGATAGTCGTTTTACTTCCCATTTCTGGACAAGTTTCCAAGAAGCAATGGGAACTCGACTTAATTTAAGTACTGCATACCATCCTCAAACAGACGGACAAAGTGAACGGACGATCCAAACTCTGGAAGACATGCTTAGGGCATGTGTAATAGATTTTGGTGGAAATTGGGATGACCACCTACCCTTAATCAAATTCTCCTATAACAATAGTTATCATTCAAGCATCGAAGCTGCCCCATTCGAAGCACTATACGGACGGAAGTGTAGAACTCCAGTTTGTTGGGCAGAAATAGGAGAAAGTCAATTATCAGGTCCGGAGATTGTACAAGAAACTACCGACAAGATTACTCAAATCAAGGAAAGATTAAAGACGGCTCGAGATCGCCAGAAGAGTTATGCAGATAATCGACGCAAGCCGTTAGAATTTGAAGTTGGAGACAAAGTACTATTAAAAGTTTCTCCTTGGAAAGGAGTAGTTCGGTTCGGTAAGAAAGGAAAGCTAAGTCCAAGATACGTAGGACCATTTCCAGTAATCCAACGTATAGGACCAGTCGCTTATCGCTTACAACTACCAGAAGAACTAGCTGGAGTACATGATGTATTTCATGTATCCAACCTCAAGAAATGTCTATCTGACGAATCTTTGGTAGTACCTCTTCAAGATATAGAGGTAAACGAAAAGTTAAAATTTGTTGAGAAACCTCTTCAGATAGAAGACAAAAAGATCAAATTTCTCAAACACAAGCGACTAGTACTAGTTAAAGTCAAGTGGGATTCAAAAAGAGGACCCGAATATACTTGGGAGCTGGAATCAGAGATGAAGCGAAAGTATCCTCACTTATTTCAGTAAATCTCGAGGACGAGATTTTAAATAAGGTGGGGAGGATGTAAGGACCTTCAAAAATGTCCTAAAAAGACCCGTAAGTAAAAACCCAGACCCCTGAAACCCTAATACACATGAAAAATCAAGAAAACAAGACTCCTGGTCTTCAGGCGGGCCGCGTAAAGATGAAGCATAGTCTACGCGGGCCGCGTCAACCCTAAGTTGACCGGATAAGCGTGACCAGGCCACATGGCACCCACCTGGAAACCCTACGCATGACCCAGCAAACCTATACGTAGACTAGGTGGCCACGCGGGCCACGTAAAGGTCGAGCAAAGGTTCACGCGGGCCGCGTGAGATCCAAATTTCACCTATAAATAGCTTGTCGCATGGCCTGTTCTCTGGTGTCGAAAATCAAACACAAAAACGAAGTTATACTGTTAGAAATCACAATTTTTATTAGCGAGGCACTACTACGATACCGGGTATTAACTCGATCGCTGCTACGATTCAATGTCCGATCGATTGAAACTATCCGATGGATGTTTAAGTGCTGCCCACATTAGGGCCATACTTTGTCATTAGTCGTAAATTCGACGGATGTTTAAGTATAGCACTTTGTCATTAATCGTGAGGGTTTTAGTCTCGTGAGTTATCGTAAATGATATATTAGTTACTAACCTAGTTCGTGTGCATTGTTATTTAAATTAGGTTACAAGGCTAATCAGTAGGCTAAACTCTGCCCGTATAAATCTACAATGTGAGTCATTCTCTTTTATCAACAATATTTTACAATACTCCAATCATTTTCAAAATTTATAATTACAGGGATTAAGTCATGGTTATCTTGAATCACTGGCTAATTGGGGTATTGTGCACATTACTAATTTCTCACGGTTAGGCTAATAAATCCTAATAGTGATAATCGTCACTACTTGGGGGAAAGACCCAATAGTGGTATGACCATCGTCACCAGGTGACACGGCGCCAGATAAAAATAAGATAGAAGCCATTGTAATCGCTCTCATGCTGTAATTTATAACTAGGTGTCATTTTATCAAATTGAGTGACTCGCCAGCATTTCCCCGCTGATAAAATATTTTTAAAACATGTTTCAGGCGACCTGCTGTAAATCAAGGAAAAAGTGCTACGGAGTACTAACAAGCTTGAAGAGGTGGCTCAGTTAAAATGAATAAACATGTTTTATAAATCAGGGAATTTACTTATGAAATTCCTCTATTGTAAATAACGGGGTTTATCCCGAATTATGAAATAAAATAATCGGGCATTTTCGAGTTTTAAAAGATCCTGTAAAATCTTCCGCTGTCGCATCAATTCAATACCACGGGTTCCTGTCCCGCGGCTCCTGACCGGGTCAAACCGGGGCTGGGGCCGTGACAGGAAAATGTGGTATCAGAGCAACTGAAAGAGCCACTGATTTAAGCCAATTAAGTATTTAAAATACTTAATTTTCCTAATTGCTATCCTATGATTATGTGTTTTTAACTGACTATCTGTTAGTTACAGTATGGGTAAGCAAAGAATTTCAGATATTTATCTTAAATTAGATAGTTCACCGAAAAATAAGGGAACTTCATCCCAATCAAATTCCTCAAGATACTCAGCAGACTCTGAGGAGGGAATATTTGTTCGTAAGGCACAGTATGAGAAACCACTTGCCCCTAATAAAAGAAGTTTTATTCTTAGAAAAAGTCAAGAGAAAATGAGGAAGTCACAACAAAAAGGAATGACGAGAGATAAGGAAACCCAGGAAATAGACAATAAACCACCATGGGAAGATGAGTTAGATGAACAATGGGCAAATCTATATATGTTAGCCACTATAGCAGTAAATGCTAACTTATAATTTAAATCGCTAAACCAGTACTAGTACCTATGTCACTTACAAGCCCGAAACTTTAATATTTTAGTTGTACTAAAAATAAATATTTTGTTTAAATAAAATGGTTTGTTAAATATTTGTAGTTAATACTAAATTTTCTACTTTCCATTCTGTGATTCTGTGAAAATTTAATTTACAAAATTTTAAACTAAAATTTTTGTGTGTTTCTTCATAAATGCTAAACAGCATGAATGAATTGTCTGAAGCCCTTGAGAATCTCAATCTCTATACTGTTAATGTGGAAGTTTCCAGAGACTTTACTGGTTACTTGGCCGATGTTGAGGAACCTATGGAATTCCAAGCTCCACCTCCGGAGAAATCAAAGCCAAAGAAAAGAAGAAGATTTGTGGGTTGGAGGCGTGTGCGCAGAAGAAAACCAGCAACTAGGAAAGTTCCCAAGATAGAAAATCCCATGGATAAAGGAAAAGGGATCGAAATTGGGGAAAGTTTTAGGCAAGTAAGAATAGAAATTGGGGAAAGTTCTAAGCAAGCCGAGGAATTGCCACTGCAGGAGGAACTAGATCGCATACTGGCAAATTGTGAAATCCTTAGGCCTATCAATGAAAACCTCTTCCCTTATCCTGCTGAAACCCAACTTCCAGTAAACTTGGAACCGGCCATCCCAGATCCTCTTATCCACACTCAACCTCTAGGAGAAATGGACGAATGGTGGCCTAACGACTGGCAGTTTCAAAACCTCCTAAATAATCCTTATACCTTTTTCCCTCAGTTCGACCCAGAACCTGCACCAAACCCACCAATGAGTAATGAAAACTTGGCTGAAATCCGCCATTTTGGCGAGGAGCTGATAGATGCAGGGAATAGGATCCGGGAGGTAGGAGAACAAATCTCCTGGAAGTACGACGAAAGGGAACGTCGCTTCTGAGATGCCAGCTGACGGGAGATAGTGTGGTTGTGAAGCTGTGATTGTATAATAATAATAATAATAGTAATAAAAATATAACTCTGTAAAATAACCTAAAAATAAAACTTTTGTAAGATAATGGTGTGTATGGATGCATAATATAATATATAAAATATCGAAAGTCAAAAAATCGACGATTTTGGCTATAATTGTTTACATGATTATGTGCAATTATTTTGTTATATTTGGTTTTTAATTATTTTATACTAATTACTTATATAAATTAATTACCAGATGGCACACGCTGGTAATGAACAAGTTAACGAGGGTAATCAATCTGAGCAAAATCATGAGGATCAATTTCTGAATAGGCAAGATATCGAAAATATCGTTGCTCAGGGAATAGTCAATGCTATTCCAGCAATACTCGCTGCTGCTCGAAATCCAGTTGAACCTCAAATTATTCCTAGCAAACGTACTTATGAAGACAATTTCAGTAATAGTATAAACGGAGGCGGCAACAACAACAATAACAATAATGATAATATACTGCAAGCCCCAACTCTCAAAAGAATGAAAGCTGCAACGCCTGGTTGCACTTATAAGGAATTTCTTGCCTGTAAACCAGCTGAATTTGCAGGCAATGAAAGGGCGACTGCGGCGCTGCGTTGGTTGGAGAAAACCGAAGCAGTGATTATGATAAGTAAATGTGTCGAAGAAGACAAGGTCATGTATGCGTCACATCTGTTTAAAGAAGGGGCGCTAGAATGGTGGAATACAGTACTTCAAGCCAAAGGAAGAAATATGACCTATGCCATGAGTTGGGAAGAATTTAAGCAACTAGTGGAAAGAAAATTATGTCCCGAGTATGAAAAGAAACAAATGGCGAATAAATTCCTGAACCACCGGATTGTGAATGTAGATTGTCGAGGGTATACTTCGACATTCTTCGAATATGTGAGAGTGGTACCATAAAGCCCCTCTCTTACGCGGGTATACTCATACATATATATCCCCACTATACACTCAAGTTATATAAAGCCCCATAAAGCCCCTCTCTTACGCGTTTCGCCACTTGGCGCATAACGGCCCACAAAGGGCTTTATGACTACACGTGGCCTTAAGAAACAAAAAAAAAACCTGGTTTCCGCCGCCCCTTTGATGTTCCACTGTTCGGTAGTACGTGTTATGATAGTCGAACATTCCCCTGTTACCTGCCTTTTTTTACATTTACACCTGCCTTTTTTACACTGATAGAGCAATGGAAGACAAACAAGAGAGTAAGATATTATCGATGAGTTATTCGATATTAGCCTTGACCGAAACCTTAACAAAACTCATTGGTTACTATATCTTAGAGTAAATTGTCAAAAGTGTCTCTGAGGTTTGGTCATGTTTGTCATTTTCATCCAAAACAACCTCTTAACATCACCTCAAGAATACGGGCGGTGCGTTAATCCTATAGTGCTATACATGTTAAGGGAGGCTTGTACGAAGTTAATGACAAGTATAAAGCAAATAAGTATTCTAGCATGTATGAGTTCTAGTATCACGTATCAAGCATGTATATTGGATTGTTTGTTTGTAAGCATGTTTGTAAGTGTAGGTGTGCATTTTTAATAAGGAATAAGTATTGCACTCAAAAGTGTCGAAAAGGTAAAAAGGGTCATGTACACTCACGGTTTTGCTAAGCTTTCCTATTTAAACGCGAGTCGATGAGTCGATGAGAGTGGAGCATCAAAGTTACCCTACATCGGGGAAACGAAGTTGTATGAGTATTCGGAGTTGTAGAGTCGGATTCGAAATTAAGTATAAAAGTATATGTACACGAAAATATATCTCGTCTAAATACTTGTTTGGACACTATGTTTCATGTGTTTTCATGAGCACCAATCTGCCCATTAGAATCACAAATGAGAAGTAAAGAATGAAGATAATATAACCTAAGTTCATGACATCTAACCATAATCCGGTTAGTATCATGAATTCGATTTAATATGTTATATTTTATAGGAATATTGGATTTTAATAATCCTAACTATACGTCGTTGGCTACCAACAGTCCCAACTTAAAAAATAACCATTGGCAGTCCCAACTATTAACATATTGGCCACCAATGGACCTTGACTAACAAATCCCTAACGCCGTTAGTCTCCGGTCGTCGGAAAACCATTTTTGGCCAAAAAAAGGGTTTTCAAAGGTTCGACCTAAGGTTACAAAGAGGGTTGGGACGAAAATGTTAAGTTTTCCATCCAAAAAGTTGAGTTTTCCGGCGACTTCAATAATTGGGGCTTCAATAAGGTTACAAAGAGGTTTGGGACGAAAATGTTGAGTTTTCCGGCTAAAAATAAGTTTTCCGGCCAAAAAACGTTTTTTCGGCGACCGGAGACTAACGGCGTTAGGGTTCTGTTAGCCAGGGTCCATTGGAGGCCAATATGTTAAGAGTTGGGATTGCCACTAGTTATTTTTTAAATTAGAACTGTTTGTAGCCAACGGCGAATAGTTAGGATTATTAAAATCCAAATATTCTTATTTTATTAGGATATATTATAATCTAGTCCATCATGTATTATCATGTAAGTCAAGCATGGAGGTAGGATGATTTCCATCCATTGAACCTCATTGTATGATTCACCAAAGCACAAGGTCATCAACTTAGTTGATGACCCGGTTGGTCATGAATAAGAAAATAAAAGTCTAACTAATTAGTTCGTCAAGGAGCCAAGTAAGATCAACCAGGGTGTTCCATACCCATCATGGAAAATGTTGGAGGTGCGGCGGGGTTGTGTTACTTTGATTCTTGGAAGCTACTAGGATGAATATAAGCAAAAACAAGCAAGTGAGGTAATGGAACAAGTTTCGAAAGCCCAAGCTTCCATGGTTCACACATTTAGACACATGCAAGACTCACCGTATGAACAATGGTGAGCTTGGATGGTCACACACTTGAAGGTTACTTGGAACCTTCTCAAAACATAAAGTTTTGGAGGTTCTTGGACCTCTAAACTCATGGGAATCAACTCTATTCAAGCACCATAACCATAGGTTTGGTTAGGGGCAAGATAGGTACAAGACTCTTACAAGGAAGTTAAGTTTATAAAAAAGTTGTAATATATAACTTCAAAACATAAAGTTTGGACCTCAAAATGGTGATGTTCCACCTTAGTTTACCATGGTAAACTTGTGGAAACAATCCTAGAGGTGTTCCAAACACGTTTGAAGCAAGAATTCATAAAGAAAAGAAAGAAATGTGAGTTTGATCTCACTTTAGAGCTTGAATGTAATCTGCCTAGAACTTCTAATTTCAGTAGATTGAGAGTGTTTTGGGGGTGTTTAAAGAGTTGGAAAAGTGCAAATGAGGTGATGGAGGCTTTGTTTTATAATGGTGAAGTAGGGTTTAGTGTTTAATGAGGTATGAAGATGATTGGGGAAGGATGAGATAAGTCAAAGGTGACTAACCCAAGAGCTGGAAATAACTCGCTATGGATTGCATACCTTGGCGTTGCGTGAAGGTGAGGGGGGATAGCTTCGCGTGACGCGGCGCCTCCTTTATCCAACCAATTTGTTTTTATTTCAATTTAGCCCCCTAACATTGGTTTGTTTATCATTTTATGCTAAAACTTCACAATATAACATGTTTTCGAGTATGGAACGCGTAAGTATACATAAGTTGCGTATCGTGAATACGTGGATGATATGTTGAGTGTATAACAAGTATCAATTTGCAAGTAAACACGTAATTAACGATTGATTGTATGTATAACACGTATGTATAAAGTATGGAATTTCATTATGATCCAAGTCTCGGATTACAAGTTGGAAACGAACACGAATATAACTTTCCAAAAATAGAAATACGATTACATCTTTCTAAATAAAGGTAAGTACCTTAGACCCTTTACTAGCATGGCGCCTCCTCCACCCTTAGGCCATCCGTAGTCATAAAGCCCCTTTGTGGGCGTTATGCGACACGTGTCGTGCCACGTCACACAGGGGCTTTATGGGGCGTTATGTCACTAGAGCCCGTAGTCATAAAGCCCCTACCCATCATTACCTAAATATTAATTTTCAATTTTATTAATTAATTAAAAAAACATTAACTGAATTTGATTGGTCCATTTTTGAAAAGAAGCCTCCATACCGGCGCCATATCCATAGCGCTGCATCCTTTTTTTTGTCCCATAACGCCCCCCGTCGTGGTGTTCGGGGTGTTATGGGGGCGTTATGAAGGAAAAGGGCGCCATATACAGCCCCATTACACATGCTCTTATAAATAAGGTGAGAAAAACAGAAATGGCTAAAAACATGTTAAATAGGTTGAAAGTCGATTAAAATGTAATTAATTAATTAATTAATTAATTATATTATAATTAACAACTTTTGTGAATTGTACTTTGACGTCCTTTTTCTGTCTTTTTGTGTTTTTGAATTTTTGTATACTTTTAACCACTCAACTTGCATTGAGAATTACAACCTCTTAACTCTCTAAAAACTTTGCAATCGATTTTTTACGTGTTTATTTTCATGTAGGTGTCGATCTAAATTCAACTTGATTTATGTATCGACGTAAAATTTCCCGGAATGAGTTGCACCAAATAAATATGTTCTTATGCTTATTATTGTGTACTTTTTCAGTTGGTCTACGTTTTGACGTAAATTTTAGTTTTTTCCGGAAATGAGTCAGGTCAAACATAATACGTTTTCAATAGACAGAATAAATTCGAGTCACTTTACGTTTTGACATCGTCACAAAGCGCCGTACCATTCTTTAACTTAAAAAGAAACTAATTTCTTACGTGCTTATTTTTATGACATGTCGGTATAAATTCAAGTTGGTTTACGTTTTGACGTAAATTTTCTACGAAAATATGTTGGGTCAAATATAATACGTCTCAGTGCTTATTTTTATGTTTGTTTTCAGTTGGTCTACGTTTTGACGTAACAAATTTTCGAAAGGTCAAATATAATACGTTTTCATTAGACAGTATATATTCGGTATAATATTTTGTACCCACTTTTTTACGTTTGTTTAACTTATATTTTTGGTTTGATAAAAAAAGGAATAATAGATTTTAATAATCTCAACTTTTAGTTGTTGACTGGTAACAGTCCCAACTTAAAAAATAATCAGTGGTGATCCTAACTTTTCACATATTGAACCAATGGATCTTCATTAACAGAAAAGGAAAAAGGGAACAAAAAGAAATTAAAGTTATATTAGTAAAGGTCAACTGGTTTACAATATGCGAAAAGATGGCATCACCACTGGTTATTTTTAAAGTTGGAACCGTTTCCGGCCAACGGGTAATAGTTCGGATTATTAAAATCCATTATTTCTAAAAAAATTATATCAAACTATTTAAATCTAACTTTTCTATAATAAAACATCTATACTTCGTTTAACTAAATAATTCTTATCAATTTGTAAGCCTTTATTTTTCTAAATATGTCAAATACAAATAGGAAGTGAATTCATCATTTGAATATACCGTTGCACCTTCTTTTTTTTTTTTATAGAATTGCAGTGCACGTCCTTTTATGTTTACATAAAATTGCATTGCATGTCCTTTATGTTTAAAAGTTTCAACGCACATCCTTTACGTTTATTTTTGTTGCAATGCACGTCCTTTACCGCAAACCTAGTTAGTTTTCTTAGTTAACTTAATCACATGTCTAGCACATAATGGGCAAAATAATCATTTTAATCCCCTAATTAGTATAATGATTCTTTCAGATTCCATATGCTACTTCGACAATCTATATGAACTTGTAGGAACTAGGTTCACTTTTTATTAAAATATTAATAAAATAAATAATAACGAGACTCTCGTTATTTGTGGGAAATTCATCACGTACAATACCGGTTACATAAACCAAATGAACGAAAATAAAATACACAATAATTGTACCAATCTTGATTCAAGCCAACATCTTTGGAAGAACTTCTACCGAACCCTTTAGTAAACCTCCGCTGCAAGAATGAACAAACTGTCGTTGAAGGTTTTTGGTTGAGGCACGTGTTCAACACGCTTCCCTTAAAACAGATTCCGCGCCTCCTCTCAGACGGTCTGTCTCCCAGGGTACAACAACCGGAACAGTATGTGTACTGCCGGAGATGGCACTCGCGCCCGAGATTACACCGGGTATAAATTGGTGTTTATAACTGTTGGTGTCAAGAAAGAAGTTGTGAATACTTTAGAGAATACTCTTCTCTAAGGTTTCATGAAATGTAGAGAACACTATTGAGTATGTTTTTTTCTCCATCTTCAAATGAATAAACCATATTCATTTTATAATGAGATACTCATTAAACCCTCTTAATGATGTCATAAACAAGATCATTAATCTTGTAATTAAAAGGGTTAAACTCTAACATAATGGATATTAAGTGGTAGTAAAAAGAAACTGCCATTTAACTTATGGCACTAGTGGAAACCGTCTAACATTAACTCTCTAATAAGTAGACTGGTTTGACCGGTTGAGCACGCATGCAAGCGTGCCTTAGTTGAACCTGCACTACGCCACGCGCTAATTGGAAGTCGCTACGCATACCAGGACGCCGACTGGTCATGCGCCTTCCAGGCCCACGCGCCATATGCACTTCCGTCTTAGCCGCGCGTCTAAGGAGCTTGCGCCATGCCATGGCATCCGCCTATGCCACCCAAGGGTGCGTCATGGCAGATCAGCCACCCGCCATGTATCTGACCACTCGCTCATGGACAAAAATACAAAGACAGTGTGCGAAGTTCAAATTGCACCACACTAGGCCTATAGCCTATGTTATGCGCGCATATGTGATGTGGAGTCGCGCGCCACATAGATACCACTGCGCATACCAGGACGCCACCTGGTCATGCGCCATCTATACTGCGCATATGTGCTGGTGCGGCGCACCCTTTGGTCCCCACTAGTGTTTGCCTTCAAGGAGTGCTCCTCCTTCTATACCACTTTAAGCTTTGTCATTCCACCTATGTGGGACAAGATGACAAATCTCAATCCAAAACATACAACTTCAAGCTTCGATATCTCATTCATCTTAGCTCTATTTGGACATTAGTTTGAACACAAACCATAAATAATTATTTATACAACACATATATAAATATTATTGATGTCTAAAATATTTAGTGAAAAACTCATTTTCACTAAAATTTCCAACAATCCCCCACATGAATGGAGATCGATTAAAACACACAAAATTCCCCGATGAAAACTCGACAGTCGAGTATTGCAGGATAGGTAGGTTTTGCCTTTGAACCTTCCTTTGTGAAGCATAATTAGTCTACTAGGGTTTTGTAGACGTGATGTCCTTGAACAACCCCCCATTTGTGTAAACGACAATATACATTCACACAATACTTTCCCTAGCCGGGCCATCCCCTCACTATCGTGTCCTATAATGGTCATGGAGCACTTTCCTGGTTCTGCGGGAGCTCTAGGAATTATGCCCTAATTCCATTCGAAGCGACCACACTTCTCTCCAACATAGGTGATTTCCCTTTAAATCATTAAAAGCATTATGGTTCATTATGATTTACACGAATCATTTAACCACATAGTATGCTTAGCCTCACAACAATGTCACTGGATATTATAGGAATGGACTAGGACGTATTTAAACACCCTTTTATAGTTTTAGGGGGATATATGAACATATACACTAGCTTATATATATATATATTAGCTATGCCCCCACAGTGACTACCACTCGGTTCATGATTAAGTTGGCCTATTGAACCTAGATCTTGGGATCTCCAGTCAACTAGGTTAGGTTTCCCTCATGTCCCTTTTTCCATGGCTTTAGTCCCATTCCATAAACCAATCTCTTTATCAACCTACGGGTTGTTGGATCCAAAATTATCTTTGACTTCGCTAAGTCACCAACGATAATTTAAATTGAGATAAGTTGTTCTAACGTGTTTTTTGACTCGCTAGTCACTTTTGCCTTTTAGTCGATTCATAAGACTATAACTCGTGATCTCAACCTGGATCCAGTTATGTACCTTGTCTTTAGAATGACATGAAACTCAATTCATGGCTAAACACGTTTTCACCATGCCTTTGGTGTGTCATGACTGACATCTTACTAGATTTTGAATCTAACCAATTGGCATTCGAGTCCAATCTACTCGATTGACTCCATATAACCATTGTGTACTCCACTTGGTCATGCGTTTGCAATATATGCAAGTCACCCCCACATTTAAGTGTAATTGGATAACATCCAAATGGGGCGATGAAAGGTTCTCCCTTTCATTTCGAGTTTGAGAAAACTTCTCAACTACCATTTCCACCTTCAAATGCAAGCCACCCCCACATTTAAGTGTAATTGGATAGCATCCAAATGGGGTGATGAAATGTTCTCCCTTTCATTTCGAGTTTGAGAAAACTTCTCAACTACCATTTCCACATACCCTAAAGGGTTTGTTTCTTAAATGGTTCCTCCCCCCACATTGCTTGCATTTTAATGAAGTTATATTTATAGTTTTGTTTAGCACAAAATTCGTTCTTGTGTCATCACATATTTTGAATGTTTAAAGTTAATTTAATCTCCGTCGAGCATATAAATTAACAAGTATTAGTCTAGCATGCTTTAGACCACAATACTCTAGCATGTGAACAGAAGATGCATCATTCTGATTCTTCACAGCCTTAAGAGATAACGCACTATCTCTTCCGAACATTCGTTTCTTAGTTTAGACACAATAATGAAATTTTATTTCACCATTCCAAAACCATCGGTTTTTAGGAAGGCCTCAAAACCATAGTTAACTCCATCCATTAGGATGATAACTCATTTGTCTTTTTATCTCCAAGGCTTCACCATTGACTTCCTAAAGACTTAAACATAAGTCTTAATCCAAGTTACTTTGATGAAAGATCTTTGTATAAAATCACTCGAGTCTTGAGATATAGTCAATTAGATTGACTCTCAACAACAAGGCATTCACGTATGCCTATAGTGATATATACATTTACATTGTTGTTTCCTTAATACCATGTATTGGGATACTCTCCCAAATTTAGGACCAAGCCTCCACATAGTTTAAACAACATTGATGGTGGTAGAAGCATCTACAAGTCCATCACTATTGTAAATTTCTATTAATAAATTTGCTAAATTTATTAAAATTATTTACAATAATAACATATATTTCTTTCATATGTTATATTCTTTGAAAACTTACATGTGCATTTCCATGTTGATGCTCTCAACATTAGATGACATATCTCGTTTTCGTGTATTCCATCTCAAACCATACACCACGTTTCTCACGACGCCGTTATGAATTTGATGTTTGATTTGTGACTTATTACATAAGTCATGATCACAACCCGCTCGTTGTGTTTGTGTAAATTACTTTTTACACTTTGTATCAAAATGTGTATCCTTTTGACAACTTATTAGTAGTCCAAAAATAACGGATACACCAATGATATCTAAACATCAAAAAAAGGCAAAGTGTTATTATCTTCAACACTTTTTACCGAAATAAACACAATTATTTCGTTTGGTGTCATGTTTTGAGGTACTCCCTCAATGGAACGCGTATAACTTGTTTCGTCAGTTGTCCAAAATATAAAGTTGTTTACAATTAACTACTCGCAAGTAGTTGAGCAACTTATTATATTTATAACAACATCGAGTTTGTTTTTCACCAAATAGTTTCTCCAAGACTATTTTATGGTTCAAGACATTATACTTTGCAAAGACATGTTTTATTCGTTCAAAACATTTCTCGTTTTTGCAAATGTTTTAATATTAAACTATATATTTATGTTTTGATTACAAATCAAGACAATAAACCTTATAATAGTTTAATAAATAAAACAATTTCAAACTCGCTCGTTTGAAAATAAAATGAATACACATCGTTTTAATAAATGGTTTATCATATTCAAACCATTTCTAACCGCTGTTAGATAATAACGATTACCAATCGTTAAAATGAGTGGTTTGTATGATAACCAATTCTAATATGCTAATTAGAATTTAAATGTTTATCAAACATTCAAAATATTCGGTTTTTATAAAGTAAACCGCTTCTAACGCGCTCGTTAGAAATAAAACGAATACAATTATTCATTTTTGGTTTAATTGAACGTTTTCTAACACGCTCGTTAGAAATGAACACAAATCTTTTCTAACACGCTCGTTAGAATCTTAAATAATTTATCATAGTTAAACTGGTTCTAACCCGCTCGTTAGAAATTAACGATTGCAAATTGTTAAAATAGTTTATTATATGATAAATTAATTCTAATACGCCCATTAGAGAATTAAACGATCATTCATTGCCATAAGCCGTTTTTTTTTGTTTATATGAAATAAATGTTTTCTAACCCGCTTGTTAGAAATAAACAATTGGCAAAGTTGTTAAATCGTTTCTAACACGCTCGTTAGAAATAATCGATTACAAATTTGTTTCGAAGTTTATAAAAAAAATATAAACTATTTCTAATACGCTCATTAGAAATAAACAAATAAAAATCGTTTAAACATATGTGGAAAAAATCCGTTTCTAACTCGCTCGTTAGAAATTTAATAGTTTAGACGAAACCGTTACAAAGTTTATTATCCAAATTAATTCTCTCCAACACGCTCATCGGTAATTATTTGAAATAATAATATATTCTAACATGCTCGTTAGAAAATCTAAACGTATATTTTCTAACACGCTCGTTAGAAAATCTAATCGTCTTTTCACTAGTTAGTTTTACACAATCATCTAATCTAACACGCTCATTAGATATAAAAGATGATATTAAAACTTATCATTCTATACAATTCTAACACGCTCGTTAGAGATATAAAAAGTTTTAATGTCGTTATTCTTTCAACAACATTTCTAACACGCTCGTTAGAAGATATTAAAACTAGTTATTTTATAAAATAATTATTTTCTAATATGCTAATTAGAAAATAAATAAATATCAAGACTTTTAAAACCATCATTAATATATCTCAATTATGGTTACTAAAAGCTTATAATAAATAAATTAAACGTTACAAACATTTAATTTGAACGGGAGTTACAAAATAAAATTTTCTAATACGCTCATTAGAAAATTTAGTATTTCAAAAACCTATTGAAATACATATTATTTTGTATATGTTCGGTTTTGAACAAAAACCATGAACACCAAAACTTGAATCAAAAAGTCGTTTTGCAACCCGGTATTCGGATTAAAGATTGTACTCCAATCATAAAATTAATCCGACTCAATGTACTAAATAAATATTTCCCAAAAAATATTTTCAAGATTTTAACAAAAAACCCATTAAATATTTTAACTTTCGTGAACCTAAATCCTCGTAGAGAAGGGATTTAAGATTGTAGCAACAATCTTCACGAAAGTCTGTTTTAAGATTGTAGGAACTAGGTTCACTTTTTATTAAAATATTAATAAAATAAATAATAACGAGACTCTCGTTATTTGTGGGAAATTCATCACGTACAATACCGGTTACATAAACCAAATGAACGAAAATAAAATACACAATAATTGTACCAATCTTGATTCAAGCCAACATCTTTGGAAGAACTTCTACCGAACCCTTTAGTAAACCTCCGCTGCAAGAATGAACAAACTGTCGTTGAAGGTTTTTGGTTGAGGCACGTGTTCAACACGCTTCCCTTAAAACAGATTCCGCGCCTCCTCTCAGACGGTCTGTCTCCCAGGGTACAACAACCGGAACAGTATGTGTACTGCCGGAGATGGCACTCGCGCCCGAGATTACACCGGGTATAAATTGGTGTTTATAACTGTTGGTGTCAAGAAAGAAGTTGTGAATACTTTAGAGAATACTCTTCTCTAAGGTTTCATGAAATGTAGAGAACACTATTGAGTATGTTTTTTTCTCCATCTTCAAATGAATAAACCATATTCATTTTATAATGAGATACTCATTAAACCCTCTTAATGATGTCATAAACAAGATCATTAATCTTGTAATTAAAAGGGTTAAACTCTAACATAATGGATATTAAGTGGTAGTAAAAAGAAACTGCCATTTAACTTATGGCACTAGTGGAAACCGTCTAACATTAACTCTCTAATAAGTAGACTGGTTTGACCGGTTGAGCACGCATGCAAGCGTGCCTTAGTTGAACCTGCACTACGCCACGCGCTAATTGGAAGTCGCTACGCATACCAGGACGCCGACTGGTCATGCGCCTTCCAGGCCCACGCGCCATATGCACTTCCGTCTTAGCCGCGCGTCTAAGGAGCTTGCGCCATGCCATGGCATCCGCCTATGCCACCCAAGGGTGCGTCATGGCAGATCAGCCACCCGCCATGTATCTGACCACTCGCTCATGGACAAAAATACAAAGACAGTGTGCGAAGTTCAAATTGCACCACACTAGGCCTATAGCCCATGTTATGCGCGCATATGTGATGTGGAGTCGCGCGCCACATAGATACCACTGCGCATACCAGGACGCCACCTGGTCATGCGCCATCTATACTGCGCATATGTGCTGGTGCGGCGCACCCTTTGGTCCCCACTAGTGTTTGCCTTCAAGGAGTGCTCCTCCTTCTATACCACTTTAAGCTTTGTCATTCCACCTATGTGGGACATTAGTTTGAACACAAACCATAAATAATTATTTATACAACACATATATAAATATTATTGATGTCCAAAATATTTAGTGAAAAACTCATTTTCACTAAAATTTCCAACAGAACTTCTATAAGAATGTCCTCTCAATTAATTTATGTACGTATGTAGTAAGAAAAACGCACATGAAACAAATTGATTATGAAATGCATGTTCTGCAAACATGCTTCGCAAGCATTTTTGCTTACAAGATCTATTAGGTGAATTTAAAGGTTTATTTAGTGAATTTTATTTGGCCATTTTGTTTGGTCTACAAGTTTATTTGGTCAATAAAGGTTTACTTGGTCAATTTATTTTGTTTACAAACTAAGTCAGAGTGTTTTTATTTGCATTTTCATCGTGATTATGCCTAATAGATCTTGTACACAAAAATACTTGCAAAACATTTTTGCTAAACATACATTTCATAATCGGTTTGTTTAATATGCATTTTCTTACGAATACATACATATATAAATTGAGAGAACCTGCTTATAGAGATTATATAGATTGTCGATGCAGCATATGAGTTTTGAAAGAGTCGTTATACAAGTTAGGGGATTAAAATGACTATTTTGCCCAACGTGTGCTAGGCATGTGATTAAGATAACTAAGAGAACTAACTGGGTTTGTGGTAAAGGATGTGCAATGCAACAAAAAATAAACGTAAAGGACGTGCAATGAAACTTTTGAACATAAAGGACGTGCAATGCAATTTTATGTAAACATAAAGGACGTGTACTACAATTTTGTCTTTTTTTACATTAAAGTTTTTAAATTTTATCAAAGAAGAAATCTCGTGCCCGCCGGGAAGCGCGGGTATAACGCGCTAGTTAAATACATGTAGTACACTAATCATTTTAGAGCATCTCTTTCTGATGATCCATTTTTGAGCACCTCCTTGGAATGTAACTAAAGACTTTTCTTTTAATTGTGGAGGGAATCCTAGCCCCAGTGCCCTTTTGGGTACTCATCAATCATCATCCCACACTACAAGGGTTATGATGCCAGTAAATAGCCTCGGTCACTACCTCCAGAAAATGGGCACCACAAGGGTCGAACCCGCGTCACTACAACTTCCCATTTCAGCTTGACTTTCATTGGTTGCGGGTAACACTGGGCTATAATACGGAGAGAGGTAGAAAGGCAAGCATTGCACAGGGCCTCTCTGATGCGATTGAGAGTTGATTTAAGGTTTGATAGTGTCAAGAAGGTATTAGCCACCGGTGACCGTACTTATAGGCTTAGTCCACACTTTTTTCCCCTTAACCTGTTACACTTGCTGAAGTTGTTCCTCAAATGTTTTTGACTTCTTGTAAGCTCAATTGCATGCTGGTTTAGTTTTGATAGACACTCATTTTTATATGAGTTAATAGCCAAAATGGTCCCTGAGGTTTGCTCAGTTTTGCCACTTTAGTCCAAATCCCAAATTTGTTAAATCTGGGTCCCTGAGGTTTGCATTTTTTTGCCATTTTAGTCCAAATTTCAAAAACCCCTTTTTTTTATTGTTGCAACAGCCTATTTTGTCCTTTTGTGCAGGGGTATTTTGGTCATTTTGATGAGTTATTATAACAAAGCAGATCATCAAACTCTCTCTCTCTATCAAAGCAGATCATCAAACTCTCTCTCTCTCTATCAAAGCAGATCATCAAACTCTCTCTCTCTCTATCAAAGCACCCTCTGTCTCTCTCTCTTCACCACCACCGCCACAATGAACTCTCACCACCGCCACCACTACCTCCTCACCACAGCCGCCACCACCACCTCCTTCTCACCGTGACCTCTCCTCCGCCATCGCCATCACCGTCCTCCGCCTCGATCGCCTCAAAGTGCACGCCGCTCCGCCTCCATCGCCTCGATTATCGCCGCTCAATGTTTTGGTTGAGTATAGAGGTGAACAGCTAGGGTTTGTTAGTTCAGGGGTTCGATTAAGGTATGAATACTGTTTCCTTGGTGCAGTGGGGTGGGGTGGTGCAGGTCAGGGGTTCGGTGGTGGTGGCGGTTTGAAGACGAGAGTTGTGTGGACGGAGTTCTGTGAGTAAACTGCCATTTTGGGGGTGGCCGGAGTTCTGGTGGTGGTCATAGTTGCAGGTGTTGATGTTCAGTTGTTTGTTTGAGAAGATGATGATGATTCAGTTGTTTGATGATCTGCTTTGAGAGAGATGATCTGGGTTTGTAATTAGCTGTTTGTTATAATAACTCATAAAGAGGCGATGATGATTTTTTCGTTGTCTGAGTGAATCGAGTGAAGCTTGAGACTTACCGTATCTTGGCGGGGTAATATCCGGCTGTTGAAGCAGCCGCGATGTTTGCAGCCATGGCGGTTGGTTCCTCTTTGTTTTGATTATTATTAACAGATCTGAGCCTCCTAATTCTTCTTTTTCATATTTTCGTTTTTATTTTTATCAAGGGTTTTGACTTGATATTTTCGGGGTTAATTAGTGTTGTTGATTCGTTATAGTTGCAGGTGTTGATGTTCAGTTGTTTGAGAAGATGATGATCTGTAGGTGTTGATCATCAGTTGTTTGATGATCTGCTTTGAGAAGATGATGATGATCTGCAGGTGTTGATCATCAGTTGTTCTTAATCTGGGTTTCTTATAATAACTCATCAAAATGACCAAAATACCCCTGCACAAAAGGACAAAATAGGCTGTTGCAACAATAAAAAAAAGGGTTTTTGAAATTTGGACTAAAATGGCAAAAAAATGCAAACCTCAGGGACCCAGATTTAACAAATTTGGGATTTGGACTAAAGTGGCAAAACTGAGCAAACCTCAAGGACCATTTTGGCTGTTAACTCTTTTTATATTTTTTGTATTTTCCACGTGAGTGAAAAATGGAGCTATTACGCCTACGTTGGAGTGACGTGACACCACTTTTAGTGGAATATTAGTTATTTCGGCTACATCTCTACATACATGATTACATGAAAGAAAGAAAAATCTTCAAAATTTCAAAGATATACAAGTTTGCATGTAGAGCTGCGAGTTGACTTGAGTTTGTATTCAAACCGAGTTAAAGCTTAGATTTCAATCAGTTAAGATATGTCGAGCCGAGCCAAGTTGCCTTGATTAACTTCAACCCCAAGCCCAAGCAAGTCTGTATTAGGCCATACTCTAGTCATATGTGTAAATGTAACGAATATATTATTAATTTCACAAGATTTAAGTTTATGTTATCTCAAACAACTACGAAAAACCAAGCCACAGACTGAAAACTACACTACTTAGGGTGTAAGGGGCGCCCTCAGTAAACTTGATCCAGTAAATCAAGAGCACCTCCGCAAACCATTTGGGTTCAGTGTTCAGGAAAGAATTTTGGTTTGTGAATCCAAAGATGAACCCAAAATAGAATACTATGAAAGGTTAAAAATTGGGTCCAGGCTCATCGGGTAAATCGGGAACATCGCTGCTATTGAATCAGGTTCATTTGGGTACTTTTCGGTTGTAATGAGGTGTCACGCGATGGTTGTTTGGTTTATTTGGGTCCATCGGGTAGTTTTGGGGGTGCCCCCTTCACCCTTGCTACCTCCTAAATTGTTTTAATCTAAAATTCTCAACTATTACCGTAACCATATTGTTTTGAAATCATAATAAACACATTGATAATGAACAAGATTAGTAAAATAAAGATGGTAGCATATTCAAATAACATGTTTAAACTCCAACTACAACTCATAAACAGTATAGATTCTTCATAGCGTTGACTTAATACAACAGTCAACCAATAACAAAAACCCATTACTACCCTATCCCAAAGAACATGAAAAACACATACCTCCAGTATCAAGTCGGCAATGTACCCACCCAAATCTCCTCAAAACCGCATTGTGCTTGCACACAGCTTCATCAGATAATATGCTTCAAAGCTCGGCTAGTGACAAAAACGATGCCCCCGTTAATAATCTCCAAAAAACGCGCTTATAATCACCCGCTTTGATTACTTTTCTTGTTTCTAAACTTCTCCTTCAGCAACGCAAACTGCTTCTTGCATTGGTTAACCGTTTTCCCGGGAACCGCAGCAGCAACACGCTCCCAACGCTGGTTAGTTTCCTTAGGGAATGTCTTTAACGCTTGAACCAGAGCCGTTTCCTGCACAGCAGACCACGCATCCGGGTCCGAACTTGACCCGACCGGCTCCACTTTTTCCGTGGCTTGGCTCGGTTTCGGTGGAACCGGAACCACATCGGGTTGGGCCGGTGTTGGTGTAACCGTAGAAGATGTCCCCACGACTTCCTCTCTAGTCGTAAGCGGAGATGAAATCGTAACTGTCGGTTTTCTTTTCTCGAGAAACGAATCGAACGCCTTAGCGTTGTCCGGTTTTTGTAAAAGAACAGTTTTCGTTGCTTTTAAAATCTCCTCGACAGACCGTCCGGTTCCGATGTATTCCGATATCACCTCCCATCTTCTAGACGTTCCTTTCGGATACTTCACGATTCCTTTTCGCAAAAGCTCAATCTCTTCTTTCCCCCACGGTTTCTCTTTCTCCTTTTTCTCGAAACTGCTTGTAGAAACACTTCCGTTGATTTTGACTTTCAAAGACCCATTTTGTTGACTGTTTTTCGTCGCATGATCTTTCTCAACATGGTCCGAGCTAATTGCCTGCTTTAGAAGCTCGGCTTGACTTTGACTATCGCCTTCTTTTCGTTCCATACCGTCACATAAGTTTTGTAATTGTAACATGTCAAGTGACATACATAAGTTTTCCACGTCATCCTGACTAATATGAAGCGAATTATCAGACACCACAGCGGTTGAAACAGTTCGAAGACGTGTTCGTTCTTTTCGTAACAATTTCTTTTCTTTTTCTTTTTGTTTCTTTTGATTTGAAGCGGCTACAGCCGCCAGTCTATCCTCTTCTTCTTTCTTACGTCGATTTTCTTCCGCGATTCTCGCAGCTTCTTCCTCTTGTTGTTTCTTCGCCATAAACTTCGCTTCTTTCTTCTTCTGTTTCTCCGCTTTTAACGTTTCCTTTCTCCGTAAAATCCTCGGGTCCCGTTTATACGCGTTGTCTACGAGAGAACGTATCCTCACGTGCTCTTCTTTTCTCGCCTTTTCCGAAAGCTTTGCGTTTTGTCGTTCCATCCATCGTTTATGGTCACGTGATTCCGCTTGTTCAAGATCGTACTCGTCTTCATGCGGAAACTCTCTCCAACTTTTGAACGCAAACCAAAAATCGTAAAACGCATCGACTTCTTTAAGCGGGGTATTGTCATCTCCTAGCATCGGGATCGGTTGACTCACCGACCACCGCCCGTTTCTCATAAACGCCGGTCCGAACACCTTAAAGAAGTCTTGCGGCGAGCAATCGGTAGGAATCTCATCGTCGAATTCGTCTGTCGAGTCGTAAATTCTTCTCCGTGTTGGGTCCATTAACACTTCGTACGCTTCTTGAATGGCTTTGAAATGGTTTTCGATTTCATCTTTTTTCGCTTGTTTTGCAGCTTCGGTTTCTTCTCCGAGAAGAAGAGCCGCCTGTTTGTCGGGGTGATGTCGTAAAGCGGTTTCGCGATAACTCTTTCTAATTTGCTCCTCGGTTGCGAGATACCGTAAATGACCCAAGCCCAATAACGCGTAATGATCTTGTTGGGCCGTTTTGTCACCAGATTTCTTTTTACCTTTGCTGCTATATGAATCCGATGATTGCATATAGTCGTTTTCTTTGTCTTTAGGCAGATTCTCATCATCACTGGGGACGTTTTCTTCCTCGAAATAGCCGCGGAGCTTAAGTGCGACATCATGAAAAGAATGACCGGCAGGTTCAAAACGTGTAGACTTTATTGGAAGACTGTTTGAGGAAACGTAAATTGCTTCACCATTTACAAGCTCGTTTGAATAAGTAATGAGATGAACAGTTGCACGAGACGTCATAGTTATCACGATTCAAGCATCCACAGCTTTAAGCTAACATTGAAGTAAGAAGAGCAAAAGTTAGTGGAGACAAACAGAGAACATGATATCAAGATGCCAAGCATGATCAGTACACTACAGATATATATTTAAATACTGTATAAACACATAGCATGGAGTTTGACATTGTTAAAAGAAGAAGACAATTTTTAGTCGGGGTGAGCAAACCTTAACCGTTAACCGAACCACTACCAAACCGAATTAACCGATATTAACCGACAGTTATGGATAATGTTATTTGATTAGCCGATATGTTGGTTATGGATATGATTAAAGGTGTCCAATAGCTGAATAGTTAACCGAACTGAACCGGAATGATCTATATTTAAAATATACATGTTCAAAGAATCAAACTCTATATACATAAAAAAAACATATACGAAAGCTTTTATGTTATATAATTAGTTTTAAAATGTTTAAAAAATTATTATTGTATAAAATTTGACTCATTTTATGCACGTGCATATTTTTTTGTCTTTTTTTATTTATCAAAACGATTGTAACTGAGACAATAATCGTCTAATATGTTCATTTAGTTTAAATTTTAGTTCAAACTTAGAACGATTAATCAACCGAAACCGAACCATAACCGAGTCTCATAACCGATTAACCAAACCAAAATTCGGTTATGGATATGGTTAAGAAAACTCCTTAAATGAAGCTAGCAGTTACGGATATGGTTAAAAGTAATAACCGAACCGAACCGCCATTTGCACACCCCTAATTTATAGGATGGAATCATATCACTTTGTACTATCGCAACTATTCAATCGGCTTTGCCTAGATGGATACACATCGTATGCAGGGGCGGACCCACATTGGTGCCACCGGGGTCCCCGGACCCCAATCTTTTTAAAAAAAATAGTAGATTCGGTATATTAAATTGTATATGGACCCCATAAATACAATTAGGTGGACACCATAGAAATAAAAAGAAAGTTGGTGTAGTGGTAAATCTCCTTCTTTTCCACCAAGAGGTCATGGGTTCAATCCTTGATAAGCCCATTTTTCTTATTTTTTTTTAAATCAAGTTCAAACCTCACTTTAACTTGACCCGAACGAGGACCGACCCGAAAATGGACCCCATTGAAATAAAATCCTGGGTCCGCCACTGATCGTATGATTCAAATTTGACATATACCAATTCCACTGTTATCCATATTGTTAAAATTTGCATTCTGTACACAATCATGAACTGTAGCATTTAAATAAATATGCACCACTCGCATTTTCAAGGATGTATCGTGCGGCAGATCAAGATGCATCAATCCACAATCCCTAAAGAAGCAAGAGAAAATCTAACCTAAAAACTAATCACAACAAAAAAAACCCTTTTTTTTTTCAAATAAGTATGAATTTTATCATAAAAACATACGCAGCAGATTGAGCATCAATCCGCGCAAATAAAACGGATTCAATCTCCGTTATCAAAAGCTACCACCACAAAACACACATTTCAGCTCACACAGCACTAAAACCACCAAACACCGTCATATACACGCAACTAAATCCAGCAAAACACTTTGTATAAACACAAAGTTACATACTTACAAAACTCATAAATCAAAACACTTAATATCAATAACAATAAACAACGCTCCAGAAAACAATTCTCTACAATAAACCGATTCCAACACATACTGCTACATCCAATACACAATTCAACAATCAACAGATATCGGATCATTTATATAACATGACATTGAACAAACTACAAAATATTAGGGTTCTGATTGAAGGAAACGATGTCGTTACCTAATGGATGCAGTGTAAACGGTGAGATGGTGGTGAATAGAGCGATCGATCTGTAAATTAGGTTGTAAGAGATGAAGAAGATGATCGAGATTGAGTAGATATGATTGATGATTAATGAGATTTTGCAGGTTTGATGAGAGGCGCTGAGAGATTGGAGATGTGGGGGTTTAGGGTTAACAGGGAGGGTTGGGCTGTAAAAGGCCTTTATTATGTCAAGTGTTTAGTTTCCGTGCATACTTTGAGTTGTGTTTATACTTGTAGTCCAAAAATAGAAGTTTTATTGGTTGGTCCCTGGACTATGTTTTGTTGACCAGTTCAATCCTTCAACGAAAACTTTTGACATTTTTTTAAGGGCTGGCATATCGGGTCAACCCGATCTTTTAAGACACGAACACGATAAGACACGAACACGAAACCTGTAAACACGAACACAACACGAAATCTTATCGTGTCAGATTTTCCAAACACGAACACGAACCTGTTAATAAACAGGTTACACGAAATGACCTGTTAAGACACGAAAATGTTGCCAACATATCATATGACCTGTTTAAGACACAAACACGACCTGTTAAGACCCGAACACAACCTGTTAAGACACGAACATGACCTATTATTCCATATTTGAAATTAGCAATTATAGTACTTGTTTAATGAAAATTTAGTCGCCAAAGGTTCACAAAAGTCATAAAAATGCATAAACACATAATGTCTTAACAAACTTAAAACGAAATCCATAAAAGTCTAATCATAACATCCAAATAGTTTCAACATTCAAGTTCCCATATGCCTTTCTTTCTCAAGATCTTCAATTCCAAACAATCAAACCTACACACAAATAATTACAGTCGTATTAGACATGGACAATTTGACATAAACTCATTCATATAGTTTTATCAAGCAACATTTCTAGAAACATTTGAAGTGGGTACCTTGAGATGTTCTCTTATTTTTAACAAGCAACACTACTTGAAGCATTTGGAGTGGATACCTTAGGATTGTTCACGGAATTTGAAGCATATGATTCACGGCTAATGTCAAGCGATATTATATCTTCTGTGAGCTCATCTACACTAACTTGGTTCGAACCTACAAAGTACAAACAAATATACATAATAACATTAATAGAATACCATGCAAAGAAACATAAAAAAATCAAGAGAAAAGACATTACAATAATCTCCAAATAACCAATCTTTTGTGCATATGAGAGCCTCAACAGTATCTTTGCTAAGTGAACTTCGATGTTCATTAAGGACTCTTCCACTTGCACTGAATGTAGACTCCGATGCGACAGTAGATACCAGAATGGTCAAAAAGTCTCTTGCCATTCTCGCAAGTGCAGGATATCTAAACTCATTGGCTTTCCAAAAAGCCAACACATCAAGTTCACAGCTTCTGTCAACCCTTGACTCCTCCAAATACATTTGCAATTCTGATTTTTTGTTAATTGTAAAATCTTTACTTTGAAATTGATCAAAATCCTAAAAAAATATTAGGAAATTAATTAGTCAATAATTAAACACAATGTATAAATATATAAATAAATTACCTTAAGCCTTGCGCTCATTCCATAGGCATGTGTAGAATCATCCATTGTGTCCTCAACATCTTTACTTGCATTTGAAGCACGTGTTGGATCATCTCTTCTATGATCACCGGCCACATTTAACATGGTGACATATTCATTAAATGTAGAATTCAAAAACTGATCAACATTTGAATATTCGGGGCTCGCCTCTCTGTATATTTGTGAATAACTCCAGTCGATAAAATGTAACTTGTATCTAGGATCCAACACTACGGCTATAGCTAAGGTAAGACTAAAATATGACCAATATTTTTTAAACTTGGTCATCATCAGTTCTGCCATATTCTTGATATACCCATCATTTGAACTCATACCCTCAAACAACGTAAGATAAGCCATAAAGATGTGTGGATAATACAAGTTTGCAGTCGGATATTTGGTACCCGAAAAACATTGGTCACATCATAAAATACTCCAAGAAAAGTACATATCTTTCTAATCTTTTCCCACTCTGATGCATTTGGACAATGCTTAAAATTAGAATCACTTAATTCTAAATGACAAAAAGCATGTCGATAATAAAGAGCGCCATCAAGCATCAAAAAAGTTGAATTCCACCTTGTAACAACATCTTGCCTTAACCCCTTTTTCTTCTTAATAGAAAGCAACTGAACACAATCCAAAAAAAATTTCCTTCCTTTGTTGTGAACCTTTCACATACTTGATACTTTCTCTAACTTTATAAACACACTCGTCAATTTATTTTAACCCATCTTGCACAATCAAGTTCAAAATATGTGCACAACATCTCAAGTGAAAAAAATTACCCTTAGAAACAAGGGGTGACTTTGCATTCAGGTGTTCTCTCAAAAGCCCAACAAAAGTGTCATTAGAAGAAGCATTATCTAACGTCACAGAGAATATTTCATTTTCTATGCCCCATTCTACTAAAATAGAAAACCCTTTTTCACATAAAGCAATGCTGGTATGAGGTGGTGGCATAAAAGAAAATGATAAAACTCTTTTTTTGCAAAATCCAATTTTTATCCATAAAATGAACAGTAATTGCTAAATACCCATCAGTAGCAATAGAAGTCCATAAATCTGAAGTTAGACATAATCTGTCAGGTGATTCCATAAGCATCTCTTTCACCTTTTCCTTTTCTTTCTTATACATTTTCAATATATCTGATTTTACCGTATTTCTAGATATGATATTCACATCGGGTTGCAAATACTTAAACAAATCTCTAAATGCCTTATATTCTACAAATGACAAAGGCAACTCATGCATCATAATAGCAGCAACAAGCATTTCACGAAACATATTTTGACTAAAACTAGATGCCTTTAACTTCATGTCAGTATCTAAAAGCATTTGACCAACATCTTTATAAGTAGTACCATAGCAGCTTGATATATGTCGAGTAAAATTTCCCGTACCTTGCTTACTATCAAACATGAGAACATGACCACATTTGTTGCACTTTGATGGAACCTTTCTGCCTAAAGCTTTGTTTTGTTGTTTGGTAAAGTAATGCCAAACAACTGATCTTTCCTTTCGAGATCTCTTTGCCTTGGGTTTTCTAACACCATTATCATTTTTATCCTCTACCTCCACAGAGCCAACCTCATCATCTTCCAAATCCAAATTCATAGTGCTATCATTTTCTAGGTCGACTTTGATAGAATCAGAATCCATATCCATCTACAATAGAGAAATAAAATACATAAATTTACTCAAAAATTTATTAAGGAAATTGAACGAAAAGCTATCAAAGTTAAACGAACAACATACCAGTGTTTTGCCCTTCTTCTTCCCGACTTTATTTTGTGAATCACTCATGACTTTAATGTTGAATGAATCAACAACTATATCCAAAACAAAACACAATTTAAGAAACACATTTAAATAAAAGCTACTATATCAAGAAACAAAAAATTCAGTTCTTAATCTGATTGAAAAGCAACTATATCAAGAAACAAAACAAGATTCTGATTAAATAGCAACTATATCCAAAAACAAAAACAAAAAAACAGTGACTACCATTTCTGATTAAATAACAACTATTCTGATTAAAATATCGTTATTGTAAACAAACGCAACCATTGATCATTTCTGTCATATCATCGTTTTACAGGAAAGCAGTCTGACATTATCATCGAGATGAAGAACTGAAGCTTGAATCAAGTGTGTTCATTTAGTTATTTGTTGTTTAATGAAGTGGATTTTATTGTTTTTTAGTTATTAACTTATATCGTTTGCTTTTTCATGAAGATTCTGTAATTGGTTTACTTCTAGGTTCTAATACAAGTGGTCCATTAACAATGGATTGCATATGCTTCAAGCCACAATGGCCAGCTGATGAATTGCTGATGAAATATCAGTATATATCGGATGTAATAACAGGTCAATGAAGGTTTGATTAACATATAAAAAGAGTTTTAAAGAACGATGATGATTATTTACCTTAACTGTGAAGGGTTGAGCGGCGGCCAGCGATGAAGGTGAGCAGCGAATCAGCGATGAAGTTGAGCAGCGCTGAAGTTGAGCGGCGCCGGCGACTGAAGTGACTATGAAGGGTTGAGCGGCAGCGACTGAGGTAAACTGTGAAGGGTTGAGCGGCGGCGACTGAAGTGAACTGTGAAGGTGAAGGGTTGAGCGGCGGCCGGAGATGAAGGAAACTTAGGGTTTATGGTGAGCGTGAAGTCTAAAACTATGAAAACTGATTTCAAAATTTAGGGTATACCGCCTGATGTTAGTGCACTATGTCTGTGGACTTCGTCTTGTATCGAGTCATGTAATAGGATAGGATAAAACAGTGCTCGGGTTGCTAGAAACTGAGTTTTATGAGTTTGGAGCTAATTCCGCTTGAAAGTGTCAAGGACAAGTTCAAACGAAATTAACATAGTTAATTTCGCTTGAAACTGCCTTGGTCATTTCAAACGGAATTACAACACTATATATAGGTGAGCATGCCTTGTCATTTGAAACGGAATTAGGTCTTGTAATTCGGTAACGAAGTGTTGCCGAATTGTCTCCAGGTGCTGTAAAACTATTATATCAATACAAGAGACATTATAATTGAATCGAGTGTCCGTTTCATTGATTCCGCCTTTGATTCGGATCCAAAACTCTTCTAAACGACTCATTCAGGTCGCACAACGATCCTACAAGTGGTATCAGAGCTCAGGAGGAAGAGTTTAGCTTGATATCATCAGATTTCTGACTTCTACACCTTCTTTTTCAAATTAGACAAGATTTCACGGTCAAAATGGATTGAATTTCACACATTACATGCGAAACAGTGTTTTAACAAAGCCTTGAGAGAATCAGACCTAAATTCAGCTTAAAAGTGACAAAAATGGGCCAAAAACCTAATTTCGTTTGAACGAGCATCGTAATTTCATTTAAAAATCAGTGTTAATTTCGCTTCAAATCATAATTCCATTTAAAATTAGCTAGTTATTCCGCTTGAAACAGTAATTCCGCTTGAAAGTACACCTGATTCAGCTTCAAAGTGTAATCCCGTTTGAAGATTTCGCTTGAAATAAGTGATTCCGTTTGAAAGTACTAATTTCGTTTGAAGTTGTCATCAAAGGGATTCCGTTTGAAGTTCTGATTTCGTTTGAAGTGACATCCAAGTGATTTCGTTTGAAATCATTATTCCGCTTGAGATCCTTATTTCGTTTGAAAGTGGATTTTTCGCATCAAGATCATTTCACGTCAACCGAGGGTCAGTTTATTTCAAGTTGTTTGAGATTGTTTGAACTGATTGTGTTTGTTTGATTGTTTTGTCTCCAGGAAATTCAAGAATTTCAAATCATGGCTGAAGAATTCTACAACATGTTCTACAACGCGTTCACATCCGAATCGTCCGAAACGTCAACTGTCACACCAAAGTCAATTACAAAAGTGGTCAATGAAAACATCAATCACGACAAATTTTATGGAACTCATTTCAAACCACCCAAGCTAGATAATATTGAGGATTATACTTGGTGGAAAGAACGGTTTCTCAACTGGGCAAAAGCATATGCACACGAGAGCTGGTTTTGTCTAGAGTTTGGATATGAGAGACCAAAAGATGACAAAGGAGAGGAAATTCCTATGAAGAAATTAGGCCTTGAGGACAAAAAGGAATTCTCATCTGAACAGAGAATGATTGCTTTGATCCAGTCGGCAATTAGAAATGACATTTTTGCATTGCTTAACCATGATGGGTCATCGAAATCTGTTTGGAAAGCTTTACGAGTTACAGCTGAGGGGGGTAAACAGATTAAAAAGAACAAAATTGCTTTGTTAAAGAAAGAATTCGATCTGTTTGATAGCATTAAAGGAGAGTCTGTGAGGCAAATGATAGAAAGATTTTGTCACCTAAAAATTGAACTCGAAAGGTTTGAAATTGTGAAAACAAGAGAGGAAATTATTGATAAAGTCATAGAAGCGTTACCACGAGCTGATCAGTGGCAAACGTTTGTTTTCATTTTGAAAAATGATGCTTTGTATGAAAAATTTCTCTCGATACATTAATTGAAAAGATTGAAACTCATGAGCTTAAATTGCAGAAACAGAACAAGATGAGTAGTTCTTCACATCAACAGAATGTTAGTCTCTATTACAAAGGTAATTTACCTTCGGTGAAAGTTGGAGAGTCACCAAAGACTGCATTCAGTGGTGAGAGGACAACAGAACCACAGAAAAGCTCATCAAGTTACAATCCGGGTTATCATTCATCTTCATCTAAAGCAAGTGTTGAAGAATGTGAAGAAGTTCTCTGTAACATTGCTCTCAAATTGAAGAATTCTCCGACAATGAGCATCAATGCAGCTAAGCAGCAAATGAGCTTCCTTGCATCTGTTCTGGAATTGTATGAAGGTCTTGTAGCTGGCAAAATTGGAAACTCTGAGTTAACCAAAAAAGACTACGACCAGATTGATCTGGAAGAGATGGAACTCATTGACATTCGATGGTGTTTAGCTAGTTGCATCCGCAGAGCTCAGAGATACATGGAGATTACTGGGAAACAGTCTCTTGGTGGTGCATCAACAAAACTTGGATTTGACAAGTCCAAAGTGACTTGCTTCAAATGTAAGCAGAAAGGTCATTTCAAGAGAGAATGCAACAATTCTGCAGTTGGTGGAAATGAACATCCGTTCAATGATGATTATTATCGAAAGGCAATTTACCACCGAAGCAAAGAAGAGCCGAAAATGATTGAAGACAAACCCAGAGATAAGTCAAGAGCTTGTGCTGTAATCCATGATGATGAAGGATATGATTGGAGTCAAATTTGTCCAGAAGAAGATCGTGTTGATATTCGAAAAACAGCTCATGGCAAATCTATATCAAAGAACAACCATTATGTTTTTGTTGCAAAAATAAAAGAGGAAAACAAAGAAGAAAATGTTGTTGCTGAGGTCAAAGAGAAAACTAGAGAAGAGATTCTGAGTGAGAAAACTTACAGAGAAAGAAACATTGCTTGGAACAGAATGAATATGATGCAAGAAGAATATGAAAGTGCAGTGATCAACAAAAGATGGGATAAGAAGCGAGAGTGCTACGTCAACAGGAATGGTGAACCTGTTGTTTCCAAGGAAGACATAATCTTTGATGATGTTCTTCTAGAAATTCCTTTATCCGTCGTATACTATACTAATGTTGTAAAAGATGACACATATGTGAAGAAGTTTGAAAGACGTTTAAGAGATGTTATGATTTCAAGCTTGAGGAAGAGGGATGAAGAGAGAATGAAGAAGAATGTTGAGAGTATGGTTGAAGAGTTAAAGAAGGTAGCTGAGGAAGTAAAAGTTGAAGTTGTTAAAGAAGAAGTTGTGAAGATTGTTGAAGAAGTGAAAGAAGCTGTTACTGAAGAACAGCAGGTTGGAGAAAATGAGAAGAAAGTTGAAAATTTGAATGAAGAAAAGTTTAAGATTTTGGAGGTTGCTAGTGATGCTGGTGATAAGGTTGATGTTGAAGGAAAGCAGAAAGATGCTGATCGGAAGCAGACAGATGTTGCTGCAAACACCGAAGTGCCAATCACTGAGGTAATTTCTGACTCTGAAAACTTGAAAACTGTTGAGCAGTGCAAAAAATGCATGGAACCATGCAGTGCTTGTACTGAAAAAGATGAGCAATTCAAAATAAGAAATCTTGAATTTAATAAAATTGAAGAAGTTTTCAAAAATAAATATAAAGAAATGTTAGAAAACGAAAAAGTTTTGAAAGATAATGATGAAAAACTTTTGGAAAAATGTAAAAAGTTAGAAAAAGAAAATGAAGATTTGAAAGAAGAAGTTAAAAAAAAACAGAAGAATGTGACCAAAAAGAAATTGTTTGTCAAGAAATGAAGAAAGAATATGATTCAATAAAATTGGCATATCACATTACAAAAGAGTCATATGAAAAAGTGAAAGATGAAATGAAATTTGCTCAATCAAGAATGAATTATTATTCTGAAACAACTAAAGAGCTTAAGCGAATGTATGAAATAAAACAAGGTGTTGTTAATTCCTATATTGAGGATGTTGCTAAGCTAAAGCGTCAGATTGCTGATTTAGAACAGGATAACAACAAGTTAAAAAGTTATCATGTGTCGTCATATGTGCTTGAAAGAATTTTCAACATAAAACCGGATGGAAAAGATTCTGAGCAAAACAAGAAAGGTATTGGCTCAGAGTTTCATCAAGTTCCACCACCGGAAAAGTTTGCGTTTTATGATGATGAAAAGGTCGAAAAAGCTTTCAACTTGGTAGATTAATTGCCAGATAACATTGACGTAACCTATTCCAAATCTAATGATTCTAGTGATTCAGAGGTGGTAGGTAAGGTCGTTGAAAGTGTGTTGAAATAAGAGTCGATTGATACAGGTAAATCTGAATCACAGGATGAAAATGAATGTAATTTTCATGATGGATATCTGAAAAACTCAAAATCCGAGAAAAATCTGGATGATGATTCAAAAGGATTGGTTTATACCATGATTGGATCGGACAAATTATTCTTAGATGTTGTATTCCCGATTCAGAATGTGATTTCAGAAAAGGTTGATAAAGTTTTCAAGATGGTTGAGATTGAAAAGTATGAAATTCCAAAATTTGCTGGAAAAAGTCACAAAACTTTTTGTAACAAACCTGGTTTTAAGAAGAAAAACATGAAGGCTGGGTTGGGTTATAAAAAGAAACAGAATTGGAAGAAAAATGAAATTCCGAATTATCAGGCAAAAATGAATTTTGTTCAAGGAATAAGTTTAGAAGAAGAGAAAGAACTCCAAGTTATACGACAGTCTAATGAAGAGTTTTGTGCTCAAAAGAAAAAGCAACAACCACAGGTCAAAGATGTGTCAAAGAGAACATGTTTTAAGTGTGATCAAACTGGACATCTTGCACGAAAGTGTCCAAATCTGAAACCTGTGGATGTTAACAAAAAGGAGCCTGATAATGTTCAGAAACAAAAATATGAGGATGTGAAACAAAGGTCAACCAGATTTGATTCAAAACAAACTTGGAGGTACAACACAAACAAGTTTGCTTCGAATCAAGCTTGGAAATCTAATCTGAATAGATTTGATTCAAGACATACCTGGAATTCTCACACACCCAGATTAAGAACAACACAAAGTTGCAAAAAAACTGTCGATGCAACAAAACCAAATGAGTTTTGGAAATCAAAAGTTGTTGTTCAGAGTCAAAATGTTCAAAAAGATTCACATTTTTACAAACGAGGTACTCCTAAAGGTCTAATTTGGAGTGCTAAGAAACAAATCGTTTCGGTAAATGATGAAAAAGTTGAGAGTTAATTGCCAAAATCGTCCCTGAGGTTTGGGCAGATTTGCCATTTTCGTCCAAAATGACACTTTTGTACCAAATTGCCCCCAACGTTTGTAACTTTTTGCCATTTTCATCCAAACCACTAACTTAGTTTATTTTTTCTGTTAAGTTAGGATATTTGGATGAAACTGGCAAATATAAAACCACAGGGACGATTTTGGCAATTTATTCAAACCCTTTTTAATTTCTTTTATTTAATTATTTTTGTTATAATAAAAAAAATATTCAATTGAACTGATTGTGAACCATCAGTACTTCCAGCCAGAAACGTTCTTTGAGTAAAGTACTTTTATTAAACTATAACGGAAATCAAAATATTATTTGTGAATTTCAAAGCAAGAAACAATAGAATTTGGGGGAAATTTTTATTACAAAATTTTGATGTAATCAACCGTACTAGGTGTGATCAATCAGTGAGCAAGAAATGTTATTGTGTAAAGTAATGATTTCATTAGACTATAATTGCAATCAAAATAACATTTATGAATTTCAAAATAAGATACAATATAATGTGGGGGAATATTTATTACAGGAACGACCATCTTGTTTCTCCATGTAAACAAACATCGGCCGCTATCATCCCAGGTGGTAATTGGTATCAATGATTTTGCAAGTCCATCACCACTAAAATACCCTTCTGTTACCTGATATAACATAAAAAAATAACTGGGTTAGAGCCAAAGGACATATCGTGCAAGATTTTAAAACAATAAATACAAAGCTCTTCAATTTTAAAGACACCTATAGATAAAGGACAAAATTTGCAATTCACTCTTTATAAAATTTAAAACATCCTTCACCTTAACAGAAAAAATAAACTGAGTTAGTGATTTGGATGAAAATTTCTAAAAATTATGTGACAAAACTATCAAAATTTTTTTCTAAAAATTCCATGTATATTTTTTTATTATATATGTAACAAAAATAATTAAATAAAAGAAATTAAAAAGGGTTTGAGTAAATTGCCAAAATCGTCCCTGTGGTTTTATATTTGCAAGTTTCATCCAAATATCCTCAACTTAACAGAAAAAATAAACTAAGTTAGTGGTTTGGATGAAAATGGCAAAAAGTTACAAACGTTGGGGGCAATTTGGTAAAAAAGTGTCATTTTGGACGAAAATGGCAAACGTGTCCAAACCTCAGGGACGATTTTGGCAATTAACTCAAAAGTTGAAGTAAAAGTTGAAAAAGTCTTTGATGACAAAGATTTTCCGAAACTGCATGATGCATATTGTGTTGAAATGCCTAAGGTCAAGCAGACCTGGGTTAAATTGTTCAAGTAATTGAGTAGTCTGAATGTGCGGGTGCTTTCGAAGAAATTTGAATGTCAAGAAGAGGAATGTCGGAGCAGCCTGGCACAGGAAGAGGAGGCTGCTGAACCCTGTGTTGGTTGAAACAGGGAGTTTATTTGATTTCTGTATATAAATAAACAATATTTCAAAAACCCTAAAAATTGAAAAATTTTGAAAAATCAAAAATATGTTTGTTTTAAAATTTGTCAAAAATCAAAAAATTAAAAAAATTATTACTTGAATACGCCGAAACCCTCACGGCTGAACAAACATGATTAATTTCACAAGATTGAAAAACGGTTTTCAAACTGTAAAATATCAATGTGTTGTAAATCATGGGGGTATGCTATACTTTCTGCAAATCAGAGCATGAGATGCAGAAAATGGATGGCGAGATGAAGCTATCAGTATCGGTTTGTCAAATTTTCTTTAAATGATTTTGCATTTTAGGGGGAGTATTGGTGTTAGAAAATACAAAAACATTTGAAAATTTGAAAAAGTCAAAAACATGATAAAATTGAAAAATGAGTTTTTGTGTAAAAAGAGGAAATGATAGTACATCAGTAGACAGTTACAGTATGCTAAAGAAATGTAATGATTATATAGCGTTAAACAGTCTCACTGATGATATGCCGATAGGTTTTTATACATTTAGTAAACTTTTTCGGGATATAAACATAAATTCAAACTTGATTATTTCGTGGGGAACACTACTTGGATATATAGGTAACCCCTGAAATCACGTTTGAAGGAACCCTCTTTCTGAGATACTAGGTCTTTATACTCAGTGATATCTGGGGTATTATCCCGGGACTTCTGATTTTGCGGAAGCAATGGCCTAGTCCCCGTATAATACTTTCAGCTTGCTTGAAATATAGCATCGCCCTCAGCATAAAAAATGATGAAACATTGAAAAATGCTAATCATGTGATGTTGAAGAAAAGATCCTCGAAAGGGGACACACCAAAAGTCGAAGCCGTCATCTCTCTGCTGAACGGAAGTTCTGACCTGAGCTCTCACGGTCCTCGCAATTTAACTCCTTATAGATATCATCTAGGTATACTCACCTGTAAGACTGAATATTGGGATCTGGATACGGGAGTATATTCAAGAGGTGGGACACATGAATGAGTTTAAGTTCTTAATACACTTAATTCATATCCTGAATCAGTTGAAATTTGTATGAAAATTTAAAGTGGATCAGTATATCGACAATCTAAGTGAATTGTTTAATTCTTAATGTGTAACTAAGCTCAACGGTACTTGCGACTTGTCATAAACTGATATGATCCTCTGACGCAAACTCAAACAAAAATATGTTTGTAAATATTTCTTTACTGCTTTATATTTCAGAAAATTACAAAGAGATTTTGATTCTGCTTTATTTTCGACAACCGATGACTGAGTGTTAAGTTTCAAAATCTAAGTATGCTGTTTGTGTTTCTGAGAAATAAAACAAGTTCATTAATTTGAGACTTGAATTTTTAACAAAAATCAAAAAACAGTTTGTGATATCTCCAAGGTCATTAGTTTGGACTTGGATGATTAACTGTGAGGGATTTGGATGCTTATATTGTTAAAATCTATGAAATAGAGCCAGTTTATGATTCTGTTCGCTGAAACTGCCAAATCATGAAATTTGTTAAAAAGTGTTTGTTTAGAATGTTTAAGAGAGCCAGGTTACAATTCCTGGATAACTGAAGTTTAAAACATTGTTAGTTATAAATGTTTGTGTGTTGCAGATATAATTCCAGACTACGATCCCGATAGCTGAGTCTAAGGGGGAGTCTAAAGACGAGCTCAAAGCAAGGGAGAGCTTGTAATCAGAAAGCAAGGTGTCGATCCCTAAAGCACGGAAGCTTGACGAAAGGGGGAGCCTAAAGAAGCTGTTATTGTTAAAGCCAGAGACACCAGAGACAGATTCTGGTATAACATTCAAAGATAGAGAGAAGAAGATATAGATTGATGGATGCTTACAGTGTAAGACAATTTGGTAAGAGCATGAAGACTGATCAAGACTGGAGATGTGTCATGATAAAGATTAGACACTGAAGACTTCGTCAACATCCAAGGGGGAGTCTGTTAGTGCACTATGTCTGTGGACTTCGTCTTGTATCGAGTCATGTAATAGGATAGGATAAACCAGTGCTCGGGTTGCTAGAAACTGAGTTTTATGAGTTTGGAGCTAATTCCGCTTGAAAGTGTCAAGGACAAGTTCAAACGAAATTAACATAGTTAATTTCGCTTGAAACTTCCTTGGTCATTTCAAAAGGAATTACAACACTATATATAGGTGAGCATGCCTTGTCATTTGAAACGGAATTAGGTCTTGTAATTCGGTAACGAAGTGCTGCCGAATTGTCTCCAGGTGCTGTAAAACTATTATATCAATACAAGAGACATTATAATTGAATCGAGTGTCCGTTTCATTGATTCCGCCTTTGATTCGGATCCAAAACTCTTCTGAACGACTCATTCAGGTCGCACAACGATCCTACACCTGACTCTCCACATGTCCGGGTCCACACCCCATATATTTCATATATTTTTTAATTTAAAATTATTAACAGGTCATTAACAGGTTAACGGGTTTTAACCTGTTTAGACACGAAATTTAAACAGGTCTTATCGTGTCGACCTGTTTAGACACGAAACCTGTTAAGGTTAAACACGAAACCTGTTAACTTCGTGTAGGTTCGTGTCGTGTTATCGTTTTCGTGTCAGAATTGCCAGCCCTAATTTTTTATAGAGTAAACTTCTGTATTGCTCCCTACGTACCGCTTGCGGTATGCGCATATAATGTATATATGTGTGGGTGCTCGGGGGACAAAAGTGAAAGTGCACTAATTTTAACATTATTTTACTAATTTCGTGAAAATAACGTTAAAAGGGGGGGTGGTTAATCATGCATCATGTGGTGGCGTTGATAGCCAAAAGACAGGGGGGTACATGCACTAATCGGCAGTTATCTCAATTGCTGAGTGTTATGTGCCTTATGTCCAAGGCTTGATGCAAAACTACTATCGAGCTGGAGGTCTCACTGGAAGTAGCCTCTCTATTCCTACGGGGTAGAGGTAAGGTTGTCTACATCTTACCCTCCTCAGACCCTACCTTAGCTTTGCTATTGGTGGGATTTACTGAGTATGATGATGATGATGATGATGATGATGATGATGATGATGATGATGATGATTCTGTTTTGCTCCCTATAGTTTGGTCGTTTGAATGGTTTTCCTCCAATCCTTTAAAAATAGTAATTTTACTCCAATAGTTTACTATGTTATTTCCAATCAGCTCCCTAACACTAACTCCATCTAATTTGTTTGTTAACTGGAAGGGTATTTGGTAACTTCAAGTATAAAACTAATGGTATTTTAAGTACAAATAAAGATTTTATTTTATATATAATACGTATATATATATATATATATAGGGCCAGGATCATTTCAGAACCATAAATATTTACAGAACTCGCAGAACTCCTAATAAACAATCTTTTTATTTATATATTTTTATGTTTAAGATAATTTTATTATTTATTATGTGTATTTTTACGATTACATACATGTTAAGAGCATTTTTATCATTTTTATATGTAATTTTATAATTACACATATGTAAACTATTTTTTTTACATATATGTAATTAGTTATGACACATATATATAATTTTGGCAATTAAACATATGTAAACTACTTTTAACATGTATGTAATCAAATAAATACATATAATAGATGATAAAAAGATCTTAAATACAAAAACTTATATATAAAATGATTGTTTATTAGGAGTTCTGAAAGTTCTGTAGTTATTTAGAGTTCTAAAATGAACTCAACCCTATATATATATATATATAGGGTTGAGTTCATTTTAGAACTCTAAATAACTACAGAACTTTCAGAACTCCTATATATATATATATATATATATATATATATATACATAAAACCTGCAACATCTCTTCTCTCTCTACACACTCTCTCTCTTCTTCTCCATCACCAACAACCACACCACCACCTTGCACCAACTCCACCCAACCACCACGAGCTTACACCACCCCCACCACCTTGCACCATCTCCGGCAGCCTCATCTAACACCTGAAATCTTTCTGAAACCAGATCTCGTGGAGGACGCACAATTTAAACCCAAACTACCGTAGATCGACGACACCATTTAAACCTAAACCACCGGATCTACAACCCACAATCTAAAATCAAAAGCCCTACGGTGGTTCGGGCGATGGTATAATTATGTGGCCGTGGTGAAGATGAAAATGACGTTTAAAGCCCTAGCCGCCATCTTCGGTGTCACACCCCGATATTTCCACGTATTACCGGTGGGGAGTATCGTGACGTAGTTGATATCGTCATAGTCAAATCATTACAGTTTAATGCACAGCGGAAGCAAAAGATAATAACATTACAAACCGAATAAAGTAATATCATTTATTACAAAAAACGGTTGTAAGGGATCCACAGGAGGATCAAAGATAAAAGGAACATTGTTCAACAGATTCTTAAACATCTAAGCTTGCAAGACTCTTTATTGATGCTAGGAGTAGCCAGCCTATTCCGTCTAGTACCTGCACTTTAGCCTTTTTGGAAAATACGACAGTTTTCACTGGTAAATACAATTAACCGACTCATTTTGAAAATGTTTAAGAAAATTGATTTGAATGCACAAGGCACAAAATATCTTTCATAACTTGGGATAATTATTTATATATAAACTTGTAAAAGAATTACATGTTTGTTATACGTTCAGTAGCCCGGTCTGAACACCGGGTTAAAGATTAATTGACAAACCACATAATATAATCCCGCGGCAAGTTATTCTCGAACAGGCGGTTATATCTTTTTATATACGCACCGGCAGGTGTATTTCTACACCCCGTGCTTAGGTCGTGGCCATTTCAATGAATGATGCCAAGGATATCCGGGACATGGTCATTAACCCCCCAAAGGCTTTAAGAAAACAAAACATTTTAAACGGGTCATCTCAATAAATTAACCTTCATATGATTAAAAATTCAATGCCTGACCAAGCAGTATTTTATATACCGTACCCCAAGCCCGTATAAGGGAAAATAAGTTAAAAGTATTTACCTGAGCAAGTATATATCACAATCAGCGAGTGCAAGTATCTTTTACTGGTCTCCTAATCTGGAATGAAGGTTTTAATAACCTATTAGATTCCTAACGGGTCTTAATTAAGTCTAAACTTAGACCGGTTAGTTTTAAAGGAAGATATATGGTTCAAAACGCACGATTAAGCGAAGACCGGATTAGAATGTGGTTTAGACCCGACAAGTTTTTATACTTGTATAATATGGGCAAACTAAACACATTCTGGATTTTGAGATAAAAACGATAAGGTTTGACCCATTTCGGCTAATTTATGCAAACTAGATACATAAACCGCACCGAACGCGAAACATGTGTAACGGGTAACCAAATGAGTCATGAATAGGTTTCCTAAGTTAATATGCCTTAAATATATTGTGATAACAGTAAGATACCTTCCATTATGCCCAAAATAGATTTAAACTCAAATTATGCCCCGTAGGGGTATTTTGGTCATTTTAAAGGTTATAAAAGGGATTAAATATTAATCTGAGTTTCAGGTCTGATATAATCAGTAGAAATATTTATTTTTATAAGTCATAACAGTAGGGTATTGCATATATGTGAAATTTATCTTTTATAACCAAACTATGCACCGTAGGGGCATTTTGGTAATTTCACATAAGCTTTAAAGGTCAAATTTAGAATTCTGAGTTTAAAAATTTTGCTTACTATTTAATTATAAAAATTTACTTAAAACATCAGTATGTATTAAGTTTTATATCTTAAAAATAGTTTTAACCCATACTATGCGCTTAAAACGCGTAAAAGTCGGTTTTAAGCGATTTTCGGGTTAAAATAGGAAATTTGAGTTTTTGATCAGTTTATAAAGTCCAAAATGTTTTATTTATTATATAAAATCAGTAGCAAAAAGTTTGGTATCAATATGTTATGTAAAACTCATTTTATTCAAGAAAAGGGCATAACCGACAATTACCGAATTAAAGCAAGAACCCTATGTTATACTCAGCTTAAAAATAAATAAAAATCTTCAAAATCCCAAAATAGTATATTACATCAGTGGGTAAAAAGTTTGGTGTCAAAATTTTGGTTTAGATAGGCTTTATGCTAATTACATTGTTTAATTAATAAAAAGCTTCTTAATTACGATATTGAGCATAACTCCTAATCTAGACCTCAAACTGATGTCAAATTTGTAGGACAAGTTTATAAATCAGTAATGAAGGTTTTTGTCCTCTCACATTTTCAAAAATCTCGTTTTAAGGTCAAAGGGGCATAATGGTCAACATTTAGGCATATAACGGAAACATGCACATGAATCGAATAATTAAGGAACCAAGTTGTATAACCTCAGAGGGTTACACTAACCTATAACCTGGTCCTAATAGAGCTCTAAGGCATTTCTAAAATATGCTACATTGGGTCAGAACTGAAAGTCAAAGCAAAAGTCTACTTTTGCGACTTTCGGTTCCGAACCGAGCCTAAACTGAAAATTGTCGGGTTGAACATGCTTAGACATGTTCTTACATTAATTACCAAGTTATACAAGTGATAAAACAGGTTTCATGGCTTCTACATTGTTAATTATGTGTTTAATTGAAAATTAGCTTTCTGTTGACTTTTTACAATTAAGTTTGACCCGACAATTGACCTAGTTAGAGTGGGAATCAGAGGGTGCCCTTTTAAGGGTTTATTACCCACATAATTACCAACTCATAGCTACTTTCAATTCGAGAATTGACTGGACCATTAGTGATTAATCACTAAGTCAAACCTTAATTACGACGGGTTTGAATTTAGGCCATTAAACTAATAAAACTGAATTTAGAGAGGTTACGGAAGCTTACTGAAGTCCTTAGTACGAAAATGAAGGTAATGAAATCTTGTTTGAGGTCCAGAGAGCTCCAGAAAATGTGTTTGAATGATTTCAAGTGAATGCCAAAAATGTTGCAATAAGTGTTCTTATATAGGGACTTTAATTGAACAAGATCATTAAAACAAGGCCTATAACTGATCTTAGATCAATCCCAAGTGTCCCTATGCATGAAAAACTACTGGCTCAGCCTCTGGATTTCGAATACCATGCTCATAAGTCGGTTAACCTGCTGAAAACAGACAACTGCCATGTTTTTGGAAGCTGGCAGGTTTTAGGCGGCCCGCGTAAGCTCCAAGAGGAGTCTTACACGGCCGGTATGAGGCCCAGATCCGGTCAAAACAAGTTTCAGCAATTGCACATTTGGTCCCTGGTCCTCCTAAACTTATTTTAACTTCCATTTATTGCAATTTTAACCCCCAAACTTGAGTTTTAAGGACTCTAAGTCATAAACAAACTTCGTTAAGCTCTCGGTTAGTTATACGATCACCAAATAAGTCCTGAATTTCAACGTTGATGCTTTTAACCCCTTATTTACGAATGTTAACGTATCTTCCTCATACGATATCGAAACCTTGTGAAATTTTTATCACTTATTCTCGTGAGCATAATTAATCGTTACAAAGCTTCGGGTTTGTTAAAAGGTCACTCAGAGGTATAAATTAAACATGTTGACACATTTAACCCTTGCGGTTTGTAAACTTTCACTTTCTTTCACAAACGGCTTCATAAGATTCATAATTCATTCGTTTAAGGGTATAAACATCGCTTAGGGTCGTTGAAAGGTATATTTATCAAATGTTGTCACTTTGAATCCTTTTATACACATAGTTTCTTTATTTGTCAACTTTTAGTCCCTCATATATAATCCTTTACACGTTTAAAGCTCATGACACGTGTCCTCATTATATTGGTCGTGAATTTACGAGGTGTTACATCCTCACCCCCTTAAAAGAAATCTCAACCTCGATATTTACTGAAATAAATGAGGGTACTTCTGTTTCATTGTGGACTCAACCTCCCACGTGTATTCGGGACCTCTGCGGGCATCCCATTTAACCTTTACAATCGGTACATGCTTCTTTCGAAGCTTCTTAACCTGTCGATCCTCGATCGACAAAGGTTTCTCGACAAATTTTAAGCTCTCGTCAATATGCACATCCGTATGTGGCATGAATAGTGATTCATCAGCTAGACATTTCTTCAGATTGCAGATGTGAAACACGTTATGAATTCCACTGAGCTCTTCAGGCAGGTTTAACTTGTAAGCCACTGTTCCGACACATTCAATGATCTCGAATGGTCCTATGTATCTTGGGCTTAACTTTCCTTTCTTACCAAAACGCATTACCCCTTTCCAGGGTGATACCTTAAGTAACACCTTGTCACCTACCTCGAATTTCAGAGGTTTACGCCTTTTATCTGCGTAGCTTTTCTGCCTATCCCGGGCAGCTTTAAGACGATTACGTATCTGTACAATCTTATCTGTCGTCTCCAGGACTATATCAGGTCCTGTTAGTTGGACATCTCCAACTTCTGCCCAACAAACGGGCGTTCTGCACTTTCTTCCATACAGGGCTTCAAAAGGTGCAGCTTGAATACTGGAATGATAGCTATTATTGTATGAAAATTCGATCAATGGAAGATGATCATCCCAACTTCCTCCTAAGTCAATAACACAAGCTCGTAGCATATCCTCGAGTGTCTGTATAGTACGCTCACTTTGACCATCCTTCTGAAGATGATATGATGTGCTGAAGTTTAATCGAGTGCCTAGGGATTGTTGAAAACTTTTCCAGAAATGCGATGTATACCTCGTATCCCTATCAGAGATGATAGACACTGGCACTCTGTGAAGAGATACAATCTCGTCCACGTACAGCTGAGCTAACTTATCTGAGCTGTGTGTTTCCTTAATAGGTAAGAAGTGGGCTAACTTAGTCAATCTATCCACTATAACCCAAATAGTGTCATTTCCTCGCTTTGTCTTTGGTAATTTGGTGATAAAATCCATAGTCACCATTTCCCACTTCCAGATGGGAAGTTCAGGCTGTTGCAGCAATCCTGACGGCTTCTGGTGTTCTGCTTTAACTTGAGCACATGTCAGACATTTGGCCACATAAGTGGCTATAGACTTCTTCAAGCCTATCCACCAGTAATTTGCCTTTAGATCCCGGTACATCTTGTCACTCCCAAGATGAACAGAATACTTAGAACTGTGGGCTTCTTGAAGGATAACATCCCGAAGTCCTCCATAGATTGGAACCCATATTCGTCCATTCAATCTTAGGATTCCATCCTTGCCATACGATAACTGTTCAGCAGTGACTCCCAGCTTTTCATCTGGGTAGTTAGCTTCTAATACGGCTTTTGAGCGGCTAACAATCTTTCATTCATACTGTTTTTCAATTCAATGCTCTTTGCATTGATTCTAATGGGCTTAACCCTTTCCTTTCTACTCAATGCGTCGGCGACCACATTAGCCTTTCCTGGATGATATCGGATTTCACAATCATAATCATTTAAAGTCTCCATCCATCGATGCTGTCTCATGTTTAAGTCCTTCTGATTAAACAAATGTTGAAGGCTCTTGTGATCAGAATAGATCACACACTTGGTACCATACAAATAATGCCTCCAAAGTTTGAGCGCAAACTCAACGGCACCCAACTCCAAATCGTGGGTGGTGTAATTCTTCTCGTGCACTTTTAATTGTCGGGAAGCATAGGCAATGACCTTGCCTTTCTGCATGAGCACACACCCCATACCAGTGTGTGATGCATCGCCGTATACTACAAATTCCTCTATTCCATCAGGCAATGTCAACACAGGTGCATTGCTCAACTTCTGCTTGAGAATGTCAAAGGATTCTTGCTGCTTAGGACCCCAGTCAAACTTGATATTTTTGCGGGTTAGTGAGGTTACGGATGCAACAATCCTTGAGAAGTTTTCAATAAAGAGTCTGTAATATCCTGCCAAACCCAAAAAGCTACGAATCTCTGTGGGCGTCTTCGGCTCTTGCCAATTCATGATAGCTTCAATCTTAGCGGGATCCACCTGGATACCACTCTTACTAACCACATGTCCAAGGAATTGGACTTCACGAAGCCAAAATTCACACTTTAAAAACTTGGCGTAGAGCTTTTCTTGTTGGAGAAGTGCAAGAATACAACGGAGGTGCTTTTCATGGTCAGCTTGATTCTTTGAGTAAATAAGAATGTCATCAATGAAGACGATGACAAATTTATCCAAGTAGGGCTTGCAGACGCGGTTCATGAGATCCATGAAAGCTGCTGGTGCATTGGTGAGCCCAAAGGGCATCACTAGGAACTCGTAGTGACCATAACGAGTCCTAAATGCAGTTTTGTGCACATCTTCATCTCTAACTTTCAGTTGATGGTAGCCTGACCTTAAATCAATCTTGGAGAAGTAACTTGCCCCTTGCAATTGATCGAACAGATCGTCGATCCTGGGCAATGGATATATGTTCTTGATAGTGACCTTGTTAAGCTCGCGATAATTGATGCATAGACGCATCGATCCATCTTTCTTCTTTACAAATAGAATTAGTGCTCCCCAGGGAGATGAGCTAGGTCTAATAAATCCTTTGGCTAACAAATCATCCAGTTGAGTCCTCAATTCTTTCATCTCTGTTGGTGCTAGCCTGTAAGGTGCTCTTGCAATAGGTGCTGCTCCAGGTATAATGTTAATTCTAAACTCCACTTGCCTATCCGGTGGTAAACCAGGTAGCTCTTCTGGGAATACTTCTGGATATTCGAAAATGACGAGGATGTCATCAATCTTAGGCTTCGTTTCATCAGTAGTTACTTGTGCCATATAAATGACACATCCTTTCTTCATACATCTCGATGCATTAAGCATAAACACTTGCTTAGGCAACCCATACTGAGTGTCTCCCTGTATGGTAAGAGGCTCACCATACGGAGTCTTGATCACCACTTGTTTCTTGTCACAAAAAATCTGGGCTTGGTTATGAGATAACCAATCCATGCCTATCACTATGTCGAAACCAACTAATTTCAAAGGAAGCAAGGATAACGGAAAAGAGTGGTTCCTAATGGATATAAATCATCCATCTAATATAGTTGAGGCAGTTTCTATGGTACCATCAGCCAACTCTACTTCATACTTCAGGCTTAGGGCTTTAACAGGCAGATTTAACAATTTACAAAACTTATCATCGACAAATGACTTATCCGCACCCGAATCAAATAATACCCTTGCATAAACATCATTAATAAGGAAGGTACATGTTATGACATTATTATCTTGAACTGCTTCCCGTGCATTCATTTGGAAGACCCTAGCATTGGTCTTCTTGCCTTCCTCAGGCTTCTTGGCATACTTTGAGCAGTTTGACTTGATGTGCCCCTTCTCATTACAATTATAGCACGTCGCGTCCTTTATCTTCTTGCAGTCTAACGTCTTGTGCTCACTTGACTTACAAATCCCACAAGCCCTGGGCTGCGATTGGGATTTCGATTCGTATATGCACCTTCCCAGATGACGTTTCTTGCAAATTTTACACTTGGGCTTTTCACCCTACTGCTGATCATCCTTTCTAAACCTGGAACTCTTCTTGTGGTCAGAGTTCCCTTTGTGCTTCTTGTCTGAACGGTGTGAGTTATCATCCTCACGTTTTCTCTTTCCAGCATCAGAATTCCTAAGCGATCTCTGCCTGACCGCATCAAGGGTAAGAGACAAGGATAAATCAGCTACAGACCTAAAGGTAGTAGGTCGAGATGCCTTCACACTGGCTTTGATCTCCGGGGCTAAACCCCCAATGAAGCGGGTTATCCGCTTTGGTTCCGGCGTCACCAAGTAAGTAACCATTCGAGACATAGTATTAAAACTCGTAAGATACGCCTGACAGTCCAAATTCTTCATAACCAATGTCAGGAAATCGGTCTCGATCTTCTCAACCTCATGTTGAGGACATAAATTTTCCTTAATCAGAGTCACAAACTGATCCCAAGACAGATTGTACAACGGGATCTTCCCAGAAGCTTGGATTAGAGACCTCCACCAAGCTAGTTCTTCTCCTTTAAACGACTGAGATACAAACTTCACAACATCCCTATCAGCGCAACCACTGATATCAACCACGGTGTCCATCTCGTCTAGCCACGTCATGCAGTCAATAGCTCCTTTTTCCCCAGTGAAATCCCTGGGTTTGCAGGAGACAAAATACTTGTAGGAGGAGGTCTTTGCACATGGCTCCTGATCAAATACAATTTTCTTAGACGGAACACTATGCTGATGAGATGAATGTCAGTCATCATCCTTCTTTGACCCATTATGTTTAGGAGGTGGCTTACTATGAGCCTCAGAGTGAGTCTTAGGTTGTGATTTGGAATGGGGTACCGATGAGGTCTTGCTTCGAGTACCACTTGATTCATTATCTCGTCTATCCAGAGCTCGAGTAACGGCATTGTCTATCAATGCCTACAGTTCTGCACCAGCTATGTTGATTTTGGTGGTATCATGATTTTCCCTTGGGTGACTGTTGATTTCTTCAGACTCTGCCATGTAGCTTGATTGCTACATAAAATGATGACAATGATTTATTTAGAGGTTTATAATAGATTTGTCATCTTATTAATTTATTAACCGTGGTATTAAAGAACCATATTGGTTAATTTGTTAGGTATTTTCATTCAGGATTTTTCATTATAATAATCCTTAGTTATAATTAAATATAATAATGGCACAAAAGGCCAAGTCACATGGACACATTCAAATTATAGGCCAAGATCTTATAGGATCGAGGTACTAAGGCTTGAATCATAGTTCATTACCTTTCTTGACAGGGAGTTATAGGCTACAACTGTCTTTTGTCTTATATGACAATGATTATGGCCCGTAGGCATTACATCACCAATGGATGTTTAATAATAAAGAAGAATTAGAAGAATCCAATATAGGGATGACATGTGTGATTTTTATGAATCACATCTGCCAGGAGTGTTAACATGTTTTTAGATGTTAACAAGGATTTGAATCTTTTAAACAGGTTTTACCATCATGGCCAGGTCTTATAATGACATGCAGGCTAGGTTATACCCTTTAAGATTCTTATTTAATATTTAAAGTCAGATCTTATAAAAGGAATGACATATTTTGGATTTATTTATTTCATATATATTACATTTATGCATAAAATGACAAAATGAAATTTTAAATTATAACATGCCACTAAAAATTAAAAAGAGTACATATTGCCCTAAACGGGACTTTAACTGAAATAACTTGCCCACGCAGGGGCTAAACAGAAACTACAAGTCCTCGCAGGGACTGGATACAGAAATAGATGTCCACACAGGGACTTGATTGAAAATTAAAGAAATACAAAATAAACAATAAGGAATTTAATGATCCCTTTTGCTCTTCCCCTTGATTAAACTTGCCAAGCCTTTAAGAAAACCCCGGTGGCTTTTACGCTCTTCTCGAACCTCCTGCTCCACCTGGCTCAACCTTTGAAGAATCTCCTGTTGTTGTGGCGGCTGGATCTGTGGTGGCTGCGGCTGCTACGGCTGCAGAGGTTGAGGAGGTGGCGGGTATTGATACCCATAGGTCGGGTATCAAGTCGTCCAGGGACCTCCATAGGGCCCTTCAGGATGAAGAGCATCGTAGTTCGCCGCTACAAGGTATGGGTCAACTTCAGCGTAGTTGTAGTTGGTATTGGGCGGCTGCTCAAATGGGTTGTACGCCTCTGAACCGGCTTATGCAGGAATCGGGTTATCATAACCCATTGGTGGTGGTGCGACTGGCGCAGAGTCCACCTCGGAAACTGGGTTTGAAGGCCCACCCATCTGCGGGTCTTCGTATAGTTGCGGGTAATGACTGCCACTGGAAGGTTGAGGGATGCTGATACGTACTCCCCCTCGCACGGACATCCGTGCGTTTGATCTTCTCTGCCTCGGTGGCTCCGGAGGCGGCTGCTGAACTGGTGGTGGTGGCGGTGGAGTGACCGCTTCAAAATGCGAATCCTCCGAGGGATCCTACTGCTGCTGTTGTGAGTTGTAACTGGGAGTAAACACCCTGTCGTATTGGGCAAACCTTGCCTGATAACTGTCTGGACCACGATAAGGTGATCCATGATATGACGACCCATTCAAAATCTCGATGGGGTGAGTAGGTGTCCCGGTTGGTGGCTCGGCGGGGTCTGGGTCCTCATCCATATCCATTCCCTGAGCTTCAGGGAAATGGTCTTCAGGGCCCAATGGGTTGTGACCCATTGGTTCTTTAACCTGGTTTGCTGGGTTGAACCGGCTCTGAAAATAAGGTGTCGGGTCCTGAAAGGCCCGATGAGAGGTTGACCGTCGCAACGGTAAGAAGGAGTGGTGCGAATCTTCGGGCTCGTTTTCCGATTGCGGCCCGAATGAGTGAAGGTACGAGGGTGATGAACTTAGCGAGACAGATCGCCTCACGGGCTCCAGATATGTCCTCCAATCCTCCTGAGGACTTGTGCTCATTGTCACAGACGGTGTTCGCCGGTGGGAAGGTCCGACCTCGTGGTCGTTTGGGGCATTGATTGGCCCCTTGCCTCTTCCTCCTCTACGAAACCTAGGTGGCATCTTGTTGAACCTGTCAAAACAAACAAAAGGACAACAAAGGAAAAAAATAAATGACAAATTAAAATAAAACAAATTTGGATTAGTCCTATGTTATTTGTCTAGACTCGGAAGTCGAGGAATGTGCAAACTGTGTCATTGAGATTAAACACAAAAAGGGCTAGTGTTTAATTCACTCAATGTTGGCTCTGATACCAACCTGTCACACCCCGATATTTCCACATATTACCGGTGGGCCCGGTGGGGAGTATCGTGACGTAGTTGATATCGTCATAGTCAAATCATTACAGTTTAATGCACAGCGGAAGCAAAAGATAATAACATTACAAACCGAATGAAAGTAATATCATTTATTACAAAAAAAACGGTTGTAAGGGATCCACAGGCGGATCAAAGATAAAAGGAACATTGTTCAACAGATTCTTAAACATCTAAGCTTGCAAGACTCTTTATTGATGCTAGGAGTAGCCAGCCTATTCCGTCTAGTACCTACACTTTAGCCTTTTTAGAAAATACGTCAGTTTTCACTGGTAAATACAATTAACCGACTCATTTTGAAAATGTTTAAGAAAATTAATTTGAATGCACAAGGCACAAAATATCTTTTATAACTTGGGATAATTATTTATATATAAACTTGTAAAAGAATTACATGTTTGTTATACGTTCAGTAGCCCGGGCTGAACACCGGGTTAAAGATTAATTGACACACCACATAATATAATCCCGCGGCGAGTTATTCTCGAACAGGCGGTTATATCTTTTTATATACGCACCGGCAGGTGTATGCCTACACCCCGTGCTTAGGTCGTGGCCATTTCAATGAATGATGCCAAGGATATCCGGGACATGGTCATTAACCCCCCAAAGGCTTTAAGCAAACAAAATAGTTTAAACGGGTCATCTCAATAAATTAACGTTCATATGATTAAAAATTCAATGCCCGACCAAGCGGTATTTTATATACCGTACCCCAAGCCCGTATAAGGGAAAATAAGTTAAAAGTATTTACCTGAGCAAGTATATATCACAATCAGCGAGTGCAAGTATCTTTTACTGGTCTCCTAATCTGGAACGAAGGTTTTAATAACCTATTAGATTCCTAACGGGTCTTAATTAAGTCTAAACTTAGACCGATTAGTTTTAAAGGAAGATATATGGTTCAAAACGCACGATTAAGCGAAGACCGGATTAGAATGTGGTTTAGACCCGACAAGTTTGTATACTTGTATAATATGGGCAAACTAAACACATTCTGGATTTTGAGATAAAAACGATAAGGTTTGACCCGTTTCGGCTAATTTATGCAAACTAGATACATAAACCGCACCGAACGTGAAAAATGTGTAACGGGTAACCAAATGAGTCATGAATAGGTTTCCTAAGTTAATATGCCTTAAATATGTTGTGATAACAGTAAGATACCTTCCATTATGCCCAAAATAGATTAAAACTCAAATTATGCCCCGTAGGGGTATTTTGGTCATTTTAAAGGTTATAAAAGGGATTAAATATTAATCTGAGTTTCAGGTCAGATATAATCAGTAGAAATATTTATTTTTATAAGTCATAACAGTAGGGTATTGCATATATGTGAAATTTATCTTTTATAACCAAACTATGCACCGTAGGGGCATTTTGGTAATTTCACATAAGCTTTAAAGGTCAAATTTAGAATTCTGAGTTTAAAACTTTTGCTTACTATTTAATTATAAAAATTTACTTAAAACATCAGTATGTATTAAGTTTTATATGTTAAAAATAGTTTTAACCCATACTATGCGCTTAAAACGCGTAAAAGTCGATTTTAAGCGATTTTCGGGTTAAAATAGGAAATCTGAGTTTTTGATCAGTTTATAAAGTCCAAAATGTTTTATTTATTATATAAAATCAGTAGCAAAAAGTTTGGTATCAATATGTTATATAAAACTCGTTTAATTCAAGAAAAAGGCATAACCGACAATTACCGAATTAAAGCAAGAACCCTATGTTATGCTCAGCTTAAAAATAAATAAAAATCTTCAAAAATCCCAAAATACAATATTTCATCAGTGGGTAAAAATTTTGGTGTCAAAATTGGGGTTTAGATAGGCTTTATGCTAATTACGTTGTTTAATTAATAAAAAGCTTCTTAATTACGATATTGAGCATAACTCCTAATCTAGACCTCAAACTGATGTCAAATTTGTAGGACAAGTTTATAAATCAGTAATGAAGGTTTTTGTCCTCTCACATTTTCAAAAATCTCATTTTAAGGTCAAAGGGCATAATGGCCAACATTTAGGCATATAACGGAAACATGCACATGAATCGAATAATTAAGGAACCAAGTTGTATAACCTCAGAGGGTTACACTAACCTATAACTTGGTCCTAATATAGCTCTAAGGTATTTTTAAAATATGCTACATTGGGTCAAAACTGAAAGTTAAAGCAAAAGTCTACTTTTCTGATTTTCGGTTCCGAACCGAGCCTAAACTGAAAATTGTCGGGTTGAACAGGCTTAGACATGTTCTTACATTAATTACCAAGTTATACAAGTGATAAAACAGGTTTCATGGCTTCTACATTGTTAATTATGTGTTTAATTGAAAATTAGCTTTCTGTTGACTTTTTACAATTAAGTTTGACCCGACAATTGACCTAGTTAGAGTGGGAATCAGAGGGTGCCCTTTTAAGGGTTTATTACCCACATAATTACCAACTCATAGCTACTTTCAATTCGATAATTGACTAGACCATTAGTGATTAATTACTAAGTCAAACCTTAATTACGACGAGTTTGACTTTAGGCCATTAAACTAATAAAACTTAATTTAGAGAGGTTAAGGAAGCTTACTGAAGTCCTTAGTACGAAAATGAAGGTAATGAAATCTTGTTTGAGGTCCAGAGAGCTCCAGAAAATGTGTTTGAATGATTTCAAGTGAATGCCAAAAATGTTGCAACAAGTGTTCTTATATAGGGACTTTAATTGAACAAGATCATTACAACAAGGCCTATAATTGATCTTAGATCAATCCCAAGTGTCCCTATGCATGAAAAACTACTGGCTCAGCCTCTGGATTTCGAATACCATGCTCATAAGTCGGTTAACCTGCTGAAAACAGACAACTGCCATGTTTTTGGAAGCTGGCAGGTTTTAGGCGGCCCGCGTAAGCTCCAAGAGGAGTCTTACGTGGCCGGTATGAGGCCCAGATCCGGTCAAAACAAGTTTCAGCAATTGCACATTTGGTCCCTGGTCCTCCTAAACTTATTTTAACTTCCATTTATTGCAATTTTAACCCCCAAACATGACTTTTAAGGACACTAAGTCATAAACAAATTTCGTTAAGCTCCCGGTTAGTTATACGATCACCGAATAAGTCCTGAATTTCAACGTTGATGCTTTTAACCCCTTATTTACGAATGTTAACGTATCTTCCTCATACGATATCGAAACCTTGTGAAATTTTTATCACTTATTCTCGTGAGTATAATTAATCGTTGCAAAGCTTTGGGTTTGTTAAAAGGTCACTCAGAGGTATAAATTAAACATGTTGACACATTTAACCCTTGCGGTTTGTAAACTTTCACTTTCTTTCACAAACGGCTTCATATGATTCATAATTCATTCGTTTAAGGGTATAAACATCGTGTAGGGTCGTTGAAAGGTATATTTATCAAATTTTGTCACTTTGAATCCTTTTATACACATACTTTCTTTGTTTGTCAACTTTTAGTCCCTCATATATAATCCTTTACATGTTTAAAGCTCATGACACATGTCGTCATTATATTGGTCGTGAATTTACGAGGTGTTACATTTGGCGATGACAACTAGGGTTCTGGGTTTTTGCGGTTCTTTGGACGAAAAAAATGGCAGATCTGGGTTGTGGGTTTTTGCGTGTGGAGTGGGTGGCTTATGGTTGTGGCTGCGATTTAGAGAAGGAGGGAGACGATGGTTGATGTTGGTGGTGGTGATTGGCGTTGGTGGCAGCTGGTGGTGCTTGTTTCAGAGATGGTAGGGCTGTTGGTGGATGTGTGGTAGGGCTGCTGGTGGATGTATAGTGGTGGCAGTAGATGGTGGTAGGGCTGTTGGTGGATGTGTGGTGGTGGTAGTAGATGGTAGGTGGTGATGGTGGATGGTAATTGATGGTGGTTGGTGTGATAGTTCATGTTTTGGACATGTTTTCTGGTTGGCGGCAGTAGTTTAGGTGGTTTCGGTGATTTGTAAGGGAAAAGGGTGGTGGTGGTCAACAGTTGGAGTTGGTCGGTTGCTGATGGTGGTGCCCGGTGGAAGAGAAGGTGGGGGGTTGAATGTTTATTTAATTACTGTTAGTATTAATAAAAAGACAAAAAAAGGATTTCATTCATTAATAATCAAATACTTATCTGTAAACTTACCAAAATACTCTTCTGGTTAATAATGGTAATGGATGTTGTTAGAGGCGTGGAGTAAAAAATATATAAGTTCCATAGATCAGGGAGTAAAATGGTTATTTTTAAAGGATTTGGGGCAAAACCGTTAAAACGACCAAACCACAGGGAGCAAAATGGAAGTTTACTCGTTTTTATAACAATAAACAAATATACTTTTCCCCAAGAATGTTAAACAAACTTTAGGTGGTGTTTGCTATGCAGGAATGGGAGGCAGAATGGAATGGATCAACATGAGGGAATGAAGAAAAGGGTGTTTGGTTAGTTAATGGAATGAAATCACTCATTCCATAAGGCATTCCATTCCCTCAAAATCATTCCATTCACCTCCCATGGTTTTTTTCATTCCATCCCCTCTTGCACCACTCATCAGCAACACATAACCCACCACCCACCACCGACACCATCGCCGCCTCCACCCGCAACCCGTAACCGCCTCCGCCACCACCCCGACAGCCTCCACTGTCTCCGCCACCACCCGCCACCGTTGCTATCCACCGTCACCACCAACCACCGCCACTGCCACCCACCACCACCGTCGACGCCAAAACCACCGCCACCACCAATCACCACTACCACCACCACCCACCGCCACCTCCGCCGCCACCAACCACCACCGACGACCGTCACCACCACCCCGTCACCGCCTCCCGCCATCGCCGCTGTGACACCTGTGTCACTTCAACCATCAAACAAATACCAAACCAATGAAATATTGTATTTCATACTTGGGATTTGTATAAATATGTGTATCATTTGCACATATCAATTCTTGTTCGATTTCGAGCCCTAAATCGCTTTCTGGAAAGTTATACGCGTACTGATGCGTAAATATAACCAGTTTAATGCAACAAACACTCCGGAACAGTGACATAGGCTTAACATACCTTACGTAACCTTTACATAACTTAGAAATAAGTTTTGGAAGGTTTGGTGTGCCGAAATCAAGTTTATTCGCTTATAGGGACTAAATTCGACAAACTGCGAAAGTATATCTATTCGTACTGTAACGGACATTCCGGAACTTGACCATAAGTTAAACATACCCTAAATATACTTTACATAGCTTAGAAATAGGCTTTGAGGTGTTCGGTGTGCTAAAATAAACTTTTTGGTCATCAGGGACTAAAAGCGTCAAAAAGTGCATGAGTTTGCATTTTCGCGCATATTTTACGTTCTGAATATATCCGGACATCCAAAAATTTATGTAAGCATTAAAATATTTTATTTTAGTGTTTGGCATGATAAAATTTCATTCGTCGCGTAATTTGGATCGTTTTTCGCGTCCGCTCGTGTTTCGTCGTAATTAACCGAACAACGCAATCGTACGACCAAACGAACCGACATCCGACATATTTTTGAGCATGTTTCATGTCCCTCATGTTTAGGCATCATTGTAGAGCCTTAAAAATGGTTTAACGGGCTTTAAACGTGTCGAAAAAGGGCTTAAACACATGCAGGGACTGAAACTGCAACTTTTGAAACTTGTTTGCTGATCAGAACTTCAGGCGGAGCGCGTAAGCCCTGAGCCTTCCCTTATACGGCCCGCGTGAGATCACCAGATCTGCAAAAATTATTTTCCAGCTATTTACAGCCTGTTCCAGCCATTTCCAGCTCTTGCAAATGGTTTTTATGATCCTATGGGCTCATTTGGAGGTGCCCATGGTATTCAAATCAGTGGGTATGATGTGTAAGGCCAAGATTAAAGCTCGTTTTACGAGGAACGATCTTAATGGCTCTCCGAAAACTATAAATACCCCTCATGTTTTCACTTCAAACCACACCTTGATCTGATTTTGTTCTCTAAGTTGGGGTTATCACACTCCATACCTGAGAATAATCGGATCAAACTTCCATTCTTGGACCCGTTGTAAGTCCTCTTTCGTTCTTTTACGCGTTTTAAGCGTGAAAGTAAAACTTTGTTTGACTTTCTGCATTGACCTGTTTATGGTCAACATGAAGTTCGTTTGAACTTCATAACGTGAGCGTAATCACGATGGTTTTAGTCTCTTGTGACTATACCTACTGATTACCACGTTATCTAGGCATAGTGACGAGTCGTAGTTTCGGCCAAAATGCGTATTCTTGCGTATTTTGTAACCAAACTACTTTTAGGTATCAAAACCGTTTGTTTTGATACCAAACCTGTTTTCAAACTTCGTTAAACATGTTTCAACATGTTTAGCTCTTCACTTTAGGTTTAGTGCTTATATAGGGTCGTAAAGGTAAGCGGTCTAAACAACCGCTTAGACTTTCGAACCCGATCCGTTTGGTCGATCATTAGGATCCGACCAAACACATTAGGTGACCATAGTTGTATAGGGAATAACCTTCCAAGGTTATACCTTGTGGTCACGTCGTTTAGTTGGTTATATGATAGGTAGTTTATATGCCTCAGGAAAATTACCAAAATGCCCTTTTTACGCCAAAATTCATTTTAAGCATATGTAACATAACTTTTGACATCTAAACTGATTTGGAAACATTATTAGACATGTAAAGGCATATATTACTTGTCATACGACTAGTTAGGCGGTCTAAACGCGTTTTACGCGAACGACGCGTTAAAGTAGCATAAGCTACCTAAACGGGTCGTAATGGGTCATAAGCACTTAAGATAGGTTTTGTTTTAGAATGTAGGCTTTGTTAAACCATATTACATGAGTTCCTATACTCATTTGGTTTACGGAACCTCATTCTACCTGATCTTCCAATTTAGGTCCGTTTATTTACATAGTTACCTATATTAGGTGTCGTTTGATTCCGTGATCCCTCTAGCTTTGCTTGGTTGTTGTTCATCCTCCTGTCCATCGATGTTGCAAGTTGTTTGAGTAATACATAGCATGTTGCGGGAATGTTGCAGAAGTGATCACACTTTGGGATCTAAATCGTCAATACATGAGTTCCAGCAAACGAAGAGGAGTAAGAAAGGTATCGATCAATCATTCAACGCTGCGACATCCAACTCAGGGACGTTCGTATAAGCACCTAACATTCTATATGTTTCGCTAAGTGTTCAGATGGGTGTTTAGGTAATACTCAATAGCAACGTGATTTGAAGGGACCCAGAGAAAATGAAAAGTTCACGTTCGAGTAGGGGACAATCACTGCTATGGCCCTATAGGTTTGTTATGTTTCACATCGATCAAATAACAAAACGGAACCCCTTTTCCACTTGTTAAGCCTCACTGGGACTCGCATGCACCCCACATTATTATTATGTATGCACCCACAATAATACTGCGATTTGCGTGCTCATCTCAGCTCCTCTTAACTCATGTCAAATGGTTCCTCAAACTCGAGTAGCAAACGAAGAGCATCACGAAGCGTAAGTCATGAATGTTTAGGGAAATACCACCCTATCAGTCACATAACACATCCAAGTAATACAAGAATTCATACTGTTGTGCTAAACGTGCAATCACATGCAATATCATATGTAAGTGTTCACTAGTCAGGCGGTACAATGAGTATACGAGAGACGAACCTTGCAATCTGGAGCTGAGTGTCATGGTCGTATTCACATTTTCAGAACTGTTCGGTTATAGTCTGGTTTTACAAAAACGTTTTTCCCCTTTTTTAAAACCAAGTTCACTATAACCAATGGCTCTGATACCAATCTGTCACACCCCCAAAATACCACAAGCGGAAGCCCCCGCGTGGTGTGTGACGTACCAGGATCTAGCCACCAATCATATTGAACTCATAGGTATATTTAAATAAAACTTTCATTGATTAACATTAAGTGTTACAACATTACAAATAATTCACAGTGGAAGCACAATTCATTCGTTAAGTGTTTATAAACCACATGTAAAAACCATTAGTCTTGTTTTGCAATTCCATGTATCTCGACCCATGACCACTCCAGCCTCCCAGACCGTAAGTTCCAACATTATGCACCTAAAGGCCTGCAAGGCATGTAACAACGAATCAACAACAAAGTTGAGCGAGTTCACAGTTGGTTGTCCAGTTTTAGTGTTGTTCCAAAAATCATAAGTTCATTCGAAAACCAGTAGTTAATCAGTTCCTTGTTTCCCAAACCATAACCAGTGGGGGCTTCCCCATGTGAACCACTAGACCCGTTACCATATCGACCACTGACTAAAGTAAGTTAGTGCCCTGACGTCAATGTCTATCATCATTGATTAGTGCCTAGATCCATTAGTTCACGCCCGTCCTCTATGGCACGGTGTGAGGCTTGTTAAACCTAAATAGCGCTATCTAACTAATGACCCGCTCGCCATTGGCCCGACGATTAAGTCGATATAAAAGGAGGGACTTCATGATAGAGATTTTGGTCTAGTTTCCGTGTTGTCACCTTTCAATAAAGAGGGTGTGTACGAAATCCCCAAACCAGGAGATTACGTAGGTTCCAAATCAATTCCTTATCACATGTTGTCACCCTTCAATAAAGAGGGTGTGTACGTGTTCCAAACCAGGAGATCACGCAGTTTCAGTTTAAATCCTTTACCCATTCCCAACCCTTGGGAATCCCATGCCTTGTGGAAAGTGTGAACTCACCTTAGATTTGCTCGGCAGATTAAGTTATGGAAAGAAATACATGAGCAGGAACCAGTCAATCACGTCCTAACATGATTACCGTCTAAGGGTTAGTGGGTGTGCTCACGTGGAAACACGAATCCTACACGTATCTAGCACGTAGCACATTTTATCATACAATACCAATATCATGCATGCATTTATCGCGACACAGCTTAGCGACAACACAAGTGTCACAAAAGACTTAAATACTCTTCAATAAATATTCAGCCATATAGTGCATTTTCGACAGTTTTCGGATTGTTATCCGGAATAGTTCTTGTACAACAAAATTCCCAAAAAATTACTAAATGTGTTAAACGATCCAAATATTATTGTGTCAAAATCTCGGGATCCAATTCATCACCAATTATTTTATAAAATTCATTTACCGGGTTGCAATTAGATTCGTCACTTTCTGACTGCAGTCCACGGAAAAATTCATTTAAAATTCATCGTAAGTCCGATTGACGAAATTCCAGTTGAAGAATTACAACAACATCAGTGGCCATCTACAGTACAAATTCCGCGACCTAACTCTATCCAGGTTTCAAGTTATGATGAAAAACATAACACACATTTTCTGCAGAAAAACGCAGCTTCAGTTGCTGAAACGAAATAATATATTTAAAATAGCAAACGATGTCCAAAAATCATGATTACAGCGCCATTTGAAGCGTATTTCGAAATAACACAATATAGACTCAAGAAAATCCAATTTTCGTTAAATTATGACCCGGTTACAGCCAACTGAAGTCGGCTGTAACTGATGGACAGAACCTGTTTTCGCATATACTTTACTAAAACGAGTTTCCGGGTTTCTCTATCATGTTTTACCGCTATATAAACATCTCTACATTATCATGGCAGGTTATAGGCTGTCTTATATCATATTCATTATGCCAAATTATCAATATCATCAAGAATCTAAACCCTAAACAACTTACAAGTGTCTAAGCATAACTACGCAACAATACGGATTCATCATAGCTGATCTTCACGCATTCAAAACCACAAATATCGATCATCATCAATGACACATTAAAACTCAAGTGACTTAACCGAACTCATAAGGATCCGAACATTACAAACACATGATATCTAGTATCTAGCACTTCATATAACATCAAATCATTGTGCAAATCAAACAATCGCAACCAACATACGTTGCCTTATATATAAAAAAATCAACTAAAACAAATGAATTACCGAGTTATAATAGTGGTGGGGATCGCTAGTGCTCGAACCAAGGACTTGAAGAGCTTTGTTGGTCTGATTTCGTGCCAACAGTCGAGACAAAGAGAGAGCATGGAGGGAGGCAGAGTAGTCGTAGGTTAGGGTTTTAGTTTTAGGGAAGTTATGACATTCATTCATGTTACGTAATTATATAAAAAGGATTTAGAGTTGGTGACGGTTTGGGGTTATGGGATTGGGCTGATGACAAGCAAAACAAAAAGAATATAAATGGAATGGGTTGAGGGTTTTGGGCCGTAAGGGTTGCTCACGAAAATCAAAAGAAGTGGAGGTGGTAGATGGTGACTTTCATTTGATTAGTGTTCTATATTTTTTTTTACACTTGTACCCACTAATAATAAGTTAATATAATACATATCCAACAATACTAAATTAGTGTATTACATAATCGATCAAATACGGTACGATGCGGAAACTAGAACATATAAGAAACGTAACTAAAGTAACCGAAAAGAATGAACGGTTTTTACCTCGGAACTACGGGTTGTCACATCATCCCCATGTTGAAAGAAATTTCGTCCCGAAATTTAGCACATAGCCACTGAAGAAGCTAGTTGTGTTGAGCGTTTTCGCGGGGTGTCACCTCATCCCCATGTTGGTTTGGAATTTCGTCCCGAAATTCAGTAGTAGCTTCAATACTGGACTCATCTTTCTCGAACAACTGAGGGTACTTGCGTTTCATTTGGTCTTCTCATTCCCAGGTAAACTCTGGGCCATGACGTGAGTTCCAACGAACTTGAACTATAGGTATCCTGGTTCGTTTGAGAATCTTGACCTTCCGGTCCAAGATTTCCACTGGTTCTTCGACAAATCGCAACCGACCGTCGATGGTGAGCTCCTTGAAAGGAACTATGAGGGTTTCATCTGACAGACACTTCTTCAGATTCGACACATGGAATACGTTGTGAACTCCACTGATTTCTTCAGGTAGATTCAATCTGTAGGCCACCTTGCCAATTCTCTCAGTGATTTCGAAAGGTCCAACATATCGCTGGTTGAGTTTGCCTCGTTTACCAAAATGAACTACACATTTCCAAGGTGAGACTTTAAGTAGCACTCGATCCCCAACCTGGAACTCGAGTGGTTTCCTGAGCTTATCAGCGTGGCTTTTCTGACGGTCACAAGCTGCCGCCACTCGTTGTCGTATCTGAGCAATCTTCTCTGTTGTGTCTACGACGAGTTCTGGGCGAGTGATTTGGCTGTTTCCAACTTCTGCCCAACAAGGAGGTGATCGGCACTTCCGTCCGTACAATGCCTCGAACGGAGCAGCCTGGATGCGGGTGCGGTAACTGTTGTTATACGAAAAATCCACTAAAGGTAGATGCCGCTCCCAACCGTTACCAAAGTCGATTACACATGCTCGAAGTATGTCTTCAAGTATTTGGATGGTGCGTTCAGTCTGCCCATCCGTCTGTGGATGATATGCTGTGCTCATGTCTAGACGTGAGCCAAAGGATTTATGCATCGCTTGCCACAAATTAGATGCAAACCGTGGGTCGCGATCAAAGATAATGGAGGTTGGCACCCCGTGCCTAGCAACCACTTCTTTCAGGTAGATGACTGCAAATGCAGAAAACTTATCCGTTTCCTTGATGGCTAGAAAGTGTGATGGTTACGTGAGACAATCAACGATCATCTAAGTGATATTGTTTCCGTTTCGAGTTGTAAGTAGACTATCGACTAAATCTAAGGCAGTCTATTTTCACTTTCCATATAGGTGTTTCTGGTTGCTAACACTTCACCTTGACTTTCCCATAAGTCAAATATCATTCCCATACCTAGCTAGGTAGGCCTTCATGCCCGATCACCAGTACAAAGTTTATAAATCCTAATTCCTCTCATCAAAACCCAGATGACTAGAATATCGAAGCCGGTGCGCTTTGCTCAACACGAGTTCCCTACAGTTGCCATATAATGAGACCCACCTTCGTTCCATGAGGTAATGAGTATCGTCCGACCCGTCAAAGGTTGCTTCTCCATGCCCCGCATGGGTTCAACTTGAAAATCCTCTTCCTTCAGTTCTCCAGTTTGAACAGAGCGAGTCTGGTCAAGTAAGTTAGAGTCGATAGTGAGCTGCAAGGCTCGTGCATGTTCAAGTTTCATAGTCGTAATTATCCTAGAGTTTCCCTCCAGCGATGCCATTAACTGATTTAGCTCTGTCGAAGCCAAGGTACACGGGAGGCTCTTATGATCGGTCTAAATAACGCATCTGGTACCGTCCAAGTAATGCCTCCAACTTAAATCCAAGGCCCACGATTGCCACCGCAGGTTGTGTGTTGTGCAGTCCCTCGTTGTAACTCCATTATGTATGCCATCACTCTCTCGTGTTGCATCGGTGCGTAACTGGGACTCTGATTCGAACCATCATGGTATACCACTAGATCGCCCATACTCTTAGGTAAAGACGATGCTCAGTGCATTGCAGAGTTGGGATTTGAAAGCTGAAAAGACATCCTCCTGTTTTATCTTCCACGAACACAACACCCTGCTGTGCTAAAGAGATTTAGGCTGCACGATCTTTGAAAATCCCGTGATGAATCTGTGATAGTGTCTAGTGAAACCAAGGAATTGCTGCATCCCCAAAGGAATCTTTGGTGTCGATCAGTTTCTAACAAGATGCATCTCAGCGAGATCCACGTGTATTCCCACTCCGTTGGTTACATGATCGAAATGCATCTCTCGAATCTAGATGTGACATTTAACAAGACTTTGCGCGGAGTGGCTCCTCCTTTAGAAGTTCTAAAATAAGATACAAATGCCACCCATGATGTTCCTTTCTCCTGGTCATGATTCAGAACGATGTCAAAAAATACGGTCGATTCATGTGATCCCTGAAGCTGCTGGCGTGTTGATCAACTCAATGATCATGGTGTACAAAGTTGAAACGGCTGCATTTCATTAGACGTGCTGTTCTAAGAGCATTCTCCTCTTGGACTTCCATCTGATGATAGCTCGTTTGCTAGCCAACCCTCGAATGGAAGCTTGTTCCTCGCAACTGGTCGACAGGTGGCCGATGCATGGTCGAGATAAGTGGTTCCTAACTGTCACCTTGTTACATTCTCAATAATCGATACACATACGAAAAGGCTTATCTTCACTGGTATTACTGGGCTCCCTAAAGCAAAAAACTAGATCTGATAAAACTCATGTCCAAAAGTTCCTGCAACCTTCCTTATGTAAGACTATAAGGAATACTAGTAGCAAGGGCTGCTTCTGACATGATGCCGGTCTGATATTCCTCCTGACGATATGAAGGTAAACCTGATAGTTCCTCTGGTAGCACTTAGGGAGAAATCACGAACAATTGGTGGATCCTCGATCCTCCTTTCCTTAGCCTCGACATCAGTAACGAGTGCTATCATGGCGGGGTAATCCTTCCGTGGACACTTCAGGCCTTCACTACTGAATTGATGCTAACCTCTGCACCACTCGGATGGTTTATGATAGACGACAACTTTCCCCTCACAGGGTATAACTGCGCGATGTCTGATTAACCAGCCCATACTGACTACTGCATTAGCACCATGGTGGATAGTAGAAGGAAGATTGATGCCGAAAACTTATCCCACTCGATTGAATTTACATCCCTACAAACATATGATGCTTCAATTGACCTGCCATCAGCCTTTCGAGAAGCATCAGGGTTAAACAGGACAGAGACGAAGCGATTAGCTACCCACATAAGCTTCCAAGTTGCCACTATTCTGGTGTCGCCCACGTCAACCCTAAATGCCCTTCCATGAGCATCATTTCCAGTGTTGCTGTTACTGCTGCTCCCAATGTCGTTGCTCGAAATGAAGCCCTACGATTCTTCACCATCAAAGTCCATCTTCTCACATTCTGAGCCACGTCCTAAGGCGCTACTCACTGTGCTGGCAGTTACACGTTCAACGTTACAGTCGATTGTCATTGCCTATGTCCCGATTGATTCGTAAGAGTTGACTCCCATGAGTCGCTGACAAGGGTTAAGGATTCGATTTGAAGCCAATTCGCTGGTGCTCATTGCCGGTAATCAGGGTCATCAAAGTACTGATGTCGGTACAGTACTACGCTCATCCTCCTGTCCATCGATGTTGCAAGTTGTTTGAGTAATACACATCATGTTGCGGGAGTGTTGCAGAAGTGATCACACTTTGGGATCTAAATCGTCAATACATGAGTTCCAGCAAATGAAGAGGAGTAAGAAAGGTATCGATCAATCATTCAACGCTGCGACATCCAACTCAGGGACGTTCGTATAAGCACCTAACATTCTACATGTTTCGCTAAGTGTTCAGATGGGTGTTCAGGTAATACTCAATAGCAACGTGATTTGAAGGGACCCAGAGAGAAATGAAAAGTTCACGCTCGAGTAGGGGACAATCACTGCTATGACCCCTATAGGTTTGTTATGTTTCACATCGATCAAATAACAAAACGGAACCCCTTTTTCACTTGTTAAGCCTCACTGGGACTCGCATGCACCCCACATTATTATTATGTGTGCACCCACAATAATACTGCGATTTGCATGCTCATCTCAGCTCCTCTTAACTCATGTCAAATGGTTCCTCAAACTCGAGTAGCAAACGAAGAGCATCACGAAGCATAAGTCATGAATGTTTAGGGAAATACCACCCTATCAGTCACATAACACATGCAAGTAATACATGAATTCATACTGTTGTGCTAAACGTTCAATCACATGCAATATCATATGTAAGTGTTCACTAGTCATGCAGTACAATGAGTTTCCGAGAGACGAACCTTGCAATCTGGAGCTGAGTGTCATGGTCGTATTCACGTTTTCAGAACTGTTCGGTTATAGTCTGGTTTTACAAAAACGTTTTCCCTTTTTTTAAAAACCAAGTTCACTATAACCAATGGCTCTGATACCAATCTGTCACACCCCCAAAATACCACAAGCGGAAGCCCCCGCGTGGTGTGTGATGTACCAGGATCTAGCCACCAATCATATTGAACTCATAGGTATATTTAAATAAAACTTTCATTGATTAACACTAAGTGTTACAACATTACAAATAATTCACAGTGTACAGTGGAAGCATAATTCATTCGTTAAGTGTTTATAAACCACATGTAAAAACCATTAGTCTTGTTTTGCAATTCCATGTATCTCGACCCATGACCACTCCAGCCTCCCAGACCGCAAGTTCCAACATTATGCACCTAAATGCCTGCAAGGCATGTAACAACGAATTAACAACAAAGTTGAGCGAGTTCACAGTTGGTTGTCCAGTTTTAATGTTGTTCCAAAAATCATAAGTTCATTCGAAAACCAGTAGTTAATCAGTTCCTTGTTTCCCAAACCATAACCAGTGGGGGCTTCCCCATGTGAACCACTAGACCCGTTACCATATCGACCACTGACTAAAGTAAGTTGGTGCCCTGACGTCAATGTCTATCATCATTGATTAGTGCCTAGATCCATTAGTTCACGCCCGTCCTCTATGGCACGGTGTGAGGCTTGTTAAACCTAAATAGCGCTATCTAACTAATGACCCGCTCGCCATTGGCCCGACGATTAAGTCGATATAAAAGGAGGGACTTCATGATAGAGATTTTGGTCTAGTTTCCGTGTTGTCACCCTTCAATAAAGAGGGTGTGTACGAAATCCCCAAACCAGGAGATTACGTAGGTTCCAAATCAATTCCTTATCACATGTTGTCACCCTTCAATAAAGAGGGTGTGTACGTGTTCCAAACCAGGAGATCACGCAGTTTCAGTTTAAATCCTTTACCCATTCCCAACCCTTGGGAATCCCATGCCTTGTGGAAAGTGTGAACTCACCTTAGATTTGCTCGGCAGATTAAGTTATGGAAAGAAATACATGAGCAGGAACCAGTCAATCACGTCCTAACATGATTACCGTCTAAGGGTTAGTGGGTGTGCTCACGTGGAAACACGAATCCTACACGTATCTAGCACGTAGCACATTTTATCATACAATACCAATATCATGCATGCATTTATCGCGACACAGCTTAGCGACAACACAAGTGTCACAAAAGACTTAAATACTCTTCAATAAATATTCAGCCATATAGTGCATTTTCGACAGTTTTCGGATTGTTATCCGGAATAGTTCTTGTACAACAAAATTCCCAAAAAATTACTAAATGTGTTAAACGATCCAAATATTATTGTGTCAAAATCTCGGGATCCAATTCATCACCAATTATTTTATAAAATTCATTTACCGGGTTGCAATTAGATTCGTCACTTTCTGACTGCAGTCCACGGAAAAATTCATTTAAAATTCATCGTAAGTCCGATTGACGAAATTCCAGTTGAAGAATTACAACAACATCAGTGGCCATCTACAGTACAAATTCCGCGACCTAACTCTATCCAGGTTTCAAGTTATGATGAAAAACATAACACACATTTTCTGCAGAAAAACGCAGCTTCAGTTGCTGAAACGAAATAATATATTTAAAATAGCAAACGATGTCCAAAAATCATGATTACAGCGCCATTTGAAGCGTATTTCGAAATAACACAATATAGACTCAAGAAAATCCAATTTTCATTAAATTATGACCCGGTTACAGCCAACTGAAGTCGGCTGTAACTGATGGACAGAACCTGTTTTCGCATATACTTTACTAAAACGAGTTTCCGGCTTTCTCTATCATGTTTTACCGCTATATAAACATCTCTACATTATCATGGCAGGTTATAGGCTGTCTTATATCATATTCATTATGCCAAATTATCAATATCATCAAGAATCTAAACCCTAAACAACTTACAAGTGTCTAAGCATAACTACGCAACAATACGGATTCATCATAGCTGATCTTCACGCATTCAAAACCACAAATATCGATCATCATCAATGACACATTAAAACTCGAGTGACTTAACCAAACTCACAAGGATCCGAACATTACAAACACATGATATCTAGTATCTAGCACTTCATATAACATCAAATCATTGTGCAAATCAAACAATCGCAACCAACATACGTAACCTTATATATAAAAAAAATCAACTAAAACAAATGAATTACCGAGTTATAATAGTGGTGGGGATCGCTAGTGCTCGAACCAAGGACTTGAAGAGCTTTCTTGGTCTGATTTCATGCCAACAGTCGAGACAAAGAGAGAACATGGAGGGAGGTAGAGTAGTCGTAGGTTAGGGTTTTAGTTTTAGGGAAGTTATGACATTCATTCATGTTACGCAATTATATAAAAAGGATTTAGAGTTGGTCACGGTTTGGGGTTATGGGATTGGGCTGATGACAAGCAAAACAAAAAGAATATAAATGGAATGGGTTGAGGGTTTTAGGCCGTAAGGGTTGCTCACGAAAAGCAAAAGAAGTGGAGGTTGTAGATGGTGACTTTCATTTGATTAGTGTTCTATATTTTTTTTACACTTGTACCCACTAATAATAAGTTAATATAATACATATCCAACAATACTAAATTAGTGTATTACATAATCGATCAAATACGGTACGATGCGGAAACTAGAACATATAAGAAACGTAACTAAAGTAACCGAAAAGAATGAACTGTAACAACCATAAATTTAATTAGTGATTCCCGTAAATAATCACAAATTACTGAGTATTTATATTTAAACATTCATGCTCAAATACGGGTTTATTAAAACTTTTCTAAACTTTGAAAGCAAAACTACATAGTATAATTTAATTCATCGTTTTAGAATAACGACGAAACAACTTGCGAAAGATTCATTTAACGCGTGTTCGGTTCTTGCTCGACGCTTGATCTTGATCCGGGGCTCTTGACATTCACCTGTGTTCAAAACCAACTTAAAAGTTAGTTTTGATAATTAAATAACTGGTATCACAAGGAAAATGGAGTCGAATAATCAAATTAAAGAAAAAAATCAGGAAATCCCAATATTAATCCCTTGATCCTAGAAACAAGGACTCGAATCCGGCCTCCACCGTAACTTACGGTGGGCACCCTAAGTTACGGTGGCCCCTGATTTCAAATGCCCCCACCGTAACTCAGTAGGCATCTGGCGTAATGATATCAGCCCCCACCGTACCGTAAGTTACGGTGGCCCCTGTATCAGCCCCTTCCAATTTGCCGTTTTTGACACGAAAACTTTCGTATCTTTCAATCCGCTTGTCCGTTTGACCTACCGTTTCTTCCTACATGATTGTAATTTGATCCTCCATCAAATGGAGTTAAAATCCAACATTCTACATAATAAATTTTGAGACTTCTAAGCCTTCGACTCTTTGCCGTTTTACCGAATTTTAACCCGTTTATGCATTTTATCAAACAAACATATTTGCTTAATCCTTATTTTACATGCACCTCTTCAAATTAATGTTATCTACCATGTTAGGTTCTAATCACAGGTTTCTCACACAATTTAAATACGTTTTCGCTCGTATGCTTATTTTGACCTGTTAAGGGTATTTAAGCACTTTAGAACTTGAACTCGCTTTCATACATTTCTAGCATCTTATTCCTACATTTCTTATCAAGTAATCTTCCACCACAACTATATGTGTGTAGGATTTAATGTGGATATCTATATGTTCCGAATTTTACCCCTCGGATTATCTTTTTACGGCAAAGACTCATATAAAGTCATTCGACCCAAGAATTTACATCTTTCACTATCTTTTCTTATTCTAAGCATTTATTTAATCATAAAACTCGTTTCCGAGCCTCTTGCAAGGGTCGTTCGTTCAAATTAGCTTACAAGGGCAATTTGGTCAATTTTCATCCTTTCTTTACTACTAAGGAACTTTTAAATACTTGTTTGACCCAAAATCCGACCTTTTAACTATAATCTTGTTTATAAACCCATGTGCTTCTAAAACACAATAATCATAACTCAATTTATTCAGTTTACCTAAAAGATAACCGAATAGCTATATTTTAACCTTGTCTAACTCTTATAGAATCTCAAGTTCTACATGATGAGTTGAATCATTATACATACCTGGCTCGGATCAATATATTGACCCGTTTCAATACCTTGACTTAGTAGCCGCTAAGAAATAGTGATGTGCGTATCCATTTGATATTTATTCCTATAAACATGTAACTCGACAAACCATTAGTCGATATTGTCAAAGGGTGATAATTTCACCTTTTGACCCGTTTATTTACCTAGTGATCTTCGTCACTTCAACTAAATACCAATTTCAGGTATTATGCTAATTTAAAGTCTACTAGCGAAAATCCGAAATCAAGCATAACGTAACGGAATCGTAGTTACGTACCTTTAAAGCGTTCCCTACAAACGCGTATCGCTACTAGCTTGTCCGCTTGATGTTCCGATTTCCTTGCCTATAGAGTTCAACCATAGATGTTTAGAACTCTCTTATAGTATAATACGCATAATTTTCCACTCAAATCAAATATGCGTGTTTAGTCCGAATTTTCAACATTTCTTTTCTCTTAGGCATTATATCAAACACCTAATGAGCATGATTTCATATAATTCACAATCAAGTTATTGACTAACTATTTAGCCAAGATTTAAGCATCATGTCACATGTTCATGTCAAATTTTTATATCAAAAATTCTGGATTTTTCTTCATGGAGCTTAAATACACTAGGTTAACAAAGATAATCCTAGTGTTTAGCATAATTCTACAAAACCCACTTGACACATGAGTGTATGATCATGAATTCACAACCATGAACATCAATTTAATAAATAAACGACTAGGGTTTACTCCTAGACATAGTTCCATCCCTAATTTCATCCAAACAACGAACATGCAAGCTCAGATTCGAATCTCACAAGTTCATCTAAAATTTAAGATGGAACCACATAGTAAAATTTCGCATACCTCATGATCCCTTTACTGAGGTGATCACTAATCTATGCTTGGATCTCGATTCGGGCTTGATTTGCCCCTTCAATTTGATGAATTTCTTGAAGTTTAGGGTTGAGTTTTGAGAGCTCCTTGTGGCTCTGATGAAATCGCAGACACCAACACACGTATGTGTGTTTTGTGTTTTAATTTTTGATTTAATTAAACTTCATTACATTTGCCCATGTTTAGTCCCTCAACTTTACACAAGTTATTTAAAGGGTATTTTAACCATATTTGTTCTATTATATCAAGACACTAACTAACTAGGTTAATATTCCTAGTTACTTGGTGGGTCCCGGGAGTTATAACCCGTTTTATTTTAAGTCCCGTTAACTCGGGCTCTTATAAACTCAATTCCTTAAAACTTTGATTCACTTGTATTTAATATTAGGATTTCTTATTTAAATCCAAATATTTACCGAGTTATTTTTACTACTAACGGTACTTTACCCGTCTTTTAGTATTAACGGAGTCTGATTACCAAACCCGTTTTCGGGGTGTTACAAGTATACCCCCTTAGAGAGGTTTCGTCCTCGAAACCTTTTCTTACATAATTCATTGAGTTTAAACTCAATGTATTTAATCCGAGAAATCTTTTAAACATTACTTATACTTTTAACCAATTGTTAGTATTACCAGATAAGTATGGTAACATCTTTTTGGTCACTAATTGTCTATGTATTTCATACGACATAGTGCAACTTGAAATAATGTAATCTCGTTATTTCACTAGTTTAGTTAACTTAGCGATATCCATCGCTTTCATATACTATCGAATTCTTTATGAATCCGTTACTTTGACCCGTTTAAAGGTCTTTAGTGAAATCTTTCACTTTTAGCAACAAATTCTTTTGTTTTCAAATTTATTTATTCGGTTCAGTTATACCGAATCTACCGCTTACAAGCTAACCAAATTTCTTGATTTGAATTGCTGACCTTAACCGGTCTCACTAACTAGACTTATTAACGTTTTATCTTTAATTTATGTCAAGCAATTTTGATGACTTGACATTTACTCTTTTACAGTCTTTGTTTTACGCGAGGATTCTCAACTGGTTCCCTCGCTTTGTTTAAGTAACCCGTAGGTTCTCTCACGTAGCCTCGTAGGCTATTTCCTTAGGTCTTCAACCCCTTTTTAATGGGAACCCTAAGGTTTATTTCCCTTTCTATTCGTGACCCGAGGGTCATTCTGGTCCCGTAGACCTTAACACTAATCGCATTTCCGTAGGTTACGATGTTCCCGCAGATTCATCTTTTTATTTGTATCTACATTCAAATGTATATATGCATATATAGCTTCAAAGCATGTCTTGTTATGTTTGGAATCGTATATTTTCGCTTTTGAACTTTAGTTGACATTGACCGTAGTCTAAGGCTTCATTTGTTTATTTTCGGGCGAAATTTCCGACTTTATGACTTCTCATGTCATTTATGTGTTGGTTCATCTTATGCTCACCATTCTCCAGTTTACATATATCCGTATTCGATTATGTCCCATTACCGGGCTCATTATTCTTTTGCATTTAACGCTACTATTATCCCGCTTGCGTTTACTCATGCCGTCCTGCATGATATTATATTCGACCCGTTCAACTTTAAAATAGTTGAACATAATTTATTCAAAATTTCTATTTACATTATCTTGTCGTCTTTTAGTTATGACTCAAAATCCGAGTCTTTTAACTTCCCATCCGAGTTCCCGTTTCTCGGTCTACGCATGTGTTTAATTCTTACCCATCAACCGGGTGTTTAACCGAAGTTGTTATTATCGCAACCCTCCCGATATGCATTAAGACTTCGCTTCATTTTTATATTCTGACTTTGTCCTCAAGTTTGACGTTTTACAAAAACGGCCCGTTAAGAGTCATACTTGCATTTTCCGGGTTCGAGTGTAAGTACACCCCCTCCCAATGCATATCTTAGTCATTTTTTTTACATTAATCTTCATCCCTTCACTCGGGCTCATTATCCTAATGTAATACGCTTCCGTCACCCGGCTGTGCGTTTACATTATTATCAAATATTTTGCTCATTTGATTCATTTGGGTACTTTTAATTTGTCCCATTTACCCTATCCTTACTACATCGGACGTAAATGTGTCCGCTATAAGAAGTTCATGGTATCATATGCCACTACTTACTTGGCCAGAGTAAGCGATTAACACATGACACACATGACCTTTTTATAGTTTTCACATCACGCCCTATGCAAGTAACGCCTCTATTTAGTTTTCTTGGAAATAATATCCTGGATAGGTATTCTATTCAGGTTTTCCAAGTTTCTAATTTACATATGCAACAATCATTCTCTACATGTTTATTGCATATTGCTATTTGTGCAATTATATTTAAAAGCGTGCACCTGGTAATGCTTGCCCCGACGGGCGTTCCTTGCCATTAACCTTGTTCGCGGTCGTTACACGAATTAGTCCTTGGTGAGCATGCTCCTCTTGTCATACTTCGGACCGTTCCTCTATCATATCCGTAATTTGTTCAACCCTTGTCATCTTTAAATGTAAGTGTCCTTCAATTAAGACATTCACAAAAGCTAGTAATTTCAACATTAATAAATGCACGTATTGTAATACAAGGCTTTTTACTGCACGTGATTTCGTTAACTATACTAATCATTTTCGTTGGTGTAACGTGTATTACACGATACCCTATGTGTTGTTCATAACACTTTAATCATACTAGACCATTAACATACTTGTACTTACCGGATTTGCGATCAAGCCTTGAACCAAACACCCATCTTTATTAAGAGCATAAGGTTTAAGTCCAAGCATAGTTTTCCCACCATACTTGAATCTCTTAAACCAAGGCTCTGATACCAACTTGTAACAACCATAAATTTAATTAGCGATTCCCGTAAATAATCACAAATTACTGAGTATTTATATTTAAACATTCATGCTCAAATACGGGTTTATTAAAACTTTTCTAAACTTTGAAAGCAAAACTACATAGTGTAATTTAATTCATCGTTTTAGAATAACGACGAAACAACTTGCGGAAGCTTCATTTAACGCGTGTTCGGTTCTTGCTCGACGCTTGATCTTCATCCGGGGCTCTTGACATTCACCTGTGTTCAAAACCAACTTAAAAGTTAATTTTGATAATTAAATAACTGGTATCACAAGGAAAATGGAGTCGAATAATCGAATTAAAGAAAAAAATCAGGAAATCCCAATATTAATCCCTTGATCCTAGAAACAAGGACTCGAATCCGGCCTCCACCGTAACTTACGGTGGGCACCGTAAGTTACGGTGGCCCCTGATTTCAAATGCCCCCACCGTAACTCAGTAGGCATCTGGCGTAATGATATCAGCCCCCACCGTAACTTACGGTGGGCACCGTAAGTTACGGTGGCCCCTGTATCAGCCCCTTCCAATTTGCCGTTTTTGACACGAAAACTTTCGTATCTTTCAATCCGCTTGTCCGTTTGACCTACCGTTTCTTCCTACATGATTGTAATTTGATCCTCCATCAAATGGAGTTAAAATCCAACATCCTACATAATAAATTTTGAGACTTCTAAGCCTTCGAATCCTTGCCGTTTTACCGAATTTTAACCCGTTTATGCATTTTATCAAACAAACATATTTGCTTAATCCTTATTTCACATGCACCTCTTCAAATTAATGTTATCTACCATGTTAGGTTCTAATCACAGGTTTCTCACACAATTTAAATACGTTTTCGCTCGTATGCTTATTTTGACCCGTTAAGGGTATTTAAGCACTTTAGAACTTGAACTCGCTTTCATACATTTCTAGCATCTTATTCCTACATTTCTTATCAAGTAATCTTCCACCACAACTATATGTGTGTTGGATTTAATGTGGAAATCTATATGTTCCGAATTTTACCCCTCGGATTATCTTTTTACGGCAAAGACTCATATAAAGTCATTCGACCCAAGAATTTACATCTTTCACTATCTTTTCTTATTCTAAGCATTTATTTAATCATAAAACTCGTTTCCGAACCTCTTGCAAGGGTCGTTCGTTCGAATTAGCTTACAAGGGCAATTTGGTCAATTTTCATCCTTTCTTTACTACAAAGGAATTTTTAAATACTTGTTTGACCCAAAATCCGACCTTTTAACTATAATCTTGTTTATAAACCCATGTGCTTCTAAAACACCATAATCATAACTCAATTTATTCAGTTTACCTAAAAGATAACCGAATAGCTATATTTTAACCTTGTCTAACTCTTATAGAATCTCAAGTTCTACATGATGAGTTGAATCATTATACATACCTGGCTCGGATCAATATATTGACCCGTTTCAATACCTTGACTTAGTAGCCGCTAAGCAATAGCGATGTGCGTATCCATTTGATATTTATTCCTATAAACATGTAACTCGACAAACCATTAGTCGATATTGTCAAAGGGTGATAATTTCACCTTTTGACCCGTTTATTTACCTAGTGATCTTCGTCACTTCAACTAAATACCAATTTCATGTATTATGCTAATTTAAAGTCTACTAGCGAAAATCCGAAATCAAGCATAACGTAACGGAATCGTAGTTACGTACCTTTAAAGCGTTCCCTACAAACGCGTATCGCCACTAGCTTGTCCGCTTGACGTTCCGATTTCCTTGCCTATAGAGTTCAACCATAGATGTTTAGAACTCTCTTATAGTATAATACGCATAATTTGCCACTCAAATCAAATATGCGTTTTTAGTCCGAATTTTCAACATTTCTTTTCTCTTAGGCATTATATCAAACACCTAATGAGCATGATTTCATATAATTCACAATCAAGTTATTGACTAACTATTTAGCCAAGATTTAAGCATCATGTCATATGTTCATGTCAAAATTTTATATCAAAAATTTTGGATTTTCTTCATGGAGCTTAAATACACTAGGTTAACAAAGATAATCCTAGTGTTTAGCATAATTCTACAAAACCCACTTAACACATGAGTGTATGATCATGAATTCACAACCATGAACATCAATTCAACAAATAAACGACTAGAGTTTACTCCTAGACATAGTTTCATCCCTAATTTCATCCAAACAACGAACATGCAAGCTCAGATTCGAGTCTCACAAGTTCATCTAAAATTTAAGATGGAACCACATAGTAAAATTTCGCATACCTCATGATCCCTTTTACTGAGGTGATCACTAATCTATGCTTGGATCTCGATTCGGGCTTGATTTTCCCCTTCAATTTGATGAATTTCTTGAAGTTTAGGGTTGAGTTTTGAGAGCTCCTTGTGGCTCTGATGAAATCGCAGACACCAACACACGTATGTGTGTTTTGTGTTTTAATTTTTGATTTAATTAAACTTCATTACATTTGCCCATGTTTAGTCCCTCAACTTTACACAAGTTATTTAAAGGGTATTTTAACCATATTTGTTCTATTATGTCAAGACACTAACTAACTAGGTTAATATTCCTAGTTACTTGGTGGGTCCCGGGAGTTATAACCCGTTTTATTTTAAGTCCCGTTAACTCGGGCTCTTATAAACTCAATTCCTTAAAACTTTGATTCGCTTGTATTTAATATTAGGATTTCTTATTTAAATCCAAATTTTTACCGGGTTATTTTTACTACTAACGGTACTTTACCCGTCTTTTAGTATTAACGGAGTTTGATTACCAAACCCGGTTTCGGGGTGTTACATGAACGGTTTTTACCTCGGAACTACGGGTTGTCACATCATCCCCATGTTGAAAGAAATTTCGTCCCGAAATTTAGCACATAGCCACTGAAGAAGCTAGTTGTGTTGAGCGTTTTCGCGGGGTGTCACACATTTTTATGCTGACGTACCTATTTTCACATGTGTTTCAGGAAATGATGCATAGGATTGATCAAGATACACTTAGGCAGACTCGGGCATTTGTGACAATAAAAGATGCAAGACTAGTTAATTACGTTATGCTTCCTTGTTGTTAAGACATTGTAACTCTTTTAATCAATAAAACAAAATTTCAAATTTCCATGTGTTATGAAACAATGATTCTGTTACAACACTCCCCGACGTTTCCGCCACGATTTGTTGTTTTACGTGGTCGGGGTGTGACAACCGCCTCCACCGCCACTCGCCACTCACCACGTCACCACCACCCATTGCCGCCTCCGCCACCTACCACCGCCACCTATAACCACCCACAATCACAACCACCGATCACCACCACTCACTGCTAATTTTATTCCTTCATTTTTCTTGCCTAACAAACAATATATAATAATAATTCATTCCATTCCCACATGGTAACCAAACAAGATATGGAATGGTAAGGATCCATTGCATTACCTCGTCTGTTCCATTACCACGTCCATTTCATTCCCACATACCAAACAGACCCTTAAGCCTTACGCGTGATTAATAAAAACTTCCCCCCTCTCCCCAAATCCATGGATAATTTGTATATTTAATTGTAGTTTGAAATAATCTGAGCCTTTAAAAACAAATTAACTTCTGGGTGAGCCATTAGTTTAGGTTTAAAATTTGGGTCTTTTAAAATGGTTAAGCTTCAAATATTAAAACCAATTAGCCAAGTTAAAAGTATATATATATATATATAGAGAGAGGATCCTGTAAAAAAGGTGTTTTTTGTGAGAAGGGTAAGAAAGAATCTACACCATTAGATCTTTGATCTAATGGTTGAGATCAATAGACTAAATTGTAAAATTTATTTTATTACTTTGGACTGAATTGAAAATTGTAGGAGTAATAAAGTCTTTATATCTATTTCAAAATAGGAAACTGTAAATCAAAATCCCTACAATTTCGCTCTCTCTCTCTCTCTACATCGCACGCTCAGATCTGTAATGGATAAATGGTGGCGGGTTGGGGTTTCCCTGGAATCGAGATGGTGGCTTTTATCTACTGTTGCGTCTATGTGTTTGAATTCGATTGACAATTCTTGTTTGGACTCCTGTTCGCCGATGAAAGTAGTCTCCATCGTGAACCAATAGCAACTCCACCACAACATCCGACATTAGAGAGAAAGAGAAGAGAGACTGTAGAGAGGCGGCGTCGGCCACTTCCCCACAACGGCGGACGGCATTGCTGGTGTCGGCAGTGGAACGATGGGGTTGTAGTATTATACAGAGTTATAAATAGGGTAATATGGTGTTATATATTATTCATAGTGTTTTATAGTGATTTGTAGTGTTATATCTTGTTTTTGTAGTGTTATGTACTTATTACAGTGTTATGAACTGTTGAATGGTGTTTTGCAGTGTCTTTAATAGTATTATATATTGATTGAATGGTATTATATACTTATTGAATGGTGTCATATAACTATTGAATGGTGTTATATACTTATTGAATGATGTTATATACTTATTGAATGATGTTATATAATTATTGAATGGTGTTATATATGTGCTGAATGGTGGTTTGCAGTGTTATTCGTAGTGTTTTTTTATAGAGACCTTTAAAATGGTGTTATATACTTATTGAATGGTGTTATATAATTATTGAATGGTGGTTGCAGTGTTATTCGTAGTGTTTTTATAGAGATCTTTTAAAAAAATCTTGTTCCTATAAAATAAGGTGGCGGTTATGGAAGATTTTGAATTAATTGAATCAATGATAAAATTACTTGTTTACCCTTTTGAATTAATTTAGATTGAAGACACATGTCATCTCCACAATATTTCTCACACTTTTAACCTTTTTTTACAATAACCTTGCCCTATATATATATATGTATATACATATATGTATATATATATACATATATATATATATATATATATATTAAAAAATCAGGTTTGGATGACCGTCTACCCAGGTTCGGCCTTGTCTATACCTGCACATTACAGAATTTGAACTTTGTCTCTACAATAGAGAAGAGACATGTGGTCTAACTAGATCACGTAATAAGCATAACAATTACGGAACAAATCATAACAGTTGATTATAATAACTATTTAATAACAAAAACTCTCATAAATTAACAAAAACTCAGATTACATAACAAAAAACTACATTCGCGTGAAATAAAGAAGAAATTTAAGTTCAATTAAAAAATGAGAAATTAAAATTTGTAGACATGATGCCGATGATAACAAATAGCGAGAACATAAGAGCGAAAAGAGAAGAAGGACGATCGATTGATTAAGAAGAATGAGAATTGGAAACGTCTATTATCCATAATACTTATACCGAAGAAGAATGAGAATTGGAAACATATATTATCCCTACTTATACTGAAAATCGTATATTGATGTCACGTAAATCAAGTTCAAAATAAGCTTCAAATTAGATATTCATATAAACAAGATGAAAAGACGAAAACACCCTTCCGCCCCTAAAATAAAAATTCACATGTCAATAGCTTAAGGTCACGTACAATTTGTACTGGATTGGCGTCATGTACGTGATTGATCGGAGTGTTGCGCTCCGGTCAAAGATAATATTTATATACCCTAATTACCCTTAACAATGCGTTAGTAGTAGTAAGGGGTCGAACCACGAAGAGTTTGTGATTTGCGTATGGATGTGATTGATTATTAACGGATGTCACTTTTATGAAGCTTGCTAATGATTTAAAATGAATGTTTATTTGTTTGAAGAGAGGTCGAATTAAACCAACGAATTTGTTTTTAATTACTTAACTACGAAAACTTGATCAATTGAGAATTGCACGAAACCTTGATTTATGGATTGAAAACAATAATGGAGAACAAGGTTCACACCCGGTTCAGCAATTGAAGTCTAAGGGTTTCTACACGTTTTAGATTCAACTTAATTGCATAAACGACTAACGAACTTAGTGTTGCATGGCTTAGGTTCCAAGAGCTATCAACGTCGTAGACGACGGACCGCAATGCACTTCGTTATCAAGAACATGTAAATTCTAACCTAGACAAAGCATAATTGCACATAAACATTCCGCAAAGTCAAATTTAATCTTCACTCGACAATTCACGAATATGATACAAATGCAAGACAATTATCATAGGTTTCAAAATCAAAAGTGTAGCGAATTTCCATATGCATAAACGTAATACACGACATATATACTCACAAAACTGATACTACCAACTAAGTCCTCGATGCTCGAATGTACGATGGCATAACTAGACCCCATCGGGCGCAATAGTACTATACTAGTCGTGGTGGGACGTCGCGAGTATAAGCCCTAGCACATATGCAACTAGCATCACGTATATCTATGCATAACAGTTATTCGCAAGTGATAATTCGATTGCTTGAATAATTCGTTTGATAAGTTCGATTTTGCTAGAAACGTATGTTACACCCAAAATACGATTAAAAAGGGTTCAAGTATACTCACCGTGCGTATTTAGCAAGAATACAACTTGATTGAGTCGGTTGCGAGTACGTCTGTGTTGATCCTTGAAGAATAGAGTAAACGATGTACGGTTAAGCAAGATTTGCCTTGAAAAGTCACTCACTTGGTCGAATGGTGCTCATCCGTGCGGATTAACATGTTATCCGTCCGGATGACAAGTTATCCGTCCGGATGACATGTTATCCGTCCGGATAACAGGTGATCCGTGCGGATGATGTGTGATCCTTGCGGATAAGGTGTGATCCGTGCGGATAAGGTGTGATCTGTGCGGATAAGTGGTGACTTGTCCGGATTGTTGTCCGTTCGAAATAAGTGGTGGTTCGTACGGATTGTCATCCGTTCGAATAAGCGTCATCCGTCCGGATGACATGTATTCTGTCCGGATGACATGTATCCGTCCGGATGACATGTTATCCGTGCGGATGACATGTTCTCCGTGCGGATGACACGTCTGTTTCGCGTTCTGAATTCTGTTTCAGAGTGTTTTAACGGAAGAAAATACTTGTAGAGTTACCGGGACAGTGTAATCTCGCACTAACACTTGAAGTTCCGTCAATTCCGACCCGCTCTAACGGCCGGGAATCACCCCGTTTCATCAGATCTGGCCGTTCGTGATGGTTCTTCATGGTTAACTCGAAATCGCACAGTTCCTTGGGTAAATATATAGATTTAGGCGAGATTTGTTACCAAAACATGTGGAAATCACCCAGATCTGAGTCGTTTATGGTGGAATAGGGTCACAACTTAAAGTTCATAAGAACTCTTGGTGACATCACCTTGAAACAACTCAAATCCGTAGATTTCATGGTTAGAATTTGAGTTTTGAAAGATAGAATGGTGTAGAATTGAGTGTAGATTGTAGAAGTACAAGTTTTAGGTTGAAATCTTACCGGAATCGCGAGGAAATCGAGAGAAAGGGTCCTGGAGCGTGTCTGGTCGAGTGGGAGCTGTCACATCACTGTTCAAGTGATGTGACACGGTATTTATAGCCAACAGAGGAGAAGAAAGGAGTTCTGGCCCGGATTGCCCATCCGTCCGGATTGCCCATCCGTCCGGATTGCCCATCCGTCCGGATGGCCCATCCGTCCGGATGGCCCATCCGTCCGGATGGCCCATCCGTCCGGATTGCCCATCCGTCCGGATGGTTATCCGTCCGGATGGTTATCCTGACGCGTTGGACTTCTCCGTTTTTGATCGTTTTGATAGTTTTTGAGGTACGCGCTCTCTATAGTTGAGTTATTATTATATAAGTATTTATATATATAACTAAGGGTCGTATTTACGTATCCATAATCCACAGCTTCGATAATTAACAATCGGTTTCTGATTCGAGTATGTGATTATTAGCGACGTTTCACGGCCATCAATGAGGGTAGTATAGGTCCTTTCTTGATGTCATCGTGAACCTTATTTCGTGTAGTGCCACAAAGACTGACGGGGTACCGTTTACTCGTATTGTCATCATCGTCATGACGACTGGAGTTACAGCACTCACCCGAGAGTCCTTGTTAGCGTTAATTGTTTACGTTCGACACATCACGGCCACTGAGGAGGGTAGAATGGATCCTCACTCACTGCCTCCGTGAGTGTTGGTGTGATATTAGTGTAGCATTGTGACATTGTATTTCGAAAATATGCGATTATCCTTCGAATAACGATATATGCGATATAGTTACATTATGATCCGAATCTCTGGAGCTAGGCGTAACGAGTATATCAAGTGGTAACAACGCACGAAAGTGCGGGTTGTTACAGTCTCCCCCACTTTAGGAAATTTCGTCCCGAAATTAATCCAATAGGTAGACTTCTGAGAGTTGATCTCGTATGAGTAGCGCTACAGCGAGTAATTTGACCGGGAGTTGACAAACAAGAGCGTTTCGAATAAGAGAGATCGATTGCGATAGCGGAAAAGTGACGTAAAGACGAAAGTAATATCCCACGAGTTGGCATTCCAAGTACCTTGTCTTGTGTAGAATTCGTTAGTTCGATGCGACTGTAATTTTAAAGGGCTTGAAAAGGTTTCCCATGTCGTTGAATCAACTGAGTCGATCGTTAACCAACGTTTCAAGAAACATTCGTTTTAGATATTTAAAAAGGAATTTAGGATGGAAATCTTTGAAAATTTTCCTTTTAACGTGAGGTCAACGGAGTCGATGTTAACCGATGTTGCAAGGAAGTTTAAGTTGTTAAACATTTTAAGGAATTCGAAGATGAAAACAAGGGTTACGAAAACTCTCCTATGACATGGGTTCAAGCTGAACTCGATGTCGAACCAATGTATTAAGAAGGATTTATTTTGACGTTGTAAAAGTTTAGGGAAAAACTGGGCTTATGAAACTTTTCTTGGACATGGAGTTTAGCTGATTCGATGTTGACTCCACGTCGTGAGATAATTTCACTTGCCCACCGGTTTTAAAATCAAAATTTTATAAAAAGACGTTTTAATCAGTACAAAAAGGTGGTTAATTACCGAGCCCCACTTGGCACTTTCCCACGAAAGTTTGTTAATATGTTTAAAACACTTATATATAGGAAGTACCAGTGGCGTATCCACCATGCTTTGCCCATATTACTTCCGTTTCATGAGGCAGTGTCAGGTGTGCCGATATAACTCGGATAGAATTGCGTTTACTCGGCCCAATCGATAGAAAGTCGGACCGAGCATAAGATAGGATCGAATAGATTAATCCAGCGAGTTGATAAGCGAGAAGCGAATAGCGCGTTTTCGATTAGATTCCACATTACACCCACATGGCACGTTTCCACGGGAGTTTGCTAACATGGCGAAACACCATGCTTAACCAGGTTAGCTTTGCCTCGTGAAGCGGTGTCATGTGTACTTAATACCCTACTGACTGCAATGAACACCAAGCGAGCGATAAGCGGTAGATTATACACGATAGGCGATCAGCGATTAGGTGATTAAACGAATAATACAAACACAACACTAGCAATGATGGTGATGATAATCGAATTACGATAAGCGGCAGTTGTGCGTGCAAGCGATGAAAGTATGCGGTTCGATTTTTGATTGATTAAGCACCACAGAGTTTGACTAACATTAGACCCCACATGGCCTTTTTCCACGAAAGGTCGCTGATATGACTAAAACACCCTGCCTTAACCATATGAGCTTCCCCTCGTGAAGCGAGGTCATACGTGCTAACTTAACACGAATATCACAGCTAACGATATAGCGATAGATTGATACACGGCTAACGATATAGATCCACATAATAAGCGATAGAGATTGCGAGATACACAAGGTAGGCGATTGCGATTACTCGAGTTCGATTCTTGTTTCGAATAAGCTTAACGTTACGTTATGACGCATCACGGCTATCGAGGAGGGTAGAATAGGTCCTCACTCAACAATATCGTGAGCGTTTATGTGCTTGATGAGGTCCATTGCAATAGACTTACGACCAGTCTTGCGTCGATGCAATTGGCCTGCGAGGTAGACTCCCCAGAGTCCATCGATGAGGCGATTGCATTGCGTTTGCAGACTTACGACAAGTCTTGCGATGATGCAATTTCAGTTGTTACGCCTTGCGATTGAGTGTAGTGTGTTGAAAATAACCACAATAGTATATAGGTCTAATAACGTTCAACTCCACGTGGCACTTTCTTCACGGAACTTCGGTAGTATGATAAAGCACACCTTGCTCGACCCCTACTACTTTCATCCCGTGATTTGGTGTCACCTTTTGTCAAACGCTATGGCACCTTAGAATTCACAACGATCTCCGTGCACTGACCCAAATAATCTCGTGTGCACCCGTGATTAATCGTTCCTTGCACGTTTATCGTACCTCGTTCTAAGAGTGTAGTGAGGGTAAAACACATTATTTCGTGATATAGTATTTAGTATACAGTATGTGTGTGAATTTAGTCTAAATGCGGCGACTAAAGTGGGATGAAGGAAACGAAAACGAGAGTTGTTGTTACACATAGTGGTAACTTCGAATAAGAGAGTAGGTTCAAAACTTAGAAATTAACGTCGAGAATCGTATCATTACAACTTTATCCTAGGCTTGCTAGATGTCTGATGCTGAAGACTTTTGCTGGAGCTGTTGTTGTTGTACTCAAGTTCCCGGTTCGATGCGGCAGTTGCGGGTGAAGTGACCGTAACGGTTGCAGTTATTGCAATAGCGACAGTCAGCCCCAACTGGATGATGATAGGTACACGAGTAACACTGAGGATGAGCTCCAGTGTAGGCTCGTTTTGGAAACATCGGAACTGTTCGAAGAGGTTCCGGTTGCAGCAGTTCGGTTGTTGATGATCTCAGGCTTGAAGTCTTTCGCTTGCGGCTGGGTTTGTCGGTGTCTTGCGAAGAAGTGTCGTCGTTGGAGGATTCGTCTGAAGACTCACTTGCAGAGTCTTTGGCTGATTTGTCGGAATCGGCAGATTTATCAGAAGAATCGGCAGCAGATCCGTCCGAAGAATCGTTAGCAGATTCGTCAGAAGAATCGTTAGCTGATCCATTAGAAGAATCGCCAGCAGATTTGTCAGAAGATTCGTCAGTAGATTCATCAGAAGATTCGTCAACATGTTCGCCTGAAGGATTACTGGTGATTGCTTGATGAGCTTGCTTGACAGGATTCCTTGAGAATAATCCTTCCATGAGTCGTTTGTTGTTGATTTCTGCGGCTAAGCGGTATGTTTCTTCGATGGTAGCCGGTCTTGCAGCTTCGACAAAATCGCCCACACACTCAGGCAAGCCGCGAATGTACTTCGAAATGGCTTTTTCTGAAGTGTTGACTTGACTCGGGCAGATTATGCTAAGCTGTTTGAACCTTGCGGTGTAGCCAGCATTGTCACCTTCAGTTTGCTTGATTTCCCAAAATTCGTTTTCTAGCTTCTGGATTTCATAAGGGGGGCAGTACTCTTTCTTCATGAGCTCTTTCAGCTCATTCCAAGAGAGAGCGTAAGCTGCGGAGATCCCACGTTTGTTACGTTCGGTGGTCCACCAGTCGAGTGCTCGTGATTGAAATACTCCGGTAGCGCAAGTAGTACGGAAACTATCGGGACACCCGCTTTGACGAAGGGTAACTTCGATAGAATCGAACCACTGGAGTAGTTGAGTCGCACCTCCTTCACCCGTGAACTCCATCGGGTCACAGGCTTTGAAGTGCTTGTAGAGAAAAGTAGATTGCGGTGCTTCCGTCTTGGAGTCTTCCGAGGCTCGAGAGTTGCTGAGAGAGTGCACTTGAGCGGCAATTCGAGGAATAAGCTTACTCACTTCCTTAGTCACAAGTGATGCAATCCTCTTATTGACACTTCGTTTGGCTCTCCTCATAGCTACTCGTCTCGAGGTAGAGTTGTTGGAAGGCATCTAGACAGAAAGAGACTAGGAATGAGATTCGATCATAATGATTTTGATTTTTGCGATGCGATTGAGCGCGTTCAAAACTTGGTGCGATAGCATAGTAGTAATACGAATCACATAGGAGACACGAATTTCCTAAGTTTCTCACACAATGACTTGTTGTTTATACGTATATATATATATATATATATATATATATATATGTATTTATATATGTAATTTGTAATCATACTCATAAAGGTCGTTTTAGAATAAGCGAGGACGCGTTGAGGTGAGAAAACGATAGCGAAGGCGATAGATTATGCATTAGTTTCGTTGCGAACATTCGGATTTCGTTTTAGATTGCGATGGCTGTGCGAATTGTGCGTTTATAAAGCAGGTAGTTAAATCGAGAAATCGACAAAGCGTAAAGTTTCAAAACGTAAATAAGTTCCGATTATTTGTAAAATTGGCGGGTCGTATGATAGAGTGCCTTGAGTGTTTAGGCGTTGACTACCCAAGGTAACCCAACTATATCTAACAAGTTCGAGCATGCGCGTTGACCTAGAGGACTTCATGCTTCCACTGGGATGCAGCTCATGGCATTCGTCTTCCTAGTCATCGCGTGGCTCGAGTTATCGTGATAGTCGAGTCCTAGGTGAGAGCTTTTGAAAACCACTTTATAGGGAGTGGAACGACTTATTAAGGTACGGGTTTCACCCCTGACTTAATAGTTTCGTTCCTAATTGTGGTTATGCTCTTCGAATAAATTCGTGAGTTCCACTAGATTTCGAAATGGAGACTTTCGTCGAGATGTGGATGTCACTCCTAACTCGATGAAAGGTTCTCGTGCTAGAAAAATGCGCTGAGTGAGCAATCCTATCGAGAGTTCTTGGTTTTCACGCCTGATCTCGACTGGATCGCTCGGTTTCATTATGCGAGTATTTTCGAAAACGTGTGTATTGTGTCGGCCTTAGGAAAGGCTAAGTAGTATTTCAGCCTTAGGAAAGGCTTCTTCGCGTGAAGTTGTAGTATGCGGTGTTCACACAAAGTTGTGGCTTTTAGCAATTTCGATCGAGAGTATCAAGTAAGCCCAATACAAACCCCACCGGGTTTGTATGAGTCGGCCTGTTGGTACTTAGACTATAGACTAGGTCAATTTCTAAGACGTCGACCCGGACTAGGTCGAGTCTGGCCTAATTCCCTATAGTTATGGCTCTGATACCAATCTGTCACACCCCAACCGATGGCGGAATCATCGGGGCGCGGCACTAGGCGGATCAGATTGCTCAAGAGAATCCATAACAACTATATTGCGATAATATTTAATACATTCGTTATCCCATACTAACAAATAATACAATCACATAAGTTATCACAGATTTCTTGTCCTCTCGAACCATACAAATCCGACAACCTAGATTTTAGTTGAGTTTCTAGACTTCCTAGCTTGATTTGATATAGCCTGCGATCTAACCTGCAACATACGTTAAAATATTTGTCAATACAAAAGTATTGGCGAGTATACAGGTTTGATAAGTATAGCATAATAGATAAAAAGTGTAGCGAATTTCCATATGCATAAACGTAATACACGACATATATACTCACAAAACTGATACTACCAACTAAGTCCTCGATGCTCGAATGTACGATGGCATAACTAGACCCCATCGGGCGCAATAGTACTATACTAGTCGTGGTAGGACGTCGCGAGTATAAGCCCTAGCACATATGCAACTAGCATCACGTATATCTATGCATAACAGTTATTCGCAAGTGATAATTCGATTGCTTGAATAATTCGTTTGATAAGTTCGATTTTGCTAGAAACGTATGTTACACCCAAAATACGATTAAAAAGGGTTCAAGTATACTCACAGTGCGTATTTAGCAAGAATACAACTTGATTGAGTCGGTTGCGAGTACGTCTGTGTTGATCCTTGAAGAATAGAGTAAACGATGTACGGTTAAGCAAGATTTGCCTTGAAAAGTCACTCACTTGGTCGAATGGTGCTCATCCGTGCGGATTAACATGTTATCCGTCCGGATGACAAGTTATCCGTCCGGATGACATGTTATCCGTCCGGATAACAGGTGATCCGTGCGGATGATGTGTGATCCGTGCGGATAAGGTGTGATCCGTGCGGATAAGTGTGATCCGTGCGGATAAGTGGTGACTTGTCCGGATTGTTGTCCGTTCGAAATAAGTGGTGGTTCGTGCGGATTGTCATCCGTTCGAATAAGCGTCATCCGTCCGGATGACATGTATCCGTCCGGATGACATGTTATCCGTGCGGATGACATGTTATCCGTGCGGACGACACGTCTGTTTCGCGTTCTGAATTCTGTTTCAGAGTGTTTTAACGGAAGAAAATACTTGTAGAGTTACCGGGACAGTGTAATCTCGCACTAACACTTGAAGTTCCGTCAATTCCGACCCGCTCTAACGGCCGGGAATCACCCCGTTCCATCAGATCTGGCCGTTCGTGATGGTTCTTCATGGTTAACTCGAAATCGCACAGTTCCTTGGGTAAATATATAGATTTAGGCGAGATTTGTTACCAAAACATGTGGAAATCACCCAGATCTGAGTCGTTTATGGTGGAATAGGGTCACAACTTAAAGTTCATTAGAACTCTTGGTGACATCACCTTGAAACAACTCAAATCCGTAGATTTCATGGTTAGAATTTGAGTTTTGAAAGATAGAATGGTGTAGAATTGAGTGTAGATTGTAGAAGTACAAGTTTTAGGTTGAAATCTTACCGGAATCGCGAGGAAATCGAGAGAAAGGGTCCTGGAGCGTGTCTGGTCGAGTGGGAGCTGTCACATCACTGTTCAAGTGATGTGACACGGTATTTATAGGTAACAGAGGAGAAGAAAGGAGTTCTGGCCCGGATTGCCCATCCGTCCGGATTGCCCATCCGTCCGGATGGCCCATCCGTCCGGATTGCTATCCTGACGCGTTGGACTTCTCCGTTTTTGATCGTTTTGATAGTTTTTGAGGTACGCGCTCTCTATAGTTGAGTTATTATTATATAAGTATTTATATATATAACTAAGGGTCGTATTTACGTATCCATAATCCACAGCTTCGATAATTAACAATCGGTTTCCGATTCGAGTATGCGATTATTAGCGACGTTTCACGGCCATCAATGAGGGTAGTATAGGTCCTTTCTTGATGTCATCGTGAACGTTATTTCGTGTAGTGCCACAAAGACTGACGGGGTACCGTTTACTCGTATTGTCATCATCGTCATGACGACTGGAGTTACAGCACTCACCCGAGAGTCCTTGTTAGCGTTAATTGTTTACGTTCGACACATCACGGCCACTGAGGAGGGTAGAATGGATCCTCACTCACTGCCTCCGTGAGTGTTGGTGTGATATTAGTGTAGCATTGTGACATTGTATTTCAAAAATATGCGATTATCCTTCGAATAACGATATATGCGATATAGTTACATTATGATCCGAATCTCTGGAGCTAGGCGTAACGAGTATATCGAGTGGTAACAACGCACGAAAGTGCGGGTTGTTACATGAAACCCGAAGAGACTAGCCGCTCATGGTGAAAGGAACGTGATCAACGGATGATGAGAACTCGAACTTTGTCATCATGAAGCTTTGAGGATGACAATGATGAGGTTTAGGGTTTGTGGTGGATTATGGAGGTGGATGGATTGTGAATTGGATGATGACGGTGATGATGATGAATTAGGGTTTCGATGATTTAGAATGATGGAGGCGATTGGGATTGATGGAAGATGATGGTTTTTGGTTTCTTGGCTCCAAGATAAAGTTCAAACACTCAAAATTGCGTAACTCCTTTGAAAGACCCCCAAAATTGCATTATAACTCGTCCAAAGTTGCAACAAACAAGAAAAACCCATCAGCAAGCTTGGTTACTTTATTATCCTCAACGGAAATCGAGGTCATCGATTAGTCTATTTTATTAACCAATCAGTTTTCAGTAAATTGGTTTGATTTATTCAGTTAGATTGATGGTTTTTGGTTTGATTCGTTTAATTTCGGTTAATAGCCAAAACCAAACCTAGGCTAAAACGTTTGATTAGAAATACATGAAATTTAGGTATAAATACATTAAATGGATGTATAGGTATATGAAATGAATGTATAAATACATAAAATGTGGGTGTAAATATGAAATACATGAACTAATAATATAAAAGCAAGAAATATATGAAAATATGAATGGTTCAGTTCAGCTAATTTTGGTTAAACGTGGGTACAAAATAATTCATAACCGTTTTTGGTTAATTCGGGTTTCAGTTAATTAGCTTTCAATAAATTCAGTTTTTGGTTGATTTCGGTTCGGTTTGGGTTGGGTTAACGATATAGTTATTACTCACCCTTAGACATTGTTAATCACATAATATATCAATTTTTTAATTAAAAAAACTATAGCAATACTATACTCAAATAAAATAGAATAAAATACTCGTTTATATGGTGTAATTTAAAAAATGTTAACGTACCAAAATGTTACGACCGTTTAAAAATCGTGGGGGTGAGTTAGTTTTTTATAAGGGGATAAAGTATAAATACTAACGAATTATCTATAATTTTGTTAAAGATGAGGGATTAAAGTGTAATCTAGATGAGATGATTAAATTGACGGTATTTAATCACTTGACATTTTGTAGCTATTAAACATTATGGGATAATGACTAACTACGTTGTGCTTTAATCACTTGTACACTAAGGCATCATATACTTGTACCTTATAATCCACACGTCAATACTGACCAAGACAACTATCGAAACGTTGACAAAAATGAGTAGGTCGTCACGATACTTTTGGATTTTTTTTTAAAATACTATAGCTTATAAGATATGACAAGAATACGTAAAAGAATTATAAGTTTGTTATGGAGGGGAAAAGTGTAACAAATTACCCATAATCAGGGTTTTAAGTGTAATAAGATTGGGGGGGGGGGTAAAATTTAATTATTGTTTAAAAGACTATTTTACCCTATTTTAGGGATGTGTTTATAAATTAAGAGGGAAAAAATTCAAATTTTTATAATATCTTAAAATGTCCCTCGTACATTTTAATATACTATAGATAATGAATATCTTAACCTCTTAGATTAGTTGATTAAAATATTATCATGCCACCGACTTCCTTCCGGTGACTAAATCTTCATTTTGCCCTTGGAAACCCCACGTGTCGACGATCTACCAAACAACAACCGGACGATTCTGCAATGAATGCATAAAACTGGAAACTACAAGTGCAATGACATGCTTTTGTTGTTCTATCCCACCTAACTTAATTATAACCTCCCAGTCAGTTCAGTTCTCGTAAATAAATAATCATTAGAGTTAATTACTGTTTTCGTCCCTGAGGTTTGTCAAAAATAACGGTTTCAGTCCATTAGTTTAAAAATTGCGATTTCAGTCCATTAGTTTCATTTTCGTAACCATTTCAGTCCACTTTTCAAACGGCGTTTGTTTTATGCAGTTAATGGAAGCACGTGCTTGTCACATGATGGGCAATTTGGTCATTTCCATTCCAATTCTCACAAACCCAGTTGTATTAAACACCACCTACCCCTTATTCATCCAAACCCTGAACACAGATTGCTCATCACGTGACAAGCACATGCTTCCATTAACTGCATAAAACAAACGCCGTTTGAAAAGTGGACTGAAATGGTTACGAAAATGAAACTAATGGACTGAAATCGCAATTTTTAAACTAATGGACTGAAACCGTTATTTTTGACAAACCTCAGGGACGAAAACAGTAATTAACTCTAATCATTATCTACCTAAAATAAACTCGATAGAAGAACTTACCAATGCATCTCATAAGGAGACCCAAATTCCACATCATTCTCTAGCATCTTCTCATAAGACTAAGCGGTATGGGGGCCGGCTTAGGCCCGGCGCCGGTCCCCCACACCGCCCCCCTCATCCCGTCCCGGCGTAACTGGCCGCCCCTTTTCAAACAAATAGCCGTTGTAACGACTAGATTTAATAAAAAAAAATTACTTTTTCACTTCAAATATATATCACTTTCATTCATTTTTTATACCATTCTCATCCATTTCTCCCATTCTTCTTCCATTCGCATCCATTTTTATAAAAAACACTCTCATTTTTTTATACAATCATGAATCCATTCAACCCAAACAACCCCAACCCGAACAATCCCAACCCGAACCAACCTAACTTTTTTTCGAGTCCCGCTTACACTCCGACTATGGATCCTTCGTGGGGGTCTCCACAATTTACGTTTTCGGGTTTCCAACAATCACCTAACGCCTTCTCCCAAATGTCCCAAGTTCAACAAATGCAACAATACCAAGCACTCCAACAATTCATGCAACGCAACTCGGTTCAACTTGATCAATTCCAATCGCAACCGCCAACTTCCCAACCGCAACCCTCGGTTCAACCTGACGATGATGATGAAGTCGTCCCCGAATCGCCACCTAAAGAACTCAAGCGCAAAAAAAAACACGGGGAAGGGGAAGGCGGTTGAAACCGAACCCGACACCGCAAAAAAAAAAACGGTTCGAGAGCAAAGCCGAGACAGTGGACAAAAGTAGAGGAGGAGGCGCTAGCAATTGCGTATGTTGAGGCCTCAACTTACCCGATTGTCGGTATGAACCAAAGTTAATTTTTTTTTAATTTAAATTTAAAAAGATTTATTTTTTAGTTTTACTAATGCAATTTTCTTTTTTAATTTTAGGGAACAATCAAACGGGTTCTAGTTTTTGGAAGGCATGTACGGATAGATTTAACGAGCTTATGGGGCAAGGCCCGATACGTGATCTCGATTCCGTATCGGGCAAGTGGCGGAAAATGAACAAGGCCGTGAATGATTTTTGCGGGTATTATAACCCACTTTACATCAATCATCCTAGTGGGAGTAGCGACGAGGACGTTCTTAACATTGCGATGGCTAAATGGGAAGCAAAAAATCCACCTTTCCCGCACCTCCGAGCATGGAACATTTTAAAGAAAGAACCTAAATGGGCGCCGGTTCCAAATGAGGTCGCAACCGCCAAACGGACTAAAACTTCCGAGTCCGGAAGTTATAGTGCGGGAGACTCCACCACTCGTTGTCAAATCGACATAAACGACGACCCGATATATATGACGAGGATGTGTTGCCCGCTCACGAGATCGAACGTCCCGACAGAAGGGACAAAGCAAAAAAAAGAGGCGGCCGGAAAGCGCAAAGGGGCCGGCTCGAGTGGAGGGGGCGGCTCGAAGGCGTCTTCGAAAATGGACGACTTGATTTCCGAATTCCGTTCGTTTAAAGACTTTGCGGCCGAAAAATATAGTCACAAGAAAAACGTGTCGGCCGACTATGCTAGAGCGGAGGATTTTAGGATAATGAGGTTGGGTCTCGACTCGGTTCCGGAGGATGAACGAGAGGTGTATCGGAGGATGAAGGAAGAGGTGAAGAAAAAATAGACGTCGTAGGTTTTTATTTTTATTTTTAGGAAATGTAATTTTTTTTTTATTTTTCGGAAATGTTTTTTTATTTTTATTTTTAGGAAATGTAATTTTTTTATGTTATGAAATGAATTTATTTATGATATTTTTTTTAATTTTTATAAAGTTTTTATTAAGTTAATAAAAAAACTTAGAAAATTATAAAATAGAGTTAATTGCCATTTTCGCCCCTGAGGTTTGGGCACATTTGCCATTTTCGTCCAAAATGAAGGTTTGGTACCATTTTGCCCCCAACGTTTGGCCATTTTTGCCATTTTCATCCAAATCGCTAACTGAGTTTGTTTTTTCTGTTAACTTTTAAATAAAAAAAATAAAAAAAAAACTTATTATAAATCAACCCCACCCACCCCCACCCCATTCTCTCTCTAAACATTCATCAGACTCCCCATTCTCTCTCTAAACATTCATCAGACTCCCCCTCTCTCTCTCTATCTCTCTCTCTCCGGCGACGATTCTGTCGCCTCCATCACCATCAAATCGCTGCTCACTTGATAACTTGCAACGGATCTGAATCTTGGGTAACGTGATTCTTCAACTGGTGGTCTCTAGATCTGTATCTCTCTCTCTCTAATCTGGGTTGATGGTGGTGCCAATGGTTGTTGTGGCAGCAGTGGTGGTTGTTTGGGTAATGGTGGAGGTGATGGTGGTGGTGGGGTGATGGTGGTGCCGATAGTTGTTGTGGCAGCGGTGGTGGCTGTTGGAGCGATGGTAGAGATGGTAGTTGTTGGGGTGATGGTGGAGGTGGGGCGATGGTGGAGGTGGGCAAATGGTGGTGCCGATAGTTGTTGTTGCAGCGGTGGTGGATGTTGGGGTGATGGTAGAGATGGTGGTTGTTGGGGTGATGGTTGTTGTAAGGTGGCGGAGCTGATGGTGGAGGTGGCGGAGCTAATGCAGTGGCAGACGAATTTGGGGGTGTTGCCCTGTTCTTCGTCTGCTGATGATGTTGCTTCGCCGGAGAGAGGTGATTTAGGTGGGAATCGAGGGTTTTGCGAGACGATGATGATGATTATAAATCTGAGTCGATTGGATGATGATCGGGTTTCGATGTTGTTTCTGCGTATATATATAAATTTGTAGCGATGATGGTGGCTGGCCACTTGGCATGGTAACTCCGGTTGCAGCCGTGGCTGCATCTGAGCCTCGTTATTTTGCGAGATGATGATGATTATAAATCTGCATCTGAGCCTCTTTTTTTTTGTAAATTTGATGATGATGGTTGCTGGGTTTTATAGAAAGATAACCACTGGTTCTATGAAGAAGGAATGTTATAAAAACACTGGTTTTATTTAAAAGTTAACAGAAAAAACAAACCCAGTTAGCGATTTGGATGAAAATGGCAAAAATGGCCAAACGTTGGGGGCAAAATGGTACCAAACCTTCATTTTGGACGAAAATGGCAAATGTGCCCAAACCTCAGGGGCGAAAATGGCAATTAACTCTATAAAATATTTAGGTGGGGTAGCCCCATCCTCCACCCCCTTCAAAAGTGAAGGAGGCCCATCCTCCATGGGATGGTGATGTGGCGCCTATGTGGCGGCCCATCCTCATGGGGATGGAGCTCTCCATACCCTCTAATCTAAGGAGTCTTAATACCATAAGGTTGCGTCGTTGTATACACAATCCCCCTAGTAGGCGCCACACTACACAATTCCAAATCCATTTTATCTCCATAGCAGGTTTTTAAAAATGCAAGGTTTCAAATTTTTAAAAAATCTAAAAAGCTACCCAAGTTTTAGATTACACAACAAATAACATCGACGGTTTCAGGCTAAAAGCCCCGATTATCAAACCCTAAAAAACATAGATATTGGTTTAAATTATATTATAAACCTATAAATTTGCAACTTCTTTATGCATAGATGTGTTGTACTTTTAGTTTTGGGAGTGTTTCAAAAAAAAAAATAGAATTTTTCCTTTTTAACCCTAAAGTATCAATCTTTGACAATTTTAGTTTAAGGTTTTAATCTTTGGTAATTTAACCCCCTTGATTAATTTGATTTTTCACTTCTACTTCAAAAGTAACCCCCTTGATTAATTTAATTTTTCACTTCTACTTCAAAAGTTTCCATCTTATACAATTTAACCTCTTTGATTAATTTGGACTCTGACTTCTAATTCAAAATTTTCCATATTTTAGGATTTAACCACTTTGATTTTTTTTACTTTTAACCTAAAGCTTTTCAACTTTTGCAACTTTGACCCCATATACTTTTCATCTATCGCAAGTTTTGTGTTTAACGTTTCGTTCTAGATTTTCCGAGTTAACATGCCACAACGTGCATGTGGAGTTCAACATTTTTTCATCTACTTTATCATGTTTGACAGACCCGTCACAACGGGTCTATTTTTCTCACTTTGATAGGTCTGTTGCAATGCGTGGGTCATAGATCGGCTCAATTATTATTTTCTATGTTTTACACACAGGCTCGCGGTCTTGTAAGAAACATTTGCCTTTCATCTAATATGATATATAACTAACGCATCCCCGCCGCATTGCGGCGGGTGGTAATTCTAGTTTTATTAAAAAAACAAGGTGTATGTGAAAGGAATCATCGATAGGGTTCCGGTACCTTGAAAATCGCCTTCTTCTGTCGTTGTTAACAAGCGTATTCAGAAACCTTGAAACAAAAAAAAAAAAAAGCGATAGAGACACTTGGTCTTCCGGTTTCCCCTTTCAAAAAGCTTTCGCTTTCAAAATCAAGTGGGTAGTAGGTTATGAGAAATGAGAGGGTTTTTTTTAAGGCTTCACTATTCTCACATCCCTATATCTTATTCCCACACCCGTTTTCACTATATCTTTATATATCTATGTATGTATAGAGAGAGACAGAGATGATTGATGTGTGAATATTAACTCCGTTTTTAATTGCTTTTACTTTGGGGATAATGTCACATGGGGTCATGATGTTCTGAATTCAACCAATGCAAATGAGAGAGACAAAATCAGTTATGAAATGTCGAAAATACCCCCCCCCCCCAAATCGTACCTCATTTTCAACATATACATTTAGAAGTTGCTAACGTCACGCGGCAATAGTTTTGTTAAGTGGTTGGCACATTTGGCGGCCGCTTTTGACTTTTGTTTTTTTTTTCTTTTTTCATATAATAGTTATTTATAGGTGATGCCAAATTACAATTTTATCCCAGGTATAAAATTACGATTTCGCCCTCGATTCAAAATAAAATTTTGATTTTGTCCCTTGCTTAAATTTACGATTTTGCCCTCAGTTAAAAAATACAATTTTGCCCTCAGTTCAAAATAAAATTATTGTTTTGCCCTCAGCTAGAGTCCTGCCAATTTACGATTTGGTTCCCAGTTTAAAATTACGATTTTGCCCCCAGCTAAAAATTACAATTTTGCCCGCAGCTAAAATATTACGATTTTGCCCCCATTTCAAAATAAAAAAAAATGATTTTGCCCTCAGTTCAAAATATTATTTTATCTCCATTTTAAAATTACGATTTTATCTCCGCTAAAAATTGAAATCTTGCCATCGTTTTTTTTTTCTTTGGCAAAACCATGGTAGTGTTTTACTTTACTTTGTTGACTTAATTTGTTTTTATTCATGCCAAACAGCTGCCTAACACTCGCTAATTGATCCTGACAAATTATTGTTTTGCCCCCAACTCTAAATTACACGTTTGTCATCGTTTTAGTTAATTTTTTTTTATCATAACTATGGTACTGTTTTTCTTTAATTGGTTAACTTGATGTATCTTTTTTGATATTGTGTTATAGGTAGCATGTATAACTAACCGACATAAAGGCGTACATGTTATTAACCTAAGAAATACTCGGTTTAGCGCCCCGCAACGTGGGCAGCGCATAACTCTAGTTGCCTAACACTGGCTCATTAGTCCTGAAAAATTACAGTTTTGCCCTTAGCCCAAAATTAAGGTCTTATCATCGTTTTTTTCCATAGCAAAATTATAGTAGTCTTTTTTTAATTGATTGAGAATTATGCAGCCATTGCCCCACAACACGGGCGGGGCATTTACTAGTTTTATTATACAATTTGAAGTTGTCTTTTAACCGCATGTCAAATGCAGGTTTGATCTGAGCCATTCAAATTCCTTTGATCAATGGCTGTTGTAAGTTCCTTTAGTTTTCTTATATAAGGTAGTTTTCATTTTTTCTTAACCCCTATACATGTATAGCCCATATATAACACATGTTGAATAATGATAACTCTTTGCTTGCATAATAAAATAGACAAGTATGTGTACTTGCTAACCATCCTACAAGCTTGCAATCTCTTACGTATAGTAATTAATATACCCAACCCGCTTCTAAAATGATAAACAATTTTCGTCGCAGTCATCAATTCTTTAGGAAGTTTCTTAATTATTTTTACATCGTTAGCCAATAAAATACATAAATAATTTTCATAAAACACATCAATTAGTTTTTAACGGGCGTTAGTTTTAATCTTGAAATCCTTGGTACCTAAGTGTATTACTTTTGACAAACCACAAGAAGTAACCCTTTTATTAATTGTAAATAACTAATTGGATTCAAGTAAGTCAATATTGCAAATTTATAAAACCACTTTATATTATATTATATAATATTAATTTGCAAGTTGTTTGTGGATAGTGAGGTTGTACCTTATGCTTGGCATATGTTAGGGTGTACGGGGTAGAGGCGGCAAGGGGTGCGGCAAGCTCCTTTGCCGCTCGACAAACACCGCCGCCACCAAAATATGTCGCGTGGGTATGGATCAAAGCGGGGAATGGTTGCCGCTTGCGGAGACTTGAGGGAGAGGGGTAAGTGGTGGGGCCCGGTGTCTACTCAACCAATCATGTTTTTTTTAAATTGTTTGGTGAAAACTACCCACTATGTTTTTTGGGCAAAAGGGGTGAATGGGAAGGGAAATGATATGCCATATTATGATTGGGTGGGTGAAATTTTCCCACCAACTCATTAGGCATGCATCCCTTACACCCTTATGTGTATAAAGGGTTGTACTTATACGTTTGGTCAATTGAACTCAAGTTTGTTTTTTTTTTCTTTAATTTTTTACTTTTAATCTCATACTTTTACATCTTTTACAATTTAACCAAATCACGTTTTAATTTTTAATTTTGTTCCCCTATACTTTTTATCTTTACAAATTTTTTATGTATTACGTTTTGGTCCAAATTTTGTGAGTTAACATGTCGTAGCGTGCAAGTGTGGTTGAATGTTTCCCCCGTTTAACAGTTCCATCGCAACGCACGAGTCTATATCAATTTAGTTATTGTTTTCTATATTTTACGTTTTGAGTGCGTGGTTCAATGTTGTTTCGTCTACCTTTCGTTCGATTTATTCTTTGGTTTTTTTTCCTTTCTAATACGAGCTTCGGTGTTAATGGTTGCTGACAGTGATTTGATATTGGTGCTACTTTGTGACAACCGGTGATTTACGACTCTTAATTACGTGATTAACGAGTGATTAACTCGATAATAAATAGTGTTTACAGCGCAAATTAACTTAATCAGGCCTTTGGAATGCCTAGGAACGTTTATCGGACTTTACGGTGCGCGTTTGGTGATTTACGGGAATCTGCTGAATACTACGCGACAACGAACTGACACCGTACAAAATACTGACCACGCCGACAAATACCGATTTTCTACGAATATTCTATATTTATGAAATTAATTTTTTTTGTGAATTTATTGGGCTTCCGAACGACACAAACGCAAACGTGAACTAAAAACGCGATAGCAGAAAACGCATCGGCAACAAAACGGAAATGACAGAGACGCCTGGCACCTTCGAAACCT